>JACMZG010001863.1:46342604-46400086 GCA_018340805.1 Microvelia longipes | reverse complement strand
GCCCTGAATAACCAAATGGTAGTAGGAGTAATTTCCCTTGATGTTGCAGGAGCATTTAATGCTGCTTGGTGGCCGGCGGTTTTAAACAACCTTATGGAACTGGAAATTCCCGCTAACTTATATAAGCTAAGCAAAAGTTATTTCAAAGATCGTAAAGCTAAAATAGAAACTACCCTTATTGTTATCAATAAAGATATGGAAGTTGGATGCCCTCAAGGTTCAGCGAGTGCGCCAGGTTACTGGAAAATACTTTATAACCCGCTCTTGTGTTTAAATCTACCTCCAGGTGTTTTGATCAAAGCCTTTGCAGATGATTTAATATTTGTAAAAGGAAAGAATGCATTAGAGGTTGAAGTACTGGGGCAGGTTGCGCTGTCCAAGGTTGAAAGATGGTCAAGTGTAAATAAATTGTCATTTAACCAGAGCAAATCTAAGGTCTTATTTGTAAGTAGAAAGCATGACAACACTAAACCATCATTGTCCTTACACGGCATAGAACTAGAAATAGTCGACGAGCTTAAATATTTGGGAGTACTTCTTGACTCAAAATGGTCATTCAACAGTCACATCAAAATGATTGCTGAAAAACTAAGATTTTGGTACATATGCTCTCTAAAGCTGCAAAAGTTACTTGGGGAATAGGATCAGAAGCACTTGATGTAATTTACAAAGGAGCTATGGTTCCCTTATTTGTTTATGGAGCCGCAGTATGGAAGGACGCATTAACAAGAAAGTGCAATGTACAAAAACTTCGATCTGTTCAAAGACTTATGGCTTTAAGAATTATAAAAGGGTATAAAACCATATCTCACGAAGCCTCACGAGTTATAGCTGATATGATGCCAATAGATTTACTTATTCTAGAAGCTGCTAGGATATTTGAAATGAAGAAAGATGGATTCTGCGAAATGCCAGTGCCTTATAACAGATGGCCTCATCCTTCTACATTACTTCTTCCTTTAAATGATGATGAGTTAAATTATGAGACAGAGATATTCACTGATGGAAGTAAAATGGATGACAATGTTGGTGGAGCATTTGTAGTGTTTCATCTACATGAAGAGACTGCTGTTGGCATGTTTAGACTAAACCCTGACTGTAGTAACAACCAAGCAGAACTTAGAGCTATTAGGAAAGCTTTGGAATGGATCACCCAGCGAACAGCTGATGAGTTAGGACCAGTGATAATAAGAACAGACAGTCTAGTAGCACTTAGTATCCTAAAGAATTCTGAAAATAAACTACAAGATGCAGTCCAAATACGAAATATTTTGTATTCTCTGACTTCATTGTCCATCTCAGTTAGATTTTCTTGGGTGAAAGCTCATGCAGGCTCTCCTGGAAATGAAAAAGCGGACTTGCTAGCTAAACAAGCTGCGTCTAATGAGGAAATGCCGTTCGAAAACTTGCTTCCTCCTCTAAGTAAAACTAAGCGAGAGGTTAGAGCTGTTTCTCTCCAGAAATGGGAGGAAGAATGGGCGGCAACTCCTAATGGCCAATGGACAAAACTATTTTTTCCAACCGTAGCTGACCGCCAACGGGCCGACCTACATCATTCATACAAACTTACTATGGCACTTACTAACCATGGGAAACATCGTTCATATCTCAACAGATTTCATCTAAACGATTCACCATCATGTCCTTGTAACGGAGTAACCGACCAAGATTGGAAGCACATTCTATTAGACTGTCCTATGTTTGAAAACATTAGAAGAAACTTTATTTATGAGGTCGTCACCAGAGGAGATAACTGGCCGATTTCTTGGTCAAAAATGATGACGAAAGAATATTTACCAATATTTGAAGACTTTGTAAATGCAATTGAAATAGAAAAACTGTAGAGCTAAATGAATAATTTTGTGTGTATGTATGTACATGTATATAGTTTAACATTAATAACTTATTTATTTTATTTATATTTTTCTCTTCTTTATTGTTTTAATTTTATAAATATATGTTTATTTATTTATACATATATACGTTTATATTATTCATTTTTATTTACTTAGTTTTATTTTCAATTTTTATGTTTTTTTTTATTTTTATTATTTTTTTTTTAATTTTTTTTTATTCTTATTTGTTTACTTACTTATTTTTTTTTTTTTTTTTTTTTTTTTTTTTTTTTTTTTTTAATTACCTTCTTTGTTTTTTTAAATACATATTGTTGATATTAATTATTACTTCTTATACCTTGTTTCTTTCAAAGATTTTATTTTAATTCAATTTAATAAGCATTCTTTCTTTTTCTTTTAATTTTATTATATAAGGTTGTACATATTGTTGTATGTTATATTTATTTATTTTATATTGTTTTCCATCTTTTGATTTAATTAATTGTTTTATATTATCTGTTTTTTTTTGTTTTGTTTTTTTTTTTTTTTTCTCAATTATTTTATTGACCGGTGTGTGTACTGCTCTGCTCGGTGTGACTAATGTTTATAAGGTGCCAGTGGGAATAACTTGTTTATTGTATATAATTGTAAAGTAAATTTGAGTATTTGTGTAAAAATCTTGATGTAAAAATTTTCCTTCTTTTATCACTGTATTACTGTAATTAGTTTGTAAGATTGTACATTTTTATTGTAGATAAATGCGGTAAAGTATCTCTATTGGGTGTTATACCCACCTTTTTAACGAAGGGGCTTGAGTGCATGTAATAACAAACTTGGAGCATGCGCTCAATAAAATAAAATTATAAATAAAATAAAAACTTATACTATAATCAATAATATTAACTTGACTATAGGTTTATAATTTTTTATTGTTCTCAAATTTGATGAGACATATATTAAACATAAAATAAGTAATACACAATCGACAATACTTCATGCAAATAATGAAAAAATCATATAGATTAAAAAAGAATAAACATAAATATAAGAAATAAATTGTTTGTTTTGCTACCTTTACCAATAGTTACCTCTGAGTGCTCGATGTCCGGTGTTACTCTCATTAACGCAAAAATATCAGCATTATTGAACATTTTAATGATGAATTTATAAATTTATCGTTTTTCAATTTTTTAAATATTTTTTCTTACATTAAACTTGATATCCTGAAAATAAAAATGGTAGTGAAAATGAGAATAATACATAAAAACGATGTATTTTACTCATAAGAAGATAAATATGCCAAAAGGTAAAAATACCAATAATAATAAAAAGTCTTAAAATTAAAATATTAAAAAATAAAACATTTTAAATACTGATATTTCATATGTGTGAAATATCAGTAAACATTTGAAATTAAATTAAATCTATCTTGCTGATTTCCTAATATAATTTAGCACTTCATCCATAATGTTTATTTGTATTATATTTAATAAGAAACGCAGTCCTAATTGCTATACGTATAAAATAAAATTAGTTGTTTTCGATATTTACCATAATAATAATAATATTAAAATGAGTATAATTACCTTGGAAAGTTAGATAAACTAGGGTAGTCACATAGTTTATGGAAGATATTAACTATAAAAAATGTACGAAGAAATAATATTCACAATTAATTTAAAATTTCTTCTTAAATAATCTTGATTGTCCGAAATACATTTTTGACTCTGACATCGTTGTGGCTATTGTGGTAGTCAGATCCAGATTTAAATATGGATCTAATACCATTGATTTAGGTTCAAATTATCATAATTAGTTTTCATAAATATATATTTCTGCGCATTCCTCCGATTTTGAACATTATTCGGATGTCAAGAACGACCGTCAAATGGCGTAATGTCATATTATGCAGTACCCTCTTTTAATTATAGAGGAGATGCTACAAGTTTTATAGGAAAATAAAATAAAGTACTCCTATTTATTTTATATTCATACAAAACTATTAAATTTAAATCCTACTATCATAGCTATCATAAGGGGAGTTATTTCAAGTATCTCTGTCTGAACCACTTGACTCAATTATTAACGCGCTGTTAATAATTGAAATCATTATGGTGTGAAAACGCTTTCTTGAAAGATTGGTAGATAAAGTGTAAAATATAATATCGATATTATACACTTTATCTACCAAAAAACAATATTCCTGATAATATTTTTAATTAAATTGGTAAGAGAAATGAATATTATAAATAGAGGCGGCAAACAGTTCGTATTTAATTCATCAAATCAGATTCAACTTTATAATTGAATCTGGTACCTTAATATGTTAGGTATAGTTGAAACATAAGTACCTAGGTACTTATGTTGAAGTACCTGGGTATACTTACCCAGGTACTTCAACATTTAGATAATTATGATTCAACCAAGATACTTCAGATAAGTATCAGATAAGTGCTAAATAAAAACACGCGCATTACATTTTATTCTATAAACATATTTTATAAATTAAATGTTATTGGATATCTCTGGTTCCTCTTAATTTTTATGAACACTGATTTTAATAGCACTGACGCCACCTGCTATGGCGTTAGCAATATAAGTTCATTAAATATGAATTCTTCGCTATTAGAATTCAACCTGAAATAAACCCACCTAATTCATTCAACTAGGGCCTCTATGACGAAACTGTTTGCCAAAAGGTAAATGCTGAAACAGGGATAAAGTATAATAGAACTGTGTTATTGACACAATACATATTACAAACCTAATAGTGTTTAGTATTAATAGTATTCGACTGTAAACATAATAGTTTTCAAAATAATTTCTGAAAACCATATGTCCCCAACATAGCTTCTTAACCTCAAAGATTATTCAGTCATTTGTGTAAATTATGTAATTTATTTTGAAAGAACTGTGTATTCGGATAATAGAGGTCTCTCTGTAAATTTCAATTTTTAATGTTCTTTAAAAAAAGGTTTCCATCTCTGTTTATAATGCTTATAATAAAATTTAAGCTTATTATAAAGAGGCAAGTTAATATAAAATTTACCTTAGTTACATGTTATACACTGATCCTTTAGAAAACGACAAACCGAAATGTACATTTGTGTTTTTCATCTGTTTTATATATTTAAACTTTATCTACTCAAATCAAGTCTACACGCTTTAAGGAAATTAACCAATTGTCTTAAACCGTGTGGGGAGATAGTGGCCCAAAATTAACAATTATGCATTTTAATTATACTTGCTACAAAAATTAATACATAAGAAGGTTAAGACTGTTTCTAAAATTCACTAAATAGTAACGGTTTTACCCAAATGACTTTTTTTCATCTTTAAAAATAAGAAATAATCTTAAAAAATGTCTGTAAAGTTAAGATAAAAATCTTAAAATAAAATTGTGTTCTACGTGTACCTATTTCTTTATGTATATAAACTGCACACACAGGACAATTAATTATTTTCCCTCCTGCCTTTATTAAATTAAACTTGATGTATAAAATATGAACCTGCTCTAGGGCCTTGGGCTCTTTAATTCTATTTTTCTCATGATGCCCATAGTGTATGGGATATTCTGTATGGGATATTGCACAACGTACTAATCTTTAGGGCCCTCTTAGAACAATGGGATATTGATGTCAATAATTACAATAAGATTGTAATATATTAAACAAATTATATTATTATATTTAATAATGATATTATTAAAAGTAACAATATGATTATTATTATAATCTATTATAATATGACTTCAAAGACTGCAAACCTTTTCTTCAATGCAAAAACGAGTGCTTTCCGCATAGCTACCACAACGCATAGCAAAAACTGCGGAGGTAGGAAAAAATTTGCATTAATTACTTGGCAGGTAGTGTGTTAAGTTTATAAACACATTTTATTTTTAAATAAATTCTATAAAAAATTATCTGATACTTGTACTTTTTGATTATTTATAGTTCAATTACACAAAATGTGTAATTGTAAATGTTTATAAAATATAAACATGCTGAATTAATTTTAAACATAAATATCTTAGAAATTGCTGGACTTTCTTTAAAATGTCCGCCTTTTTAAAGTAAAATCTAAGATTTCTCTCAAGTATAGTCAATTTGTCCTCCAAAAGGACTGCAGTGTGCTCGAATCAATTTAGCAATTGGGCTTAAAATAATACCTCAAAAATCCAACCTTTTGGATGGATAAGGATAAGAAGATACCTTAATTCCATTTTTTATCGATAGACGCTTAAACAAAAACAATTTATTTAACGTAATTTTCATCAAGAAAATTCGCTAAAAGAGCGAGCCTCAGAAGGTTTTCTCTTTTTATGAATAAGTCAAAAGTGATAAAGGGTAAGACTGAAGATAATAAAATTTCTTCGGATTACTTTGGTTTTAATGAAAAGTTTGGGGATTGTGTCATCACCAGAGATAATAAAACCTACGGTATGGTCATCACCATAATTTCATGTTTATCAAAGATCTATGACATTGCTTGAAAATTTAATTTTAAGAGATCAAGATAATAGAAAATAGATTGATTAAAATATCAGATTGCCATCTGTTTGCCAAGATATCAGATAATTTAATAAATGTCTGTACCAATGTGTTAATTTTTAAATCTAACCTTTGTAGCCTCCTATCCTGTGATGGCTACCCGCTAGCGGCGATGGCTTCCCTAGTAGAATAAACCAAAGAAAATTTTATGATACAGCGCTGATAACGCGGAGTACTTAGTACCATAAAATAATCGTTGACTTATTCGCCTCACCTTGAAACTACCGGCGGCTGCACCTCCAATGACGATGGATGCTGAAGTTCTGATGCTCTGATAAATGGATTGATGAAATCTGATGATGTATTTGACAAACGCGGGAGCTAAATTTTGCTTATCTGTATTTCCTGTTTTCTCAAGCCAGTTAGTTTGATATTTTTTTAGAAATTAGATTCTTAAATTAATTCGATGTCCAATTGATAGCTTCACATATTCATCTGACTATTTGGTTTATCTGTTTGATTTATCAAACCTGCTGAGCAATAATTCTAGCACCAGTGCAATAATTTTGATTTTTTTATATCCTCCTTTGATGATAAAAATGTATTTCTTGATATGTTGTTATTTAAGTCAATAACTTACTTCGGTAAAACAACTTAAAGGTTAAACACACACAAAATGGCTGGTAATCCTCCGAAATATTCTATGGCACTTGTTTGTCAGTCCCAATAACTCAGTGCACACCTAAAACGCGAGAGAGGCCCATAAAACAGGCTACTCTCATCATCGTTAGTCAATTAGTGAATTTAAACTTTTAAAACTTTGATCGCACAAATATATATAAAACACTACACCGGGGTACTCAACACTAACACTTTTGCACATCTGTAAAAGAGAAGTACAATTTTTATCAGAAGGGTCAATAAAAAATAGTAATGTAAATTTGAAATAGTAATGATGGCTCTAAATTTTAAATTATTTAGATTTAATCAAGACATTGATATCTTAAACTATTCTCTACCCCTATAGTTAGCCTTAATAGCTCGAAGGGCAAACAAATTTGTAGGAGAATCAAAAGCTAATATTCTTACTACAGTATTACTACTAGTAGAATAACTAATTATAATTAGAGAAAAACAACTAAGAAAGAAAGAACAACTAATTAGACTAAAGAACAACTTAGAAGAAGATTAATACAGGAAATTCATCAGTGGATGCCACTGAGTGGATGCACTTATAAATCTATTCAGTTATGATATTAAGAGTTGGCCTTTTCAAAGGTGCGCTAACCCTGGTGAAGGAATTGATTCTTTTGGTACACCATCTTGTAAAATCAATATCAATTTGCGGGAATATAGGCTGAGGAGGACCAATAGAATATTTTCCTTCACTGGGTTTGTGATAATGCCTATTCTTAATTTTAGGACTGTAATATTATTATTATCATTACTTTTAAGATGGGTTGGCGTTTAGGAAAAACCATATTTCGGTCAATTCAATTATTCTGTCAAAAATTATCCTTTTTCTCGGACTAGGTCAAATAATTGTGACCAAGCAATCCAATGGTAGAGTCAATCTTAATAAGAGTTCTGCTAAAGCCTCTTATCTCACAGATATGTGAGTGCCGTAATATATGTGTGTAGTCTAGATTTTGGATTATCTTGAAAGACACACTGTTTACGAAGGCGACAGTGACACAGTTTTACAGTGACACAGTAGTGCATCTTACATTTCTCTCACTGCCCTATGAGTCTTATTCTCTTAAATTCTATGTTTGAATATGAATGCAAACATGGAACATAAGAGCGTGGAGAATCTGTATATCCTGGAATCTTTGATATAAAGTGGGAACCTGTTTTTGCTATCACTATGCTTCCCTCTCCTAAGGAAACGGGACGTATTAAATTTCTTTAAAGTCACCATTTGGATTGAGAATAGCAAAGCTTGAGAGTGATAATAATAGTTTACCTTTTGTATAATATGTGGATAGCAAATGGTCTTGACTTGTCGTAGCACGACCCGGCCTTCTTACCGTAGGACAATATATCTACCTTAGCAATAATGGAATAAATAGAAATAAATATAGATACATAATAAAAGTAACAATAATAAGTATAAGTTGCTATGTCAGCAGAAGCATTTCAACCTAAAATCCAGAAAATTTTTGGATCTGCGTAATAGAAATAAGGTGTTTTCTCAACCTAGGATAGGTTTTCTTAGAGGACGTTTAGAAATTCCACGAGAGCTGTCAGTTATGTGGGGAGAAACATTTCATACGCACAATTGTTAAATTTTGTTAAACTATAAACAAGAAGTTACTGTAAGTCGATTTATAGGTATAATTCGACTTACAACAAAACGAGTCCGAACTCGCTTTGTTTGCCTCAGAATATGAAATAACTACATTTCTACTACATGTATTCGGACTCGCTTAACCTCTGATAGCGAATGCATTAATTTTATACATAGCGGTCGGGTGACCGCTATTTAATCGAGTGCGGTAAGTGCCTTGATGGGTATCAAGGCACTTACCGCACTCGATATTGTTTAACTTTCATCGACAATGTGAAAACCACTCAGGTGATCTTCAAAATACCTGAAACGGATACTTCAGGTGAAACCCAGGTTTCGGATTTTTTTGTAAACACAAAACTTTATACTTTTCCTATATACGGTATAAATGAGGAAATGTAATTTATTTTTTTATTTTTAAAATAATATGTTCTTAAACTAGAAAATTCCAATTTTTTTGTTTTGTGGGTTTTGGTTATGTAATCATTTTGGCCCCTCCTTTTATTTACGGTCTTGCAATTAATAAAACTATTTTAGGGAAGGTAGCAAAGTTTAGGAAGTCTTTATAAGTAGACTTGAAGTCCGAAAAGGTTGAGAAACTCTTATATAAATAACCATATCGGTAGTAGGATGATAATGCTGTGATGAATTCCATTATCACAGAGGAGACAGCCCCTTACTTGTACGCATCGCACTAATTAAAAGAACGCACTTTAAGTCCCACTTGAACAGCACCTGTAACATGCCATGTTATTCCAATATAATATCAACTGTTTCATTTGTTTTATAATCAAGTTTTATTTATTCAAAAAAGGAACTTAAACTCTTACTACTATACAAGCCACTGACCATTATACGTTTCGGAAACTAAAAATATAAGGTCATTAATTAATTATTAATCGAGGAAGTTGTCTCTAGTTTTAGAAGAATAAACACAGTATGTCAGAGTCTTAAGCCTCCTTTTAAGGATATGAAAAGAGCTTAAAAACTTGACTGTTAATACTTGGACCAATTAATCATTTCAATTGATTTCTTTGCATTGCAAGGTTTTTTACGATCACTAACTCTGCCATGTATTACAAATTAATATTATAAATAGAAACCATGAACTTTCTTGTATTTTCAAAAAACAAACATTATGTGTGTATATGACCATCAATAAAACCGAAATTGTTTTGCTTAAATAAATCACTGATATGCCTTTAATATTTTTTCAGTGAATTTTCAAAGGAAAAATGAGCTTATGAAATGGTGGGGGCATGAAGTGGGTTAGGAGTGGGCTCCTTTCCTTGTTATTTTCATATATATCAAGCACTACTCATAACTCATTTTTCTGTATTATTCAAAGGAAATGCACTAAAATCTTTAAAGATAAACATGATAGAGCTTTAAAATAGTTCAAATAATGGTGTGCACTGCCAATGTTATAGACCAACAAGATAATTATGCGCATTTCCTTTGAAAAATACAGAAAAATGAGTTATAAGTAGTATTTGATAATTGAGTAACTGCCCTAGTTATAAAGCATAAACCGGAACCTTAAGCAAGAAAGGGATTGTTTTTCTTGCTTAAGGTTCCGAAAACAGTAGTACGAAACACGCATTTGAAAGGAAATTCGCCCGACATATGCGGACCACCACGCCAGGCCATTTTTCTGGCCTGCAATATGAACTTTAAAAGCCTGATGTTTTAATCTATTTATAGGCTGTTGTTATACTTTCCAGATAGCAAATACAGAGTATAAGTCTAATAAGCAAATAGTATTATAATTAACAGCGTAGGCTTCCGCGGTTATTGTCATAAAGATATAGGTTTCCGATGGTTACCGAGTCAATGAAGAATCCGACGTTTCGCTTCCACTATGGGAGGCATTTCAGGTATGTAGGACATTAAGTATAAAAACGCAATGCTCTTCAAAACTGATCTCTTTTTTAGTTTAGATGAGCAAATCATTGTGCTTTCATCTAAGATGACCTTCATCCCTGAAGATACCACCCACAGTGGAAGAGATACATACCACATTGACACAGTCATCGCCGGAAGACCAAAATCTTTAATAGTACTATAATAATTATACTTACTGATAGGGATAATAATACAAGTACTTTCCTTAAAGTAACCATCAGTTTATAAATATTATTTACTGAGAAGCCACAACAAGCATACTGGAGCTTGAGAACAAAACCGTCCGATTGTTGGTCATATAGACAAGGGTTATAAGGACAAAATTCACTAAGTGAATCGCTAAAAAATATTCACATACCTATTCCTTATAAGGCTAAAATTAAAGATTTGTCTCAATTGGATTATTTTTAACTAAACGAAATGCCTTAGCATGTATAAAATCATATCCGTGATACGTATAACTTTACGCCATAATTTTCACGACAAAAGTAATTTTTAAACATAACTTTAACGAATTAAAGTATACATATATAATGAACAAAACAATTAACATAAATATATTAATAAAACCTTCATTTATGTAACAGAAAACCAAGAAAAGTATACTCAAATATTACATTTAGTCTAAGGGTTTAGTAAAGGAAAAAAATAATTTTCAGGCTGGCCACTCTAACTATGAATTGCAAAAAAATCTAAGATACAATTCTACCAACCTATGATTCAAAACGAAATAAAAAAGAATTTATTTCTTCCTGGGGTTTCCTAATAATTCATAAAACATTTTTTTAACAAAATAATCAAAATCAATAATCGTTTAATGTCAAAAAACTACTTTGATATTTAAAGTATCAATACATGGTTATTTAAACAATGGACCGTCTCATATTACTTCATCATTTTTGGTTAAAATTTAACACAATATTCATTTAAAAAACCCCGATGGTAATCTATTACTTTCCTAACTCCTAATGGATGGGAAATCATTAGGTTTTTAAAGGAAAAGCCATTATATATTTAAACTATACCTTTAATTAACAAAATTTTCCTAAAAAAGAGTCTTCGGGCAAGCCACAAATGTTCGACGGCAATTTTTTATAATAAGTTTAGGTAAAAAAGTTTTATCACAACAATTGTTTGTTCTACCACAAAAAACGCAATTAAATTAACAATTAATGCTATTTTTATAACTCAATTATACATTATTAACAAAAGAATAGAAAAAATGTCGGATACGAAACCATTAGAGTTAAAAATTAAAGAAAAATAATTTTCAGTCCAGCCAACCTTCAGGTTTAAGAAATTAATTAATTAACTTTTGGCTGAATGAATATTTATTATTAAATATTCTTAAATTATATTAAATTATTTAAAAAAAATATTAATTAACTATATTTTTGCCTTTAAAAGTAATACGACATTATTTATTCGAGCAAATTGTAACAGTGACTTTTGGATTCGCATCAAACTTTAAACAATCTGGGGCTTAGTTCTGATAATTCAAAATATAATATATATATATATATATATATATATTATATATATATATATATATATATATATATATATATATATATATATAATATATATATATATATATATATATATATATATATATATATATATATATATATATATATATAGACATACATACATACTGTTCCTAGACGTTTTTATAGGACTCGATAACTTTCAAAAACTTTTTTGAATAAAAATGAAACTAACAATGTAATCTACCTTGTTTGTGGCCCCAGAACCCAATTGTTAATGAAATATGTGTGACGTCATTTACCGACAATAATGACAGCGAAAATTTCAAAAAATCACAATTATTAAAAAAACTTGATCGGGCTGAAATTGTATGCACATGTAACAAATTTACGTAGTTAAATTTTATTATCAGGATTATTTCCGGTTTTATTGATGGTCAATATATACATAATGTAAACAAATCATGTTTTTTGGCTTGTAAATTTGAAAATTCGTTTATATCGTTGCAGTATGCCACGTATACAAACTGATATAGGACAACCAAGTAGGGGCTGCAAAGTTGGCCCTAGCGCCGCCGCCGCGAAGCAATTTTCTTGTTTAGGACCTCCCCCCCCCCCCCCACTTATATATGTCTAATAAGTTTCAATGGAAATATTAGACAACAGATTGACGTACACTTACACTAAAGTTATTTGACAAATAATTATACAGGTAGAAATGAAACCAAAAGGGCTCTGCCCTTCACCTCCTCTTTCATGTGGTTCGAAGCGGTCACATGGTTGTTGATCTGTCGCAGTTTATGGTATTAATGTTACTGGAGGAGGAATACTAAATCTTAATAAATAACTTAAAAAATATAATATCATGGAGCTAACATTTTGTTGTTGTACAGTGGAGAAAGTTACAATAATATCTTGCAGTAACCTCATTGTAACCTACTTCTAGTGTGTATGTTAAGGTTGTAATAAATAAATGTTAAGTTAATGTTACATTAATTTTATTTTTTATTTGATTATATTAATAATTCGTGGTGTTGAGGTTACTTCTTTGGTGTTACGAAATTTAACTGATAGGTTTTATAAGTTACATACTGACAGGCTAGGTTGGTGAATTTCCAAATGCAATACTGGAAAACATATTTTATTACCAATTATGCGAGGATCATGCTTTTTGAATGCAATGCAATAAATTGAATGGACCTGATAGGCCCAATAATGGGCCCTGGGGGACATGTCCTAGAGGACACTAAATAGAGTATTGATGCTTAATCTAACAGTATTTTGTTTAGAAGAACACACTGCAAAATATTGGAAAGAAAAAAATCACACTTAATTTAGCAAAACACAATAGGTATATTCAAATATGCCTTTTCAGTGGGGAAAAATTACCTTGAGTGGTTTGTGTGACGGGCTTGATCTATAACGTCATTTACGAAGTATAAGAGCATAATAATACACATTATAGAAATACCACGCAATAAATCATAATACGAAGTATAATAAATTATAATTAAACTAAAACAGTCATCAAACACACCGAGAACTGGCATAAAACGGGTGTAAGTAAGTAATGTGATGTAAAAAAATAGCCCATTGATGTGCTAATAAATAAATAAAAATAAAAAACACAATTATGTTGATAGTTAGGTATACAGTGGAGAAGCACAACTAGTAATATTATAAATTTGCTACCCAAAACCCCCATAAATACCCTTAAAAAGGCTCATTGAAAATCATTCTGTTTTCCCCTTCTCTGAATGAATTATTTTTGTTCATTTCAATAATATTTTTTTAAAAATATATCTTATTAGTTATGAGCAAAAATAAAAACAAGAGGCCTTAGGCCTCTTTGCCACTCCACGGCTTCGGCCCTGGAGGCCGCTTTGTGGCCACATGGTAGTTGTACTTTGTCAGTTCGTCATATTACTGGTTTATATAAGTGACATACTGCAACGATATATCTCCATATCTAAATATAAGAAATAAGGATACCTTTGGCGAAAGGGTACAAAATAGTCAGGGGCCCATGATCTAACAATAATGGTGTTTACCTCATCGCCAAGGAAATAAAAATCAAAAAATTTTAACATTTATTTAAAAAATAACAACAATATATGGCTTGAGTTAAATCCATGGAGACCTTAATAAAATGTTCACGGGGTAAAATATATTATAACAAATGGGTTAGGAAAGAAAATGGTAAATATATAATCCTGTATTCAAAGAACTTGAACATCTAAAAAAAGCTTCAAATTTAATATAGTATCTGGGTATTAAACAAAGAACAAGTATAAGCTTAAAGTACCCACTGAAGTACCTTACTTACTTCATGAAAGAGATTTTTTAAAACTCCATATAATAATACATAAATAGATATTAACACACAAAATCGGAGAAGTAGATAATTTCACATGATTAAACCATGTTGTCTATTACCTAGATATATTAAGTCTTAAGAAACAGCAAAGGGAAAAACTTTTTAGAATAAGGATAGGTTAAAAGAGGAGGTTATGCTAAAGCGGGTTAAGTTACAAATAGACCTCTTACTTAGCTATAGACAGCTCAATATTAATATATAAGCCTAGGTTGAAACTATAGAGGTGTTTTTCACAAAACAAATGAAAGGAAAACTCCAAATTAAATGTGAAGAAATTTGTATGTGTTCCTATTCTTCTCATCCAATAAAAAATAACAAAGCACTCAATTAAAAAAAAATGATTTCTATATTTATTTTGTTATTATCAAATAACTATATGCATGCACAATCTTTTTTTTCTTAGTCTTAAAGCTCACATAATTAAAATCTAATTAAGATCTACATTTTGTATTAATATCAAAATATTAATTTTTAACAAACATTTAATCTAAAAATATTAGTTTAAAAATATTTTTATACATTCTCAAAAGAGATTATGTTTCCTTTTATTTTTCTTTAGGTTATAGAATAATTACACATTTGAGTAAATAACTCATTACACATTTATGCATATGCTCTAGTAAAAATTGAATATCAAGGAAAGGATAATAATAAATTTCTGAGATGATTATTATATTATACTACTAGGCTGTGAAATGAATATTTTGTTTTAAAAAAATCATTCACAGCTATGTAGTGTATGCTATTTTTTCTGAGGTAAAAAGTAATAATAAAATAAATAAGATTACAAAAAGTAATTTTATTTTAAATTAAAGTTTATAGTACAGTAGACTTTTTGTAAGCACAACATAGATTTTTGTCATATGTTGAATGGTTTGAAGGAATATTTTCTTAATTTTCAACCAAAATAGGGTTTTAATAATTATTATTCATCAAATAAATGCAAATAATTAAATTAAATTTAATTTTGATAGTAAAGAAACAAGAAATAGACAACAGTAAGAAGGTTATACTTAACTAGGTTATACTGTTAGGTAACACTGTCAAAACAGCATTGCCATTTAGCACAACTATGGCTGAACTACGACCCGAACTACTAAGACTACTAAGACTCGAACAACGAGTCTTTAGTGCTCCTCGAGGAAAATAGATAAACTTCTAGCAGTACAAAAAAAAAATGTTTGTACACCCTAAATTTTTTTTTTTTACAGTGGGTTCAAATTTTACATTTCACGTTCTGCATAACAGGAATAAAGTGAACCTTAACTCCCTACCCCATATTTTTTTCCCCTATATCTTTAGAAACAAATACACAATGCATGAAAAAAGGAGAGATGTATTATTGCTAAAGACCAGCTTTTAGCAAATACTATTTTAATCTACAACTATTTTTACAGAATCTTTGGATAAATCACAATAACTAGAGCAACTTTATAAAGTCAATAATAATGCTTAAGTAGACAAGATTGTATCAAAGAAACAAACCTTTTTAAAGAAGCAAATAACATTTAGAATTTATTTCTACAACCTTTAAGAATAATTTATAATGGTTTTAATCAAGTTTTTACATTTATTTAAATTTTACTCCTATGAATAATTATTCATATTTCTACTGGACTTTTTAACATATTTACTTAATATAGTAACCTACTAAAAAAGTGGAATCAGACAAAAAGATTGCTTATTTCTATTCTATTAATTCATTTTCAATTTATTATAAAAAGAAAATATATTTTACAATATCTTAAGAGCTAAAAATTCTATTTTCCAGGTAAGAATAAAATGTGTTCAATTGAATATCATGGAAAATGTTAATGTATATAAGTTTATCTAAAGAAACTATTATATCTACCAAAAATTATTAAGAAAAGGTTTAAGGAATAACTAATCATATTTAAGTTATTTTGGTAAAATTTATTTTCACAGCTATTCACTAATTAATAATTTGAACCTAAAGTTTTGATTTCTTAAATAAATTAACACAAATTAGCAGTGGTGGTAGCGTATATATAAGAAATAAATAAGTATAATATGTGGTACAGAATTTTGAAGACTACAATATTAACAAAGACCAAGCATTTGAACAAGTTTTATTCTTTTGCATGTAGCTTTATTTTATTAAACAAACCTTAAATTAAAATTGATACTAATATTGCTCTAATCTCTTTAGAGCAATTAATTAGCTCTATGAACTAATCTGGAATATATATATATATATATATATATATATAAAATATACTTTTTACACTGAATTATTTTTTTGAATTATGTGCAAATTATTACTTTATGTTTTTTAAAACTTAAAATAGATACAACTTTGTAAGATGATCATAAATTATTTAAAAAGTCCAAACAAACCCAATACACTGTTTTAAATACACAACTTACTTTTAAATATTAAAGCCACTAAATGTTATGAATCATCTTACTAATAACATAATCTAAAATTCAAACATTTTTTTAAGGTATGCTTACATACTACACTCTATTATAAGTAGCAATGAAACATAAAATAACAATCTTTGAATCTTTCAAACACTATAAATATATTTTGGTAGTATTGCTGAAGTTTTTCTGAAAGAGATCTACAACTAACTTATGCTTAGGTGGGGAACATTATAAATGATTAAAAAAGGAAGACAAAGAAAAATAATACTATACAATCTTAATAGGATAATATACAATTTTTTCCATAAAAAATTAAATGAGAATATAATAGCAAAGATTAATTGAAATATTGCACACAATTATCAAAATGAAAATTAAAATATATACAAAAGTTACCAATGATTAATTTCAAATCAAATAATATTTAGGAAGGTAAAAGCTTATAGGGAATTTGTAAATCTAAGCATTAACAGGTAAGATTATTTAATAATGATGATTTAAAACTCATATCATACAAAAAATAATTATTTAACCTCTATTATATAGTGTAGTAGTTATAATTGAAGAACCTCAAGAACATTTAGGAGTAAGAATGATAACACAGCAAGACATTCCTCAAACTAAACTAATTTTCTTAAATATTATCTAAAACTTCAACAGAAATCCCACAGGTAAACTTCATAAACATTTATTTATTTGCTCTAACTGGGAAATAAGTTCATAGCATTTAATTTTTATTTATTAAAAACTGATTGAAAATTGTGAAAAAATAAATAAATTAGTAATTACATTTACAATAACTAAACCACATCTCCCAGTAGATCTGAAACCAAAAGATCTAAATCTTCTTAAATTCAAATCAATTTGTATTTAAGATCGTTTAAAAGGGAAGAGCTTTGAATGTTACAGTTATGACCAGTACAAAATTATATAATAATACTTGTAAAATTATACAAATATTTATATCATTATTCTTGAATCTTACATAATTAAATCTTTAAAATTAATTAATTCTTGAAGTTTTTCATTACTTTTATTATAAACACAACTTTAATAAAAAAAAATCTTTACTGATTCATGTTTCATAAATCAAAATACATCAAACAAGAAATTTTTTCCAAAAGAAAATACGCTTAAAAAGCAATAATAAAAAAATTAAATTCAATTAATCATTAACAATCCTATAAATCTAAAGAAAACAATATTAAAGAAACTATCACAATTTTTAATTTACAAATCATAATATACGTACAATAAATATTAAAAATAAAAAAATGTAATTAATAATAAATCACTGGGTTTAAATCAAATAAATAATTAAAATAAATTGTTACAGCCAGAAAATGCTATCTTGTTCAGCTTTTCAGGCATTGAATGCATATATAGTCCAAGAGTCAGATCGATGAAATTAAATTAATTTTTTACTGTTTCAAAACATTTTTGTCTGCAAATTTACCTAAAATGATACTTTGTCTTTAGCAATTTATCTAACAAAAAAGGTTATAAATTTTGTATCTGAACTAACATTTTTTGTATCTGATAAAATTAGTAAAAAGAAGAGTGTCTATTCATCAAAATATGATTAAAACAAAGGTATGAGGTTTGTAAAAACAGAGGAAAAATTATTAATTTTTGCAATCAGCATATTCTGAGTTGTATTTATTTACTTAAGATGTTCAATTTTTTTAGACATATTACCAGCTAAATAAAATGTTTCAGTTTTCCACATGACTAACAGGGAGCCACTTATTTAAAGAACTATAAAATTAAAATTATTTTCCAAAAATGTGAGAGCAATTGTATTAAGGGTTCCACTCAGGACAGACAATGTTTTTCTTGGGTTTTCAGGGATATTTTGATAAAATTTTTGATTTGAAGCAGTACAAAATGAGCCACAATTTTCGTGTCTGACTTTTGGACAAATATCTTTTATAGTTTTCAAATAACAACTCACTGTGAGCCTGTTACTAACTGTTGGAATCTCATAAACTGGAACCTGGAGTCAAATGATAGATCATGGGTAAATTATTCAATTGAGATTTTGACTCATAACACTCTAATTAAGTTACAAAAATATTATGAGGTTCCATTTTTTTTTAGAACAAGCATCTACCACAAAAGAGTTTTATTAGAACAATAAAAAATATAGTAATAATTATGACAAAGTTCATAAAAACAACACCACAATTATATCCCACAATAAAACTTTGTGCAGTTTTATAAAATTATTTTGAAACGAGATTCCCTTAATTTTAACTTATAGCGTAAAATTTCTCAAGTTAGTTCAATTCAATAAGTTTAATTCTGATAAAAGTGCATTCTCATCCTGCTTACACTAGTCTCTTCAAATCATTGCAATGCTATAAAATTAAATTAATTAAATTTGATTCAAAGAGAAGTTGTTAAGGCTGTATGCAGTGTTTGGGTATATTTAGAATATACACTTCATTTATGAGACATCATTAAGGTTTTTAAACCGTTTCTGATTCTTCTTAAAAAATTTACAATACAAAATTCAAACCAATTAAAAATAAAGTCACCGAACCAATAAAGGGTGAGCAGAAAATCACAACCTATGATTCAATTTTTTAAAATAAAATAGGACTTTATTTTTATTATTAAGAATATGTCAATGAAATTATGTGCATTGCATTATTTGTTTGGTATTTTTAAATTGCATAAAAATAACAAATGAATATTCAAATCTTCTATTTTTATCTTTGGCACATTTAATGAATGATTTTATATCATTGACATTAGTTATAAATTAATACTGGAAAGCAATTTTTAACAGAACATAAATTAACTTCACAGAATTAAGGAGTTCAATTCATTGGTTTTAAGGAAAATATTTTTTTAAAGAATATTTAGGATTCTTAATCAGTTACTATTATCATGAATCAATTTTGAAGGAAAAAAGAAATTAGAGACATATCTATACTTTCTATTTGCAAGCCAATGACAAAGTTAAGTTAATAGCAGGAGTTCAGAGAAGCCAGTACACATTAAAAATAGGGGAATAAATTAGTTCTGGGTAACAACAGATATTTACATAAATTGTGGTTGAATGAGTGTATTGGCGAAGGAAATTCCTAATCAATTGACATTTATTTCCCAAAAAAGCATTAATCAAACAGGATATTTTAAATCAATACACCTCTTCCTTCTATAAATAGTAAAAATATCAATCAAATTGTACTTGAAACAAAATTATAACACACAAATTCTCACTAATAAACCAATGAATAATAAACCTTGATCATTATATACTATGAGAAAATATATTCACTAAAACTGAAAACCACTGGTCAAAGAATAAAAGACAGAGTTATGATTCAAATATATTTTCTCAATAAGTATACTAATAAAAATTAAAAATAATTTATTATTTGATTAAATAAGATAATACAAAATACACTCAAAAAACATTATTTCATTAGTTAAAAATAAATTAAAAGAAAACATGAAAAAACATAATTTGTTTTGTGCAAAAAAAATTAACAAAGAAAATGTATTTATTTTTTTGTTCCCTGTTCATTTATTAGCGATCAACAGAGATATTTTGTGGACAACAAAAAAAATTTTTTGTAGACTATTTGTTCACAAATAGTCATCAGTATAAAATAAATTTATCAAAGAGATACATAGTTAAAATAAAATTACATAGTTTCATTTATGTAAAACAGTAAAAAAGGGAAATAAGTTACAAAAGAAAAGATAAAAATATTTTAAAGTATTGTTCTCTTAAAAACTACAGTTAATTTGAGCTAGGTTAAAGTTGAGTAGCAGTTTGACATGAGTCTGGTTTACTTGTAAGTAATACAGCTTCACTAATAGTAGCTACATTGTTTTCAATTGACATAGCAGATACTTTAGCTCTCTGATATGCGTCTATTTGTTTCTGACAAACAAACCTGAAAACACAAATAACATATCTTCTAGAAAAAAATGTTTTTTTATAAAAATCCTAATATAATTTTTTGGAAAATATATTACTACGGAAATATATTTTAGATTGATAAGAAATATTTTTTCCTCTTTTGAAAGTGATAAACAAATTAAAAATTTACTACAACAAACTTCATCAGATATGGAAATTATTATTATTGTTTAAACTTTCTTTTACTGATTATGTGCATTCTAGACACTTGCCAAGTCCGATAGTAAAATGTGTTTATAATATTCAGTAATAAAACTGAAGTATGCCTCCATTGTCAAAATCCTATAAGCACTCCATTACAGAGCTCGCAGCATCTGTATGAGCAGCCTGGTCAATGTTGTCAGTTTATTTGAATAGTATTGTATTACATATTTGAATAAAATTGTATAAGAATAATTCACCAACTTTAATTAACACGAAGAAAATAGTTAATATAAGCCATCTGAGGTGGCTCACACAGGTTGAATACCCTAATGTGCCGAAAGTCCTAATATAGGCATTTATTTATTTAATAAAACGAAACTCCTGTATTCCAACAACCTCATTAAATGCATGTAAGCCCAAATAAACCAAATTTGAACACATAAAACATTTTAACATGTTGATATCAAACATGGTCTAAAAGATACCATAGTAATTTAAATTTCATTAAACCCATATTAATCTGAAAAGGTTAAATCACAGAGTTATGCTATTACTTAGTCATAATAGAAGATTTCTTACATCAAGAGACAACTACTGACACTATTGATATAATATATTGTTATGATAATTCTCTTTAACTCAATTAAAATCTCAATTATTAAGAATTTAATAGATCAGGAAACCAAGAATCACAGTTTTTGTTTTTAGTAGCCAAAAACTATAGGAGAAATTAATCAATTAATTTTGGACCATGTTTTTATTGTTGATTTATTATTAAAAAGTGAAATTAAGATTACATAAAAAATAAACTTTGCACATACCTGATTGAAACATACAAAACAAGACAAGCTGAGCCAACTGCAAGTACTTTAGCTAATGTATTGCTAACTAAGTTTGTGATAAGTACTGCAAGTCCTAATGTTATTAACATGAAAAACGTAATAGCAATAGATTGCATCCATGCTTGACTGCGCATTACTTTGCTCATACTTATTCTTCCTAAAATAAACAATAAAACAAATTTGCTGAAAAGATAAAAATAATAATCATAAGAATTAAAATACATGTTGAGGTATTTACAGTCTATTTCAATACTTACAGCAATACAACCAATACATAAAATAAAATTTATTATAATCTTTTTAAAATAGTGAAAAATAAAACAAAAAAAACTAATAGTCAATTTTATTTATAATAATAATTTAGCATCAAGAATATTAAGTGTAATAAGGCAAAGTGCTCCCACTCTGCAGCACAGAGTGGTAACCTTAATTTTTATATACTATATATATATATATATATATATATATATATATATATATATATTATATATATATATATTATATATATATATATGTGTGTGTAATTTGTTTAATAAAGATATTTAAAAAAGTGTAAATTGGTTTTGATTAAAATAAAAAGGAGTAACCAAAACCTTCATAATATTACCTCTTCTTTACAAGTAATTTAAATAAATAGTAATAAAGACAATGTAAGAATTATTAATTCGAGGTCTCTAGACCTAAAAAAATACATTACCATGACTAGAAACATTATATTCACAGTTGCACACTGGACATTTCAGATGAGGCCTGGATGTACTTTGATTGGGCCCTTTGTTCACAGACTGCAAGTAATAAAAAACAATAAAAATTAGTAAAAACTCAGGTAAAAAACTTACTCTTAGGTAACTAAGAGTAATAGGAAAACATAAAAAAAGAAAGCAAGCGTCTTTGCTCATGTCATCTAAGCACATGTAGCTAGCTAAAAGAAAATTTTAAAAATGTACTGTTTTATAATAAAACTAAGAATAATTCTAAGACTATTTTTAAGGTAAAAAAATGGTGTGACAGAAAAAACACTTATTGAAATTTGTAACCAATTTGATCATGATTTTTTTTTATTGACCATGATTATTTTCCAGGTTAATGGATTTGAGGTAGTAATCAAGTGAGAGATTTTTAATAATTCACCATAATAAAAACTAGAGTGTATAACATTCTAGCATAAAGAAACAAAAATAATAGATCCCTTTAGGAGTCTATTATAGCTTTAACACTCAATATATTCAATTCCTCATAGAACCATTACAAGGTCAAATAATGAAGACTCAATTCAAATTTACCTCTACTAGCCATTTGAGCAAGCATCCATGATGAACCATTTTAACATCTCCTTTGCACATACAGGGTTGTATCATCTCTCCAGCATCCTTCCTGTCTCTGTCATAACAAATCCAACATTCTGCATCACCTGAAACAAATTAATTATACATTTAGAAGAAATTAATACATTTGTACAAAGAATAAAATTAAAATATATCATTTGATAATACCGAGTTTTACAAAACATGAATAATTGACACAATATATTTGTGCGAGAGAAACCTAGGAAATGTAACAAGCAAAATGCAATGCTACATCTGGGAATTGTTCCATCATTTGACATTCGTCATCATTGATGGCATTAAGCTTGTTACATTTTCTAGGTGTCTCTCGCACACTTATATTGTATAAATTTAAAGGCAATTAGAACTAATGCTCTTATAGTGCATAGTAAGGAAAATTGACTCATCCTGAATTTCAATTCAATAGCTTTTAAAACATTAGTACTATTAACATATATAAAGTTATTTTTATGTCTATAGAAGTCTATTTTATAGACTTAAAGTTTTATTTTTACTTTGATAAATAAAAAAGATTATTTCTCTAAAACCTCTTTTAAATCAAATATAAATAAATAATTTTTTTTGTTATTTTACTACAGAAAACTGTAGGATTTAAAATTCAGACATAACAAAACAAAACAAAAATATTAAATTCACCAGGATTAGAAGGAGCACTGTTTCGATCCAAAAGTGACTCGTGCAAAGCTGAAACTTTAGGTATTGTTCTGTTGCCTTCCGTCTTCAGCAGCTTCTTGGGATTTAAGATCCACAGTTGGTCAGGCCTAGATCAAAATGATAAATATTAACAAACATTTTTTACAAAATAAATTTATAGCTAAATAAGTAAAGCAATCGGGTGCCTCAGAACTTTTCCTTACCACATCGGATTCACTACCCTCACAAGCACATACAAGCACAACTAAGTAAAAACCACTCAAGAGGTCTTAAATCACCTTAAGAAGATAATTCAGGTGAAATACTGGTTATGGATTTCTTTGCCAACATAATACTTTTTGTATATACCTATGGTATAAATGAGGAAAAGTAAAACAGAGTCAAGTAAAAAGTTCTCAACACAACTGATGGTGCAGCAAGAATATTTAACTTTCAAACAACTACTAGTAAATACAAATGCAGTAACAGATAATAATAGCAATTAGTCATTGTAATTAATACTTTAAAAAAATACCTCATACAATTCCAGAGAACACAAGGAAACCACAAAGCCACACCGATTTCCAAGATTCTAAAGATCAAATTATGATAATTTCGACTATGTATTGGAACCCTGTAAACACAAGTCAATAAAATAGAAAATAAACACTTAAGACAGTTTGCTTAGGGCTCAAATAAACAAATTATTTTGTCCATTAACAAAAATACTTTTAAAAGAATCATTACTAAATAATGAGTATTGATTCAGAAATAAACTTGAGTATATTTTTCTAAAAGGGGGTGCAAGAATTAAAAATATTAATTAATGATAATTAAATACTAAGTAATTTAAGTACTATCAAAATATATAAAATTAATATTTATTCCACTTTTTAGTTCATTTTTTTAAATATTGATTTAATTTAATACAATGAATAACATAAATATAAAAAGTTACCACATCAAGTTTGTGATAATTTTGGCCCCTTTGCTTGTTCGAAGAAATTAAGCATTTCTTTGGCCTTGTTTTTAACCTCAGAAATAAAAATTACCTAATTTACAAAAGAATGATATGATAACACTGGGCAACTTTTATTTAAATATATATATTTTTTCAGCCTGAATTTATTTTCAATAATATTATATTTTTTTCAAATTTTGAATTATAACAGTAAAATGTCATAAGAATGAAAGATTTAAGCAAACTTTAGTCTATAATTGTATACTAACATCCATTATTTATATTTGCTCATGAATTCAAAAGTACAAAATCAGGTGTGAGGTACCTCAAAAATTTTCACCTGAGTAATAATTTTTTAATTGTTATTTTTTTAAAAGTTCTTAATGGTAAAATGTTACTTAATGTAATTTAGTCATTTTATATTGAAACTAAATAGAATACTTATTAAGTTATATAAGTTTGCATAAAGAGTGCTATATAATAGGCTGAGTAAAATAAATATTGAAAGATAATAATGAGTGTCAGAAAGAAAGATCATAATTTATTCAGATAAATATAATGATCCATTTAAAACTCTGAAAAGACGGACAAGCCTTGTTAATATATTTATCTTTTAAGCAATCAATTATAAGTGCTTTCTTGGAGAAATTAAATGTTAAAAAAATAATTTTAATAAAACGGGGAAGACAGAAATAAAAAAATCTAATAAGCACTAAAAGATAAAATTTATTTAGCAAAAAACAGTGAAGGAGAAGGAGTGTGAGTTTGATAAATCAAAATGAATTATGGCGATGGAATAAACTCACTCCATGACAAGCCAGCACAAATAAGATTTACAAACAGCTTAATGCGCAAAATGTTGCTAATCTCATATCTACTTATATAGATGATACTTATATAGGCCTACACAAACTTAAGAGCCCCGCGGACCACCAGTTTAGATAAATAAACTTGGAGGACCTCAGTCCCTCTCGTTATCCCCTTCCCTAAGTAATAAATTCAATTACTTGCAATCATCGCTAAACTTTCTGTTTTTAACATTAAAAATTTAGGTTTGGGAAGCAGCTTTATAGTTTGTTACATGAAAGGGAATGGAAAATTATAGTAAATTTTTTGAGTTTGTTAGTTTGATTTTATCAACCTTATAGCTATCAGTTTATAAACAAATAGCTATAATGAATAATTAACTAGAATAATTTACAGTAAACTCTCATAATTTTTATAGTTCCATAAGTTTTATAGTTATTTTTATAAATTTTGATTACTTGCACAACATCTAATTTCTTCAATAGCTTCATTTAGTCTGATTTGATAAAATTTTAAGCGAAAACGTCTTTATTGTTTGGTCATTTTTTAACAACTGGAAATAGATGTTTATATTTTCCAATAAATACTTTTTTGGTAATTTCTTGATTCATAGGCTTATCAAAATCATTCAGGCATTTGTAAATAAACTAATTCCTTCTTTAGGAATTTGGAAAAAGGATAATAGAACTAATAACTGTTATTATAATTATTAAATAGCATAAAAGTTAATTAATTAATGTTAACATATTTTCCCCATTAGCTCAGACTCTGCTCAAAGGGCACATCTAGGTTTAATATTATATCTACTTGACCATAAGTAGTTAATTAATAGCAAGAAAACAAAGTATTAATTAAGAATAATTATTATTTCTTTTACTTCTACTGTTTGACTAAAATGATGAAAAATAGAATTATTCCTCATATGTTTAGATTTACCATGCTAATCTTCAAAAGTAAATCCAAACCTAAGTAAACTTTTTACTATGAAGATTTAGGTTTTCCGGTGGTGACCGCGTCAATGTAGATGAAGAATCCGACGTTTCGCTTCCACCATGGGAGGCATCTTCAGTGAACAGTTCAGTTTTTGTAGAGCATTGTGTTTCTATCCATGATGTCCTACATCCCTGAAGATGCCTCCCACAGGGGAAGCGAAACGTCGGATTCTTCTTCTACATTGACGCGGTCACCACCTGAAGACCTAAATCTTCATGACAATAACCGCGGAAGCCTACGCAGTTAATTACTTTTTACTAGGTAATATCCCCCTCCCAAGATCTCTTTTAGCTAGTGAATAAGAAAGTAAAATTTAAATTTTCATATTAAAATCCTTCATAATATCCATAAATATGCATACTTTTGCGTTAACAAAGCAATTTTTATCCCTTAACCAAATTATGTGTATAATTAAATGCTTACTTGGACTTCCAAAAATGTTCAAAAGTTTCACTGCAAAGAAGAATCACAACAGCAAGGAGCATGACAGCCTGCGAGAGGAGACCTAAACGAGATTGATGAACTTGACTCATATCTACTCTGGGTTTAACCACATTACTGCTTCCATCCTATAATTATTCATAAAATAAACATTAAATTAAGTAAGAAACAAAACTATAGGTACACTTAACTTTGCATAATATGTATAGAATCTGGTATTGATGAATAGAATCTGAAAAGGCTTATTGATTAATAATTACCAAAAAAGATTTAATAAAAAAAGATATAAGGTTAATAAATAATTATCACCCATAAATGCCACAATCATTTAAAAGCTCTATAAAGATGTGCTAGAATTTAAAAGAATTTTTTAAGAGTTAATTTTAATTTAAAAGAAATTATTCTTTTGAAGTATTATCTTCCTACCGAGTCCAGTAGCTCAGTTGTCAAAGGTTCAAATCTACCCAGGGATGACCTCAATATAAGTTTGTTCCTTGAACTGTACTCTCGGGAGGTCTTGAATTCAAGGCTGGCCAACCCACCCAAATTTACGTGGTTTCACCATGTAATTTTTTTTCATGCTATCATCTTGCAAACTATCTACAGCAAAGGACTGGATACAACCCATTGGCGTTAGACAGCAAACTTACTAAATAGCAGTCATTTGTGGCAAAATAGAAAAAGTGGAATTCTGTGGCAGTCTAATCACATACTTTTTTCTTAGATATTGACTGTGCCAAATATTGTCAGTCATGAATCAACCATAGCACAAGAAATTAATACAGGTATTTGGAAGTGCTACCAAGCATATAGGCTGAATAAAACAAAAATGATTGTAACTACTTAATTAAAAATATGATGTATTTCTCGTTACAAGAAAGGAGGTTATATATTAAGTTATATGAAGTTAATATAGACGGATTTCAATTTTTCTAAACATCGGTTACCCTGAATAATAAAAATTTAGAACAGGTTTAAAGACTAAAAAAACGATTAACCTAAATTATGATAATGAATCATAAATTAAACCTAAATTATAAGAGCAGTTTAAAAATAAAATAATAAAACAATTTAATCATTCATCTACCTCGTACTGATGGATTTTTTAAGTATTTCATAATAGCGGTCAATGCCACTGCCAAAACATAATATTAATTCACATTTAAAGGTCAGAACAACTTACATTGCTTCTCAAAGGAAAAAGGTGGTCAGCTTCCTCAGCCAAAGATTTCATTTGTTGAGCTTCATCAGAAAGAAATCCACCTCTCACCTGAATAAAAAAAAGGATTAATCCATTATCCATACTAGTTACATAATCCAGTACAGTTTATTAAAATATCTCTAAATATAATTAAGAGTACAATCATTTGCACAGAAATTAATAACATCACTGAAATTGTAACAAACCTTAAAATAAACTTCAATTCCATAAATGAGGAAAAATATAACAACAATAAACATTAGCACAGCATAGCAGCCATTGAACACATGAGCATAAAACCTCTGAAAAATAAAAAATAAATTACAAAGATAAATCCAAAAAGTTCATTAGTCATAGAGCATTGCTTATACTAAAAATAAAGTATATATATATATTATATTTTCATATTTCACACATCTTACACAATGTAACCTGCAGAAATAAATAAGAGTATAGTCTATAAGTATACTATAAGTTTCTAACCAATATGTCACTCCAACAATGTCCTAAGAAACAATTCTTCATAAAGTAGCCCTAACTATTTTATATTTAAATCAAGGATCTGGAATAAAGGGGATGATGCACTAAGTCGATTTGCCATACAAAAAAGTGACCCCATCGAAAACCAAAAGATAGAGAGAATTCAACACGAAACACACGTCAAAAACCAACTGCACATGCTTGGTACAAACTGCCCATGCTTACAATTCTTATAAAAGCGCAGGTCTTTAATTTTAGAGGCAAACTTACCTCTCAATGGTTTCTCATTGTTTTTGCTTGAGAAGGTTATAACAAAGCATGCTTAAATTATCACTCACTCAAGTGGAAAAATATAGTCCAAAATTTAAAATTAAAATATGCACAAATCACTTAACAAGCACCTCAAATGTAACAATCACGAGAAGCAAAGAAGAAAGTTTAGAAGGAAACTTGATAACCTTGCTACATAACCTGCGTTTGGCACCATTTTTTCATTCTAACCAAGGGGAAGGTAAGTTTGCTCCTATTTCTCTATCTCATACAACTTCCATGGGTTCAGAAATGTTCCTTAATGCGTCATCCCCTTTATTCAAGATCCTTGATTTAAATATCTTATTTAGAAATGACAAATAGAAATCAAGTACTATTTTCTGTACTGATTCATTCTGAACATTCAGAAAATTCTTTAACCTTTAAAAATAATTAAGCCTTGATTAGACTTTAAAAATGTTTTAACAGAAGGTTTATACACACACACACACATATAGACATATATATATATTTATATAAAACAAAAACAGTAGTTGCACAAAAATAAAAAGGTAAATAATTGCATACCTCTAATTCTGGTGTAGTCTGAAGAAAATTAACAGTAATGAGTTCAGCAGCTAGTAGGGAGTAGGTAATCACATTAAACATGACAAAGGCAAGACTTGATTTCGACAGAAATTGTCTTTGTTCCCACCTTGTGTCCCTAATGTGAAACAACTAAACAAAAACAGTTGATTAAAAATAATTTACAAGAAATATGACATAACAATACCACACTTAATTGGTGATGTGGTAGGTTGTTGCAAAACAGCAAACATGGCAATAAAATGAAATAAATGAATAAATGTTATATTTAGTCGTTGGCTTGGAAATAATACACACACACACACAAATATATATAGCAGCTATGAAGTTATAGCGTCTACCTCTGTGATTGAATAAGCACTGGAAGTCCAGAGATTGCTGCTTGGGCTATGCAGTCAATTTATATGAATAGTATTTGTAACAAAAATACCAACTTAAATTATTTAACTCTTATAAATTTAGAGCATAGAGGATGAAACCTCCTATAGCTGTTTCTACAGGGTGAATAACCTGATGGACTAAAAGGCCTTAAAACTGGCATTTATTTAAAATGTATAGGTATAGGTTTTCGCAACAACAAAAAATAAAGATAAGAGCATTTGAAACAGAATGTTATGTCCAACAAACTGTGTTTACTGACTTCCAGCTATATACTCATTTAAGTTAGATGTATTTATAAGCAAAGAGCAATTTAAGTACCCAATAATATTCAATGAAGATGTACAAATTGCTTTGTAATTATATTTACAATTTAACAGGAGGTATCAGATTATTTTTTTATTAACCTGTTTCTAAAGCAATGTTCATAAGCATTGTATTACCTCAGCCCAGAAGCAAACAATTAGAGATGCACCAGATAAAAGAAGTGGATAATAAGCAGACATCAGACTCCTTGTCCAACCTTGACCTTCTACCATACCTCCATCCTAAACAATTATAAATCAATAATTTAATTTTTAATACTTCATTTAAAAGACAAATTCATGACTGTTATTGTCTTATGACAAAAGACCCTTTGTTCAAATTAGAGGAGAGAGATATTTTTACAGAATTACTAAAGGAAAAACATTATTATTTATAGGGTATTCAGCAGCAGAAATAGTAGTCCTCAGGAAGTGAAAATTATAACCAAGGAAGCCAATTTTAATATTTAGACCCGAGACTTTGTTGGAACACATTATATGTCCGAATAGCATTAATAATTCTATAAGAATTATAGTAATACAAAATATCTCTGAAGATATTTCCAACAGTGGTAACATATCATTGAGAACTTTCAACTTTCTCATCACCTTAAGTTGGTTAAGCTTCTAGCTACGCTCACATTTTGATTTGTATTATTTAATTTTTTAGTTTGAATAATAATTTCCTTTATTTATGGAAAAATATAAATAACTTATATTTTTAATAAGTTTATTAATAATAATTATTAATGAAAACTTACAAGATATGTAAAGTAGGAAGCTCTAATAAGAGATGCCAAACAGACGACTACATAAAGAACCTTCTGATTGGTTAGTTTTAGAGCTTGTGTAATACTCGGAACTTTCATACGTTTCCATTCAGCAATAATTGCAAGTACAAGTTGTGTGAAACAAACTGCTGCCACAAAAAAGTAAATACAAGCAAAACTAACAAAGTAAGATGAATTTGTTTTTCGACACTCTTCTCCTTCGAACTCAATCTGTAAAATGATAACAATAGAATTAAGGAAGTGCAACAACCAATGGATACAATAGACTTTACTTTTATTTCCAATTTTTCAATTAAAACTGATAAGGTCTTAGATGACCCGTGTAAACTATAACTAACTTACTTAACTTACTAAAAAATTATGAAACAAATCCATTACAAAGGTCCCTGATCACAAATAAAATATTAAAACTGGTCTGAAGCCAATACGATCACTTAAAGTTACCAAAAAGTCAAAAAAACGGTAGTAAATTTCCTCAAACCAAAATACAGCCAGTAAACTACATATTTCAAGTGGGGAGTCGTTTACGATGTTTTTTGGGCGTGTAAATTGATGAAAATGATCCAGAGATGATACGAGCATTTAAAGTACTCAAAGCCAAGGTACCTGGGTTTTCTGGCGCGGTTGTTCGCATGTCAGGTGAATTTCCTTTGGAATATATGTTTCCATGGTTAACAACCTATTTCATGCTTAAAGTTCCGGTTAATGGATTATAACCTAAGCATTTACTCCATTATCAATCACTGCACGTAACATTTTTTTTTTCATTCAATCCCGTGAGTAAAAATAGAGTAAATGAGTTACAAGCAGTGCTTGTTAATTGAGTATCTGCTAAGGTCATAAAGTATAAATTGGAACCTTAGGCAAAAAATGGATTGTTAAGCATGAAAAAAACACATTCCAAAGAAAATTTGCCCAACTTGCTGATAACGGCACCAGAATTTTTATTTGTGAAAACTTGTCCTTAATAATAAAAAAATATTACTAATTTAAACTTGAATAATTAAATCAGTAAATAAAAATAGCAAGGAGTTTTTGTTCTTCTTTTTCATTTCCATTTTATACTACTTATGTAGTATGACGTGAAATGAAAAAGATCAACAAAAACATAAAACTAATGAAAGAATTAATTATAATAAGAGGAAATTGTACTTTTTCACTTACCTCGCAAAAGCAGGTGCCATTCAGGCACTCTCCATGACCAGAACAATTTTGGCTGGCACAGGCCATCCTTATAAAGCCGAAGGTCCTCATATTACAGGCGAATCCAAACTCATTACAGCAATAATTTTATTTATAACTTATTCTGGCATCAGAAATGAACTCCTAAAACAACAAATAACAATAACATTCGTCTTTATATAATAAACACAAATAAAATCAGAATAGGCATTTTCTAATCCCACTTGTAATCCAATTATGACTTTCAAGTAATTTAATTTTAATTACTTACAATAACTTGTAAGTAATTTCAATTGAAGTGAAAATGTCTTTTGATAACAAAAAAAAAATGTGTGCAGTCGTATTACGTAACATTTACTTATATTATTATTCTTAACACCCAGGCCTTTGAAAAAAATACAAAATAAAGATAATATTGATTCCTAAGAAAAATGTGTGAAGAATAAAAATACCTTTAATTAATAGAGAGAGAACAAGAAAAGCTAAAATCTATGAATAAATCACTGAGTTGGGTAAAAAATTATAAGATTTAAAAAAATTTAAATAGATATTCTTAAATCAATCTGTAGTCAATTGTCAATGTAAATATGCATAGAATAAGAGGGATTTGCATATTAGTATGAGACATTAATAAATTATAGGTATAACCAGTGTGAGGAGAATTTATTTACAGATAATTTTCTACTAAACAATAAGCAGCGTAGAATGAATATCAAATACTTTATGATTTTTAAAGTTTAATTAGTTTCACTATTGTTTTTCAAATACATTTTCCCTATGAAAGATGACTTTCATAAAATATTGACAAATTAAATTCGTCAAAATTTCATTTTATGAAATTGGAGAAATGCAGTAAGGATAAATAGATAACATTCGACTAAAAAACAATTAGCAATCATTGTTGCTTATATTATTTTTAAAAAGTAACTACATAAATTTATTTTTAATATTTACATAAAATAGCAACGTAATAACATTAACAATTTATAAGCAAATAATTATTTTAGTTCAAGCTATGAGGAAAATTATACCTCCACAAAAGTTTAAGGTGAACAAGGCTGATTTTACAGCATTAATTAAAATTTACTAAAAAATTATTATTTCATCTGCTCATCTAGCTATTATAGTGAATTTCTTAGAGAAAAATAAGCTAATGAGGTTGGGAGAATATTGCATGTGAACACATATTAAATGGTCTAATAATGTACTTTCCACAAAAAATTGGGCTTGATTGTAGATTGGAATGTGAACATGACAGATATCTAGTAAGGCCAATTATACAAAAGACATATTTCAATCTTAACTCATTAAACAAAACACCGGAGGAAAATAACAGTCCCAACCAAAACACAACTTTTCAAACAGTGCCAATGGAATACTGAAAAATACCATACCTAAAGTTAATTTTTCAATTATCTTTTAAAGATTACATAAAATAATAAAAGTCTTGAACCATAATTTTAAATGACATTTATTAACATAACTCTGTAAAAATAAAATTATCTTATCTTAAAATGTAATTAGAAAAAAATATTTATTTCACAGAGGTATGATTTACAACTAATGTTAAAATAAATAAAAAATAAAAAAAATAAAATTAAAAAAAAATTAAAAAAATATTATTTTCATTTATTACTTAAAAACCTCATCAGTTCATTTTTCCTTTGGAAATTGGATAAAATATTACGTTATTTCAGGACAAAAACCCGAAAACAAAAGCTTAAAAATAAGCCCCAACACATCAAATAATCAATAATAACTGAAAATGTACATTTTAAAGCAGTCTAAGTATAACATAATATGTTAAATTTGAGTTATTATTAGTTATGAAAATAAGTTAAAAATAGTTAAACTAGATAAATAAAGTAAAGATAAAAATGGAAATAATCCCCCACCTATAAAAAAAAAATTAAAAATGAAATTTTAATATTTGACAGTTTAAATTATGTACAGCATAACAAAGAACTTAATATTATACTAAGTGAAAACAGTTGTTTAAATAATTGAATGTTTAAAATGTATTAAGGTCATAAATTATTGCTAAATATTTAATTCCTTTTTTTTCAGTACTCAACTATTTGTTATTACTATTTTCAAAGAATATTCAACTTTTTTAAAAAAATCAACAATCAATTCCATAATTTCATACTTGGCAAGTATTCTTCAAACCTAATGCTCGCACAATTAGGGTAAAATAATGCCTCTTAAATCTAAATTAAAATAATATAAATTATTCAGTTCTTAAAACGCAGCAGCATGAAAAAAGGGAGCTTTTAGGCTTGGGCCATTTACATACATTCATTAAGTACACACAGCGTATTTAACAGGTAGCTGTATTCCATACCCATTTGATACAATTCGGTTCTTGCACTGTATTTCTTTAGTCGATCGAGTCAGATGACGTCAAAAGTGATCCCGACAAAAAATCACATCTTTTATTGTGCAGGTTCACTTGGGTTATAAGAGAAGTAATACATAAACCAAGTAGGGAAACTCCTATACTAACCTATGTAAAAAAATTCAGACATGAGTGAACAGCTAGTAGCTGGCTCAAAAATATAAAAATTGCCAAAATTGGAATAACTGCGAATGAGCCCTCTAGGATTTAACTTTTTTGTAATATATTTTATTGGTAGCACTGATAATTTAAGGTGAGTTTTACTTTTTAGCATTATGTATAAACATTATTATGTACATGCTGGTTTAAAAGTTTGAATTAAATTCTATGAAATAATTGTCACAACCATTTAGTTAAAGAAAAAAGAAACTGCAGTAAAGGTATATTACATGCTTTTTAGGATTTTGATAAATATACACACGGAAGTTTACTGCCTTAAATATAACTTAAGATTACGATTACCATGATTATACATAAAAACTTATATATAATGTTAATTATTCTCACATTACCAATAAAAATTAATATTTAAAGGGAAAAACTCTCATCACTTGCAAAAATATAAAAAGGTTGAGTAGTGCACAAAAAAAAGTTTAATTAGCTGCTCGTTTTAAGTAATTTGAACAAACCTAGAATTTAAAAAATCACTTAAACCTTAATCGGATATAACAAAATATATTCCTTACACAAATTATTAACATTTCATACTAAAAAGTAACGCATTAAAAACAATAATGTCGAGTACCGTAAATAGTTTGTAAAACAAGATGGCTGTGCCCATAAGAAAATTTGAGCCAACTCCCTGGTGGAAAAAAGGGAACTACATGCCAAGTCTACTTGGTTTATATATTACTTTAGCCATAAGGATGTTAAAAAACTCATAAAAACCCATCATAAAAAAATATGATTTCTATGTATAATAATGTAGTTAAAATATAAAAAAAAATATTTAAAACTTATGGTGGAAAATCAAAATATTTAAGTGAAGTAATAGTTAGTCAAGAAGATTATACATTTTCCTCTTAAGTGATTTAGATTCCATCTCCCTAGTTCTATCGGACTGGACTCCCGTCATATGGTGCTTGCAGCGTACTTAATACGATCTGCAGATTTAGTATACTGTGTGTACAAAGTACTTTGAGAGTTAGATGATATTATAATAGAGCCCACAAAAACATCACACTTTTATATCAAAGAAGGTTGAAATATATTTAATCAAATTGTGATTTTTGGCATCAAAAAGTTATATGGTAAAGAACAGCGTTAATTAAGTGAAATAATAGTTTGTTGAAAAGGTTATATGTAAAATACTATCGCCTCTAAAGGTACACACAGCGTATTGGGGGAGAGGAAAGGATCCCTACAGTATTGCATGGTTTTTACAGTGTATTTAACGAGCGTACTTAATACGATACACAGAATTAGTAAGCTCTGCTTACATAGAAATTAAATTGCACACATTTAATATGTGTAGCTAAATGTAGTCTTGTTTGCATGCTTTATGTTATCTGGTTTGAACAGCCAAATATTTCACTGCACTCTTTCTAGGAAAAATTCAAGGTTCCAACAAAGAGTTCTTCCTAAACTCAATGAAACCTTAATACTTAAATTTAATATCTTATAGCAAAGTAAAAATAATTTGCATTAAAATATTTTATTAGTATATTAACAATAGAATAATAAATTTCATAACAGAATACATAAATCCTCGAAGTTTAGACTCGTTTATCATTTCACTTCCTACATGTTACGAAACTAGAGCTATGGCTAAGAATCATACGAGCTATATATTCATATTTGAACTGGTTTACCAAAAATGCATAACTGCAATAAGTTTAGCAATAGATAAAATAAAATGTACTATTAAATAAAGTCACAATTCAATATTTAATACCTGATTTAACAGAAATGAAATATAGGCTTTGACATCAATCGATAATCCAAACAGACTCGCTTATTTGATTTTTTGCAAAAATACAACAAATTTAGAGTATCACTAATCACTTAATTAATTCGTAAGTTACATTTCAAGACATTTTAACGCGATCAGAATCATAAATATCATAAAAATTACAATTTATAAACCATTTTCACTATCATTTTTTCACCAAACAAAGGGTAAAAAAACATATGTTTATAAAAGAAAATAGTGGGGGTAAAAACAGTTTAGCCACGTCAAAAAAGAAACGTGATATTATTCTTAACAAAGACGAGTTATGCATCATTTGTTCTTAAAATCATTGTCTTAAAATTTTTATTTTAAATAATAATTATATTTATATTTATTTTCTTGTATATTTAATTATTAATAGTAAAAACAACAGATTAGACAGTACTAGTATGTGTTCAGATTTATTTATAAATTTGAAAACTGCGAGTAAAAAAACTTACCAGAAGCGTAATTTATTTAGATTTTTCAAGTTGGCATGACTTAAATAAAATTATAAAATCGGAATGTAATGGTCTGCTTACCGCAATCAGAAAAATGAAAAAAGAGTTAAAATGTCGTTTCAAAGCTCTATATTATTTTAACAGGAAGCTTTAAATTGTTTTGATAATTGTATACTCATTTATTTGAACATGCAGTCAACACATCTACTGTAGAGGTTTGCTTTGTTATCCTATTATTTATAGCACCAGTTAATTTTTAAAACTCATTAGCCTGGCTACACTTTACACTTTTTAGACAGGCTGTAAGAGAACTCAACTCAACTCTATGGCTCTGTATGTGGCATTATTGCCAAAAAGTGCTCTAGATCAATAAAAAATATTATTGTGAAGTAACAAGTTGGTGTTTGTTCGCTAATTATGAACTCCAATTTACAAAAAAGGTAATTAGGAGGGTTAAAATTGAGTCAAAGGAACAAAATAGTCGAAAAAATATTGTAGTTGTTCATTTCTTCCATAGCCCTGAAGGTCAAAATCAAATATATATTTACTATCTCCATTAGGTTAAGCAGTCATTGATGAAATAAACAATATATATAGTAAGCTTTGGTTTGCAAAATTTGTATGTAATAAATTAAATGGTGTTAGTAATTAAATAACACCATGGTGATGAAAAAAGGAATAGTGTTTTTACCACCCTTGGCTCCCTCATCTACTCAAAACTAAATATCTACATAACTAGGGCACTCCATTGAAATCTTGAGAATCGTCTTTTTACTTTATTTTAATTCTTTTTAGATGTGAATAACTTAATCAATAAATAAATATAGATATTTTTAAGTAATAAACATACTATATGACTTTGGTGATGGGATGAAATCTTCTTAAAAGTGATTCTTTCTGATCCTTTTAGAAATAAATTGATGGAAGAGGTGGACGAGTAAATTCACAAAAACATAATGTATTTAATATTCTCATTGATTATCTGTACCTTTTATTAGTACTTAGCTTAACTTATTTCTTGATTAACGTGATAGACTTTAGTTTACTTTTTCGTCAACTTTTAATTTAGTTGTTTATCAATTAAATTCGCGTTGTAATTATTGTTAATCAAAAAATAAATGGATATTAGGAGCGAACTTTTGACTTGTACAAGTTTTAGTCTACTGTATAGTAGAGTGAATGCTCATACTTTGAATCCCTTGCGAGGGGAGATAATAAAATATTTATTGTTAGCAGTGTGTAATACATGACACAACATTAGGAGTTCAACACTATAGCGGTTGCGGGATGACACGACAGCTGACTATATTATATTGATGTTAATAGAATTAAGCGATGCCTTCTCCTTCTTCGACCTTTGTATAAACATAATTTGCCCCAATTTACGAAATACAGTCTAGTGGTATGAAAGAGTTTTGCGTGTAAATCATACAAATGTTTTGTAAATCAAATTATGTCACAATTATGTCGTAGATTTCAGGGACGCGATCACGACCCTGATCCTTTGTTTAAATACATATAACTTGTTTGCTTTATATTCTGAGTGAATATGTATATTGTTTTTGCCAAATTAAAGGCCTTCTTTTTATTGAGTGTTGAAATTTCCATATGAAATATGCCAAAGATGAAAAAAATCCTATTTCTGTTCTTGACATTCTAAATGACGATTAAATGTAATGATGTAGTAAATTATCAAATTTTACTTCTAAGAGTTGCATGGCAATTTAGTTGTGGAAGAATTTTATTTTATATGGTATTTTCATTTTCTGCATTTCAAAAAAATACTATGGACTCTCCCAATTACTCAATGTTTATTAAGCCTTGACAAAACATCTGAAAAATGGCTTGATGAAGACCTAAAACTTAAACATTTAGGAATTACAACTAAAGTAAAAGCAAAAATGGTACATTCAGAAACCGTCAGTCACCAGAATCAGTCGATAGTAAGATTCGTCAATTTTAAGTTAAAAGAACACAAAAAATGTTCGTGTCTTCACGAAAAAGAAGCTTGTACGCTTGTATTGATGAACTAATCATTCTTTTATTTTTAATTAACGAGTTACACTTCTCTTTCCTCTATCATAACATAAGCTATATCTATTAAAACTTGTGAGTTATCTTATAATACTTTTATCAATGAATTATATAAAACTAGAATAATTTAAGTTAAGAGATAATTTCTTTAAAGAGATAATGTCATATGATTAGTTAGATAAATAGTTTCGCTCGGGATAACCCTTTTTATTTCTTAATCACGTCCTTGACGATATTGAATAATTAATTGAATAGTATTTTAGACTGTTATATTTTACAAATGCATATTAAGTTTTCCCAAACTCGTTACAACGCCATCTTACATCTTTAAACCCGGTTAAAACCACAGAGGTAACTGAAGTCGGTTAGAGGATTGAAGAAACATTTTAAAATTTATTCACAATGAAGTTCTCAAGTTTGTTTTTAGGTGCTATGTTATGGATAAAATCCAGCTGTAAGTACTTATTTACTTATTAATATTATATCTATAGTTATATGAAAGTATAATTTATGACGTAGTTAAAAAATGCAACACATATAACAAGTTCGCGACCCGTGCAGAAGAAGCTTTATGATTTTGTTCGTTTGAATCAGCTCTCAACTTGACGTGATATTAGCAATTACCCAAATTTATTCCCCTTTTATCAGCTTTTCTTTATGATGTCATTTTCTTGTGGAATGACGTCTGGTTCATTTTCCTGATAACTTCATTGTGAACTATGGATGTGCTCTTTATTTATTAGAGTTCATACATTTTTTGGTAAGTTGGGTGGTTTTTCATACCGGTTGAAACATTTTATACGAATCATCTGTAAATCCTGGAAAGGTGCTTGTCCACGAGGGAATTAAATGGTCCCAGGTAATACATATTATTTAAATTAGACAATATCACTCTTGTAAATAGACTCAAGCGAGTTCATCAGAGAATTTTCATCAGTAAATGAGGTTATGTGTTACTTTAGTAACACATAACCTGTCTTTAGACAGGTCTATAAGTAATCAGACTTGTTGTCCTTATTTTTTTTAATTTACTATCCCTGTTGACGGCATTTAATTAAATTTTGATGTAATTTAATTAGGGTACATCTAAAATGTTCTGCCTGTATAAATCTAATCTAAATATGTCTTAATTTTAATGTTGAAAATAAATGTTTAATGTTGAATAAATCTAATCTAAATATTTCTTAATTTTAATGTTGGGTTATACAGTTTCGGAGCTCTTTAATTTAAATTAGGGCATGGAAGGTATTCGATTATAAAAATAATATAATAATAAATAAATTTCTTTATTTTCATCACGTACATTTATTTTTATAATTTACACTGTATAAAATATACATTTATATTTTATACAGTGTAAATTATAAAAATCATTTTACGTGATAATTTGAAGCTCTCATCACAATTATTTTATTTACGAATTAAGATTGTCCTTTATTGGCAGGAAATTATACTATTCATGAGATAGGACCCGCTTAGTTAGTAGTTCAAACATCTAAACAAAGGATCAACTACGGTTAGAACCATGCGATCTCAAATAAATACTCCGAGTTAAGGAAGATTGTTCCCCGTGTTTTTTGGAGTTAAAGGTAACCACTAAGTTGTGGTGTGTGTGCCACGAACGTAGAGAGAGCTTAACTAATCAATTAGTGGCCAACATTTCAGGCAAAGTATTTGGAACTTAATATGCTTTTTCAAATATTTTTTTTAACTTGTAACTCATTGTTTGTTTAGGTCTTGAACTTGCCATGGATTCACCACTCTATCTATCTCCATTAATCAAGAACAATATGTCCGAACAGGCATCAATATTAACACAAGTTGATTTTAATGATGGAATCAAAAGTCATTCCGGATTAATAACTGTAGATGAAGCAAAGAACAGTAACATGTTTTTCTGGTACTTCCCTGCTGAAATCAACCCTGGAGCTGCTCCACTTTTAGTTTGGTTAAGTGGTTACGTAACCCCTTCCACCTTTGGAGTGTTTTTCCAAACAGGACCTTATGTTATAGAAAATGGTGAATTGCGAAAAATGAACATATCATGGAATAAATATTACAACATGCTTCACATTGATAATCCTGTGGGAGTCGGATACAGTTTTACTGACTCAAATGGCTACTCGAAGACTTTAGATGAAATTGCAGTTAACTTGTTAAGCTTTTTAAAACAATTTTTAAAACTTTTCCCCGACTTAATTCAAAACGATTTATATTTATGTGGCACTTCTACGGCTGGTAAATATGTTCCTGCGTTTGCTCATAGTATTTACAAAAGTAATAAAGATTCAGCGGATAGAATTAATTTAAAAGGAATATTTGTGGGCAATCCCTATTTGGATCCGTCCCAAATAAACTATGGTGAATACCTTTACGAACATGGTTTTGTTGATTTTAATGAAAAATTTGAACTAGACGAAAAAGAAAAATTACTTCAAAAATATTTAAAGGATAAAAATTATGAAACATTTTTTGAAAAAGCTAAAGAATACATAGCTAATAATAATTCTTACGTTTTAAATGTAACTGGTTTGAGTAATAGATTTGATTACCATGGCACATTGCCCTCTCGCGCCCAGTATGAAAGTTTCTTACAAAAATTTGAAACAAAGAAGGCTTTACATGTCCAAAATATTACATTCGATAAAGGTGATAATGTTTTAAAAAATTTTGCTCAACCATATGCCGCCTCAGTGATAGAGTATTTAGAAGAAATTTTAAGCGATGTCAAAATGATGTTTTTTAATGGTGAAAGGGATGTGACTTGGCCATACCCTACGATGACCAAGGTTTTAGCATCATTAAAATGGAAAGATGCTGATCAATATAGATCAGCACGTAGAAATAAAATATACAGTGGAAACAATTTAGTTGGGTACATTAAAACTTACGGGAATTTAGCCGACGTGCTAGTTCTAAATGCAGCTCACAGTGCTATAAGTAATCAACCTGAATTTGTCTTACAATTGTTTCATAATTTTACTGGTTACAAAGTGTAATATGTCGAATAAACTGATTTTTATTTTGCATTGTTTTTGCTTTTTTTAATGCTATTCATTATGAAAAAAAAAAAAATTTATGTTCAGAATACACCAAAATAAATAAGAGTTGGTGTAGGTACAATGTGTAGGCAAGACGTTTGTACAACACATCTAAGTGTTGTTTGAGTTATAATTATTTTTTTTTTATTTTACCATGGGCTGTAGGTTGTAGATTATTAGTTGGTCTAAATTATAGAACGTATAATAGTTTATTGTAGCTATGTTGTAGCTTGTATAAATGTAGCTTCTTCTACTTTTATATTTGATTATATATATAATATATATATATATATATATATATATATATATATATATATATATATATATATATATAATATATATATATATATATATATATATATATATATATATTATATTTAAGCTGCCAATCTTGAAACAATGTTTATCAAATAAATATTATTATTACGACGTGTTGAATTAACCTTTAGGACTTGATTTTTGAGCCAACTTAGATTAGAATTAGATCAGTCATTTGAGCTGCAGTGTTTTTACAAGAAATGTAAATATCTATTTTTTTAACGACAAGCTGTCAATCATGGAACAATGATTCCCTTATTATTATTATTATTGATGATTGGGGTTGGAGTCGAGGATAGACCCCATTTGCACTACGACTGGAAGTCAATTGTACAATCCCCTCAATTGGTCCAGGTCAGAATAATCCTTTCCTCGGATTAGGTCTAGGATCTTTTTGGCCAGTTCTACCAAAGTTAGAGAACCTATATAGGTTTATTCCTAGTTAGAACCTATATAGGGCTTCATATCTCAGAAGTATGTGAGAGGCAGTTTCGGTTTACGATTCACAGAGCCTACACACTGGGTTATCTTAAAAGATACCAATGGTATGAAGATGTTTTCGGAGGTGACAGTGACCAGTCAGTAGTCCAGTTACTGTTCTAAGGTCCCTTCTGCTTAGACTGAGGAGGTCCTCAGTTACTTTGGGACTGGGTCCTTTTAACATAAGTTCACTGTGCTTCATGATTGGTTAAGAGCCAATCTTTAATTACACTTTTCGCAATAGTTTTGGGTATGGGTTCAGGGCCCACAGGAGTAGTCTCAGACCCCTTTTTTTCAATGATGTCTGCTTCAATTCCTTTACTTCAATTTCAATTACTTTCCTAAAGGAAGAGAGGTTTTGAGATTGGTATGAACCTCACAAATGCCACTCCCAGAGCCACAGTCCATCTTAGAACCATCTGTATATCATTACAGTGTCACCAGAGGATTGAGGTGGTTCTCCATTGAAACTATCACAGCTGAGTGTGAAGGGTTTTTCATAAGAGTAATGAGTGGTCATGTAGTCAGAGTTCATGGATAGTATGGGAATCTGAACTACATCCACTATTTACAAGTGACCTCTAGTGGTAGAGATCTTCCTGTTCCCACTGTTCTGTAGTCTGTAAGCGCCTCAAGCTCCGAAGTCGCGCCTCTGCCGTCGGGCGGCCAAGAGACCGATGACCTCTTGTTTTGATTGATATTCGCAAATCAAACTTGGCTAATGCGCAGCACTGCTTGTTGATAACATTGATCAGTATTGACAACAGGATGCTTCTTAAAGGGTCTTATGGAAAAAAGATGTTTTTATCAAATTTTTTACGATTTAATGATTTTTAATTATCAATCTTTAGTTGTTTTATAATTTTGTTTTATAAGTTGTGTTATAATGAGACAACGAAGACGTAAATTAAATTTATAATTTCCCGGTTTGATGTTTGTTTACAAACATTTTTGATGTTTTGTTTACAAACATTTTGATGTTTGCTACAAATCATGGTTATCACGATATCAGATCTACTTAAAATTAACTCAGTGTTTATATTTTTATAACATTTTATGAAAATTATACCTTTAAAATAATTAATACAATTTTTAACATTGTTAAAGACCATTTTAAATAATTTTAATCTTGGAATTGAAGAAATAATTATTTTATTTATGGGGTACAAGGTGAACCGACCTGCCACTAGTGGAGAAAGGGTGAACTTAGGGCAGGTCCATCTAAACAGCATATTCCGGGGGTTAGAACACTGTCCCGCGCCCCCACCCCCACTGTATGAATTTCTACATCACTTTAGTGTAAACCCAAGCTGATAGAGTTTTTTATAAGGTGATTAAATTGGATAGTTTTTATGAATTAAAGCAAATTTTTTGACATGTTAGGTTATAGTCCGGACGCAACGTCATTGCAGGAATCAGTATAGAGAACTTACAATAATGTTATTGTAACTAACAATAATTTGTTAGTATAATAATATACTAACAAATTAGAGCACTACTACTTAAAGAAGAAAAATTTTCCCCACCCCTTGAATTCATTTTATTGCTATCATAATCTGCCCTATTAAAACATATAAATTATTTAATAATACATTTATCAAATAATTAAACAAAACTAGACTAATTTAAGTTAAAAGATATTTTTTTTATATGATAAGAATTTATGGATAAATAGTTTAGCCTGTTTATTTCTTAATGACGCCTTAACGATATTGAGCCATTAATTGTTTAGTATTTTAGACTGTTATATTTTGAAGACATGTTAGTAAGTTTTTACAAACCCTTTGCAACGTCATGTAACTAAATATGAAACTTTTGAATTTATTAAACCCGGTTATAATCACACAGGGTATTATTGAAGTCGGTTAGACTGAAGAAACATTTTACAATTCATTCACAATGAATTTATTCTCGTGTGCGTATATAGGTGCTATGTTATGGATGCAACCCAGCTGTAAGTAAAAATGATTATACATTACTTAGTTTTAAAATACTATAAACTTTTATCTAAAATATAATTTATGCTGTGGACAAAAAATATTAACACGACCAAGTATTATGTGTTCGCGGCCCGAACAGAAGAAGTCTTATGATTTTGTTCGTTTATCTTGACGAACAAATCCTCTCCTAAATCCTCCAGGCTCACATACATGCAGGAAACCTCAATCAACTACGTTGGTCAACTCAATCTAATATTTTATTCTGAGCGTACTTTAGGTCAAGCGTATCGAGATCGATGAAATACCGCCTTAAACTTTAGATAATCAAGTCATTATATGAGGAAAAGCGAAGCAATTCCGAGGTTATGACATCCTAGACTTTGGATAATCAATTTATTCTTAAGTCGAGCGAAGCAAGACCAAGATTATACTACTTTAAGCTCTGGATAATCATGGCATTCTGAGGACGATCGAAGCGAGTCCCAAGTTGTTAGGAAAAATTTCCAAGCTACCCCGTACCCAAATTTTTAACTTGCAACTCATTCTTTGTTTAGGTCTTAAACTTGCTGTGGATTCACCGCTCTATCTATCTACTTTAATCAAGAACAATATGTCCGAACAGGCATTAAAATTAACACAAGTTGATTTTAATGATGGAATCAAAAGTTATTCCGGTTTAATAACTGTAGATGAAGCTAAAAACAGTAACATGTTTTTCTGGCACTTCCCTGCAGAAATCAACCCTGAAGCGGCGCCACTTGTAATTTGGTTATGTGGTTACGTAACGCCTTCCACCTCTGGAGTGTTTTTCCAAACAGGACCTTACGTTATAGAAAATGGTGAATTGCGAAAAATGAACATATCATGGAATAAATATTATAACATGCTTTTCATTGATAGTCCTGTGGGAGTCGGATACAGTTTTACTGACTCGAATGGCTACTCGAAGACTTTAGATGAAATTGTAGTTAACTTGTTAAACTGTTTAAAACAATTTTTCAAACTTTTCCCCGACTTAATTAAAAACGATTTATATTTAGGTGGCACTTCTACAGCTGGTAAATACGTCCCTGCGTTCGCTCATGGTATTTACCAAAATAATAAAGATACAGTGAATAGAATTAATTTAAAAGGAATATTTGTGGGAAATCCCTATTTGGATCCGTCCCAAATAAAGTATGGTGAATACCTTTACCAACATGGTCTTGTCGATTTTAATGAAAAATTTGAACTAGACAAAAAAGAAAAAGTCCTCCAAAAATATTTAAAGGAAAAAAATTATGACAAATTTTTTGAAAAAGCTAAAGAATACATAGCTAATAATAATTCTTACGTTTTAAATGTGACTGGGTTAAGTAATAGATTTGATTACTATGGAAATATACCATCTCGTACCCAGTATGAAAGTTTCATGCGAAAATCTGAAACAAAGAAGGCATTACATGTCGGAAATATTACATTCGATAAAGGTGACACTGTTTTGAAATATTTTGCTCAACCATATACCGCCTCAGTAAAAAGGTATTTAGAAGAGATTTTAAGTGATGTTAAAATTATGTTTTTTAATGGAGAAAGGGATATATCATGGCCATACCCTACGATGGCCAAGGTTTTAGCATCATTAAAATGGAAAGGTGCAGATCAATATAGATCATCACGTAGACATAAAATTTATAATGGAAACAATGTAGTAGGATACATTAGAAGTTACGGCAATTTAGCAGACTTGCTAGTTCTAAATGCTGGACACGGTGTTATAACTTTTCAACCAGAATTTGTCTTACAATTGTTTCATAATTTTACTGGTTACAAATTGTAATATGTTGAATAAACTGATTTTGGTCTCTGCGTTGTTTTGGTTTGTTTACTTTAAATGATATTATAATACGACACACGGCTTAAATTAGTTGACAACATGGCAAAATAATGCGAGAGAGCCAATGAGGGTTGTCCGGGATGTATTGTCAGTTTCAAATCAGGCCCACCTTGTTGGTTTCTCAACACTATTTTCCCGCGCTGTCAACTGATTTTAGCCGTGTGTCGAACTATAATAATGAAATAGTTAAACATTTTTTATTTATTTACAAGCCTTCGATTTTAAGTTCAGTAGTTTTATGTTGGTCGTCAGCAATATTTTTTGCAGGCTTTTTTGTAGTTGGTCAAAGTTGTAGAAAGACTGGTGTATTCTTTAAAATCGGAAACTACTGCCCTAGTTATAACGACTACAAAAATACTAAAAAAAAGTAAACTTTTGTTCAGGTCATCGTACTTTTTGTATGTAATTGTAACTCCTTATAACTCCTTAAAATAGCGTGGGGAACTTCAGAAGTTCCAATAATAGAGTATTTGCGCATATATTTATTGCTTTAACTCAGCGCATACATCACCTTGATTAACTTAGCTTTGTGTGGAGCTATCGCAATAAAATTGCTAACTACTCCGAATAAGTTGACCACTGGAAGTTCAAATACCCAATTATTTGTTAGGTAATCATCTGGCATGTATGGTAATCCAAAATGTGTTATATTATGGTAACTTTAAATAGATACATAGAAACATGGTTGCATAAGCAATAGTTGCATTAATTATTTCAAAAACTGTGTCATATCTCGAACATTTTGATACTAATATCATTTAATTTTAGTAATTTTTCCACGAGCTATCGTGGGGCATATATAAGTACCAAATAAATGATAAACAGGTATTTTAACTCCCAGTGGTCGATTTAGTAGGGGTAGATACCAATTTTATCGCTACAGCTCCTTACGGAGCTGGGTAATCTGGGTGATGTATTTAAAATATTCCACCCTGTAACTTTTTAGCGAATTTTCATTATGAAAATGACGCTTATGAGGTTGTTCGGATGACGGAAGTTGAGGGTGGGAGTGAGTGGAATCGGTTCCTATTGGCTTCCTGATTACAAAAATATATGTCCGAAAAAAGTTTATATATATATTACATATGTATGTAAGAGTTTCTACCCTTTCGTATGGCGAACGATAACTCTCGAAGGCGTTCTCAAATTGAAACGAAACTTTGCAAATCGCGAGATGTTGAGGAGGTTACGAGGCCTATTGTTTATAAAAACATTATGACGTCATGAAAAAAATTTTTTTTATAGGTATCTAGTATTTAGGTAGATGGCTAGCTGAATCGACCATCACAAATGGCGCAATCGGTATACATATATATATAATCTTGTATATATGTATACGTCTAGGTCAAATACTCGTACGATATCTGTTGGGTTCAGTAGTGTTAGAGGGTGGGGATATAGTATAGAAGGGAGACCTCTACCTTTTGCTCCATCATGGTAAGCCTACTGTCCCAGAGAGACAGGGCAAAAATGGCTTCCACTGAACCACGCCGAGCTAAGCAGACCCGTAAGGTCGAAGTCATTCTAAAACGAATGCGACCAGTTTCAGCTCAATCGGACAATCCTAAGTGACGCAAACGGTATTTTTATTTTAAATAATCAGCAAACAATTTTTCTTTGATTCATTTTGAGATTTTAATGCTTGATTTCAGTTTTAACTTCTTATTTGAATTAGTTTTTATTTTTTTTTTGTAGGAATGGCTTATTGATGTTACTTTTTAATGTTATTGACAGTGTTAATTATCTTAACATGTAACTACTAATTGTAAGTTCTATAAAAAAAATTTTACTTTTTGTGTATTGAAATTATGTAGATTTTTTAATTTCAAATTTCTCTGAAGGTTGTAGTTATTGTTATATTTTAATGTTTTTCTTTTCTTTTTAGGTTTTATTGACATGAATATGCTATGTAAGGTGTAGCGAAATATAGTCATTTAATTTTAGTAATTAACGTCCCATCAAGTGTCTTTTATTAAATTATCATGAATATATTTTTTTCAACCTTAAGATTTTACTCAAATAAACAATTTGTTTACAAAACAAATTTGACATTTTCCTTTAAATTGTATAAACAATCATAAATATATGTAAGAGTTTATACCCTTTTGTATAGTCGACGATAACTAAAGCTGATGAAACTATAATCTTTTCTTACCCTTTATACAAGGTTACTCCAACAATTGCAACGTGTGGATTTTTCCTTGTATTCTTTATACCTCTATAAAAAACGTATTGGTTATATATTTAAATATACTTATTATTTTCTTATATTGCTTGTTAACTGTAATATTATTGCTTAATATTAATAATAGAGGATTAATAAAATCAAATTTGAGAAACGAGGCTGTGAAAATTCGCTAAATACGTGGCAAAATGCCATGTAACAAGAAACGATAGTGAAACCATACATTAATACAAAACAACAACAATGTGGCCGCGAAGCGGTCACTGGGAGGCCCCCGGGCCGCGAAGCGGGCCGAGGCCGCGTAGCGGCTACGGGCCGAAGGCCCGTATTTTAATTTGTGAAAAATTGTATTTTTTTAAAAAAGAAATTAAAATATACTTTAGAACATTGGTTCTTAACCAATGGATGAGACGTAGAGGGGAAATGAGGAGGGGGGCGATCTAGGAGGCTAGGAGCAGAAATATAGATATAGGTATTTATATCCTAAATATAAATATAGGATATAGTATTCGCTTAATTTAAACGAAAAGGGACATCATAATTTCACATACCGATCATAGATGTCACCAATCTACAATATAGCACCTCCATTAGACGAGTTATTTTTACCTAAGCTATTTTTTTAATAATGCTCGATGTACTTGCATAATTAAGAACAATGAATGTTTTTGTAGCAATGCAGCCTTAAATAGGTCTGTTTGGTATCCACATGTTAGAACTAAAGCGATGAATTATACATTTGGAAGGGACATCATATTTTCATAAAACTTATCAATATTTATATTGATATCAAGTATATTTATGATAACTTATATATATATATCTTTGTCTCTTATGCTAATTTTTCGTTGGCTTGGCATGCCTAAATATTTATGCTGCAAGTATAATAAATAACTCACGACATCTTTAATATGAACTCCCATGGTATATTATATAAACATGCTCATAATCCTCTTTAAAAATGTGTACATTGCCCCCTCCCCGATTAGAAGAGGGATGACAAATTTAAAATTTTAAAGGGTGTGACGAATGAAAAAAGGTTGAGAATCACTGCTTAGAAGATATAGAAAATACTATATTCAAAAACATATTCTTTTGGCGGGAAAACGATCTCGAGGGCTTGGTGTGACGTATACTGGATCTTTAGTGCCATGTCGTACAAGAGTATAATACCAACATACTTGAAAACTGCAAATAACTAATTGGAACTATAAAGAAAACTATTAAACTAAAATAGAGTCATAAATTTTATGAGACCCAGAGAACTGGCACATAGCACAACGATTTTATTATTTGGTTGACAGTTTGCGAGTAGAGAAGCGCAAACAGCGCACAGGTACCTTATCTCCATGCTTCCTTGGGGTAATTTAGTGAGCTAGTTTAGAGTTTAAGTGAATATTAAAGAATAATGTATTTAAATATGTCAGGTCATTGGTAATTTTTGTTATGTTGACATTTTAGAGTTTAAGGTCTGTTTTCAAGATGGCTAATAAAGAAGTTAAGACTGGGAACGATGAAGATCTGGAAAATGAAGTCAATCTTATTCCTCGAGCGGTTTACGGGTTATCGTCATTGGCTAAAAACAACATTATATACACATCAGAACATCATATGGCTCATCCATGTTCAAGCGTTATTGTCATCGATGATATGGTATCTAAGAAGCAGATGTTTGTATACCTGGGGCAAACACCAAATATTGTCGACAGAATTGCCGTGACTGCGGAAAGGTAAATCACGTGAAAGTAATTTTTAAATATCTATGAGAAAAATTTAGCTTCAAAATTTACACGAATGACATAGTTAAGAGTTCTAGATTTCGTAGGTATGTTCGTAAATAAATGGTTAAGTGGCTTAACTAGAATTTTCAAAGAAGATATAGGCATGTTTTCATTTTTTAAATGGTATTTAGTGGGTAATTGAGTGGTGATATTTTTTTTCATATTGGTAAATTAATGAGAATTCTTTCATATAATTAAATTAATGTAGAAGTAAAATTACGTATTGTTGTAGGGGAGTTATATTGTTTTTTTTTTTAATTTTTTGCAAATTACGAAATATTTTAGTATCCAACAATTAAATTAACAGAGCACCGATATTTAGCATATCGTTAGTGTTTCGAGGTTGTGAAATATAATCAGTATATTATAATTACTTCAAGTATTGCTAATAGATAACTTTTCACTGTTTAGGACTCATTTAGCCGTGGCTGAGAGAGGAGAGCGTCCTAGAATTTCTATCTATGATTTAAAAACACTGAAAAGAGTTAAATTACTAGGAAATCCTTATGATGACATGAGAGCTAAAGATTATGTCGACATGGATTTTACTTTAGACGGAACCCATCTCTTAGCTCTGTTCGGTAAACCTGATTTTGAAATGTTAGATTATGACTGGGAAAGAGGTAAAGTTGTCAATAGGATCAAAGTCGGTGAGAAAAAGAAATCGGTCATAGCAGTAAGTATAAAATATAATATAACTAATTATACTATAACTAAGTTTAAGTATAATATAATTATAACAAACCCTCTTTAAAAATTATATACAATAATTTTTAATATGCTCTTATACTTTGAAAGTTTTTGATAAGAAGAATAACATTTATTTTCTAATCTTTGCACTTAGGTATTAAGTCAATACTGTGTCCGATAGTGTTTTTTGAACTTTCTGTAATACTTATTGATGTTTATTTATTTTTTTATCGCTCCCTAATCCTAAAAGGAAGGGAGGCACTGCATTAGCGAAACAAACCCACTTTTCATCACATGTCAAAGATTCAGCATATAAACGATTCCAAAAGTAAAATAAAATATTGTCCTAATATGTATATAGTGTATAGAAGATACAGTGTAATTTGGTACGTATATAGTTTTGGACTATAATACGTTATGCAGTGTATATAATAACATATAAATGCAATATATACGTATTGTTTATTCGTTATAACTAGAGCTGTATTGCAATAAAACTTAGTATCTTTATTTATTAAATAAGGAGACCCATGCAAAGAGACGAGAGAGGACTTGGTTTAATAATACGTGATAAGAGGTCTGGAAGTGTGATAGTTTTTCATTAGGTTGCCATAACTGTACTCCTATTAGAGCCTCCCAGAGAGAGACTAGAGTCATCCACTCTTCTACAACCCCTATCGAGCATATATTTATAATACATTCTAAAACTCGGCGGGAAATTTTCAATGACGTTACATTAATCACTTTAATACAACACAGATAATGAAGAATATATGCGACATATTACAATTATAACTTTTGTTAAATCCATTTCACTTTATTTACTGTAGATATTCATGAGAAATTGTGATTATTATGAAAAAATTAACGACACTAATGTACTTTATGGTACCACCCTTCACAGAGAATGATAAGAGCTGATGTATCCTCCCTCCAAGTCTCCTCTATTAGTCTCATTGATCCCATGTAAACTGCTATCTGGAGCAAAAACTTAATTCGTACATGTAGAAGCCTACAAAAAAACTCATAAGCTTCAATTTTTTTAAAGAAAATCAATAATGTTTGAACTTTTCTTTATCAAATTGAACTTTTTTTAAATTATAATAAACTATCAATCAGTAGTTATTATTATGGAAATAAGAAAGCTTTGAAAACGTACAGTCTATCGTTTAGTTTAACAAACGAATATATGTAAACAAATTAGGTATTTTACCTGTATTTTCTTGGGATGTTTTTTTTTCATTTCTTTTGTGTAGTTTATTTTAAAATATCATTTTAAGATTAATTTGAAAGTTTTTTCAAAACGATGTAATCAAAAGAAAAACCACAAACAAAGTGAACGATTGCCGCGAAAGAAGTTTTTTCCCTACAGCGGTTGTTGGTAGGGATTTTTTTTTCTCTTTTTAAGTGAGAGGTTGGCGCAGTGGCTTCTCTGATTAGTCAATCCCCAAAATACTTAAGACCTTGGGAATTTTTAAACTAAACGATAGACTGTAATAAATAAACTTTTGAGGGCACCATTACGCAAATTATACATTTTTAAATAATATTTTATGTTTATATATAGCTACATTGCTACATAGAAGATATCCATACCCATTACGCGCCATAATATATATACACATATACACATATATATTATATTGTAATGTTACAATATATTCATTTCAGATGGCACCAAATCCAATAGACATCGATCAATTAGTATTCGTTGGTTGTGGAGTGTATAACAGAATGAATTTAATTGATCATACATGGAAAACTGTTGGCGTTTTAAATACTAAGCATGTCCCTTTTAGCTCCGTCTGCTGGCTGAATGAAAAGCAGGTAATATTACAATTTCAAATATGGTCCTGAAGCCGAACCTTTAAAACATGACTCGTTATGCAATGCTCAAACCAGATTTTGTTTAAAAGATAACCTTAAAAAACATAGTCTGCTTATTCAGAGTTGAGAGACCTTCGTACCGCGGTATCGGAAATCAAATAAACTTACCTCCTGTTGGTCGTGTGTTAAACTTTAAGACAAATTGTTTAAAGCTGGAAAAAATTTCCTGTGAATTGAGCTTTTATTAATCAAAATCTGATGACTAAAACCAAAGTTGGGAAAACCACCAAAAAATTGGTACGATGTCTACATTGTTAAAATATTCTACATTTTGTGCATCTGCAAGTATGTCACTCAATACGATCTTCGCTCTGGATAAGCTCCTATTTTTCTTCATAATTTAAGGTGTATTTAAAAACAAGACGCCTTAGGCCTTGGCCGCTGAACGGCCTTTGTACTTCGTACCTCTCACGGTAGGCGGCGTCAGGGCTGGAGGCCCGCGCCTCTCTGTGGCTACTTCTAGGCACATGGTTGTTGTCATATTGCTAGTTTTTTTATAAGTGGCATACTGCCACTATAAATGAAATACTGTGTACAGAAATGTTCTGCAGCTAGGTTCAACTAGATGAGAGGATACTCACATCGTCTTGGCTTCTAGTCTGATATTTATGTCTAAATAATATATTATTTTTTTTAATTGATAAAATCTGTTTAAATTTGTACAAGGTGCATTAAAATCCTTAAAAACTTTGTCTGAAACATATCTTAAGTTTTCCTTTAAGCAGATTTTAATAATTAATTTCTGCGTTATTTTCAGTAATTCATACTGGGTGGCACCAAGTCCGCCCCATCCTAAAATACCATTCTGAAAGATGGACTGGCAATCAGCTAGATACACTGTCCTTAAGTTCTTCAATCAAAGAATAAAACGCTGCTGAAAAAATGTATAAATCGTTTTTCTAAGCCTGTATTCTAAGAACATAGATACTGTACATGTGATTTTCATTTCGTATTTTAAATCTATCGTTATTCCTAGGTATCGAATATCTTCGCATTGCTTTAAGGGCTCGCAAATACAATAATTTACTAGGCAGTTTGAGCTGTGTAGTTTAATTTGTCATTATTAATGAGTCACGTTTCTTCAGGCCCATTACTGAACTAATAAGTATATTTATGGAAAAGAGATTTTTGGCAAAAGCACTATTGTAAAAGAACACTAAGTTGTAAATCAAATTATTATATTCAATAATTAAATAATTTTATATACACAATATAATTGTGCGAGAGACACCTAGGAAATGTAACAAGCAAAAAGCAATGCTACATCTGGGAACTGTTCCATCATTCGACATTCGTCATCATTGATGGCTCGACATAATGCCATGTCCCACTCTGTTTCGTTACGTCTAACTCATCAGGGCGCCGACAGAGCCTGAACTCACTCTGACCTTCAATTAATTCCTAAGAATATAATGTGAAGTACTTACCAGAGACGAGCGGTGCTCTCTTACCGCCATCATGCATGGCTAGCAAAACATATATCACCTGATACTACCGAGTTTTGCAAAACATGAATAGTTGACACAATATAATTGTGCGAGAGACACCTAGGAAAGTAACAAGCAAAAGCAATGCTACATCCTGGGAACTAGGAACGTAGGAATATTTTAAAAGAACCCATGGTTAGGGTGAAGTGCTATTATTGGTTGCTAAATTTGTTGCTAATAAATTTTGTTTGTAAACTTAATTTTTTAGGTAGTTGCAGGAACTGAAGATGGGCGAATTTTAATTATGGATCCAACAGAAATAAGAGCGATTTATAGAGCTTTTACTCTTCATAGATTATCTGTTGCTCCCATCACAATGTGAGTTTGAATATTTCAGAAAACGTGCAGAATTATACGTAAAGTGTTCATGTTCATGCATGCATTATGCGACCTCTTAGCATTTCATCAGAAGAAAATAGAAACCAATTGTTCCTATATTCACAATTACTCACATAATCCTTCAATCGTATTATGATCTCAATGGATCAGCAAAAATAATCTTTATTTTCATGGTAAACATTTGCTAAAAGGAAGAGTAGTGAAAATAGTTATTTACACATCAGAAAGGAAACATAGTCATTACTCCCGAGCGTTTTGTTGGTTTAGTAGCGCCAGCCGAGGAAGGTAAATGTAGCGAGGGTATGATGACTTTTTGCTCCCGAGGTACGCACACGATTTTTCCTGTAAAGGAGAAAACAAGTACAGTAATTTCACTTATCACAAGTACAGTCACAAGTACTTGTCATTTTTTAATAGTTACGTCAAAATGTTATCGGGGTATTATAGTTTTTAATATCAATTCTTTCTTTAAAGAGTAAAAGCAATGTTATAGATCGATTATTACCCAAAGAGCCGACAACTAAACTTTGACCTTTGCATTTCATAAAAAAAGTCTAACGCAATATCCTCTCTCATACCCTGTTCTTCATTAATTAGGTAAAAAGTTCTATTTATAATTAGCTTCTTATAACAATATCAGCCACAACTTATCTATAATTGCCATTTTATCGTAATTTAAATTATTTATGCTTAATTACAGTAACTGTATTGCGATAACTATTTCTAAATAAGGTAAACAAATTGGCACGGGGTACCCCGGAACATTTACACACCACTTCAGATTTGTTACGCTCATCTTCCCTATTTCATGGAGGAGGGGAAGTACATTATTTTGAAAGAGGGGTCTTCCTGATCAAGTATATATATATTAATATAAATATATATAATATATATATATATATATATATATATATATATCCACCAAAGAAGGACGGAGATATACTCCTCAGAAGAAGTTATACTCCTAATAAAAGAGAGGCCCGAGGCCTCTTCCTTTTAATAAACGTACACAAAGTTATTCGATAAAAATTTTGTGTTATTATGAGATGAAACTTAGTAAATTTGTTGGTCTTGGGTAATCCTATTAAACGGAAAAGTGATATATATATAATAATATATATTATATATATATAATATATATAATATATAATATATACTATATACATTCTTTGTGGTGTTGTGTGTTGTGGGAGTGTGGTGTGTATTAATGTAACGAAAGTTTTGTTCCTAGGCAATCTGTTGGATAAAATAACTTTTGAACGCTTGCATGCAATTCAAGCGGTATTTAGCAAAAGTATTGTGATTGCTAAGTTTTTATTTTACTTGATTAAGTAGTGTTAAAAAAGTTGTTAGTCTGTATGAGGCCTGTATTTTGCATGATAATTAAGTTTAAAGAATGGAGTGCTAAACTTTTACCTTAGATATTTTTACAAGTATTTATATTCCATCAATTCCTATCCAACAACTTATACATTACTCTGTTTTAGAATGAAGAAATCTGGTAGTGGTGTAGTGTTAGATTCTAAAAATATTCCTGCAGAAGACAAGCTTGGAACTCATGCTGTGCTTCATTTAACCAAGTTTAAAGGGGGTTTGGCTTATTCTTGTCAAGCTGGTATTATTCATTTGTTTGAAGAAATTGACAGCCACAAGTAAGCAGACAAACTTCTTCATAGTATAATTTACTTTCTTAATGCCGGAGTTGGTTTTCAGCCAATCAATAGCGAAATTTAAATAGAAAATTACGCCTTAATGAGATAGTTTGCACAGACAGAAGTTTATTTTATTTTTTATTTGTTATAAAAGCCACTTATGTGGATTACACGCCCCCCCCCCCCCCCCGTTGTAATAATACATATAACAAGATATAAGAATTTAAAAAATATTAAAATACACATAAACTTAACAACTAAACATACATTATTTCAATTTTTTTAAAAAGTAGTTATCAGGAGTAAAGGACGGGAACAGTAGTCTGTAGGGTGTAAGGAAGCTAGGGAAGCTAAGAACAACTTAGTGGGAGGAGAACATTTGTAAGATTCGATAGATTTGATAGTGGGGGGGGGGCAGTGATTGTAAAGTGATATTCCTCCTGTAGTAGTGGATGGATAGCATCTGCTTGGAACTCTTTTTCTCTTTTCGCTGATTAATATGTTAATTTTGAAAACTTAACATAATGGTGATCTCCATTATGTTGGCATAAGAGGTTCAACTGGTTTTCATTAAGTAATATGAAGATTTCTTTTTTTTCCATTAGCCATTATGGCGCAGCGGCCTGATGGAATAAAAAACACCACTTAACATTAAAATTTTTTCATTGGATCCCATATTTTTTTGCTTGCATATTTTGATTCTATGACAGAACCAAAAACCAATTGAATATGTTAATTATTTTGCTTCTTTAAAATTTTTTTATCACTAGTATTATTGCAATTTGCACTCTAGGAAGAGGCAAAATCAGTAATAAGGGCGCCGGAATAAAAATATGGTAAACACTAAATTTTATTTACAGCCGATTTTTTTCCTTATGTAAAAAACAAATATGTTTTTATTATAACTTGGGA
>JACMZG010001863.1:46329654-46341604 GCA_018340805.1 Microvelia longipes | reverse complement strand
AATTAAATTCACTGAATATAATTATTTTTATATAATTTGATTAATTAATCGATTATCCCAATCAATGAGTGAGTGATTCCTCGAGAGCACTCGCACGAGTGCAGGCAGTGAAATACACGATATAATTGAGAACTGGGGCTCAGAATCAAGCAATTATAACAGACAAACACGAATTCTTTAGAATTATCGATTTCGTTTATAAATTGATAAATTCTCGCGATTCTCTCACCAACAAAATCCATTCTCCCTTCTCCTCATTCCTTTTCTTCATTCTTCCTTCATTCTTTTTCTCTTCATTCTCTCCTTCATTCTTTTCTTCCATCATTCCTTCATTCTTCCTTCATTCATTCTCTTCTTCATCTTTTCTCTTCATTCTCTCTTTCATTCTCTTCATTCTCTCCTTCATTCTCTTCTTCTCCATTCTCTCCTTCATTCTTTCTTCTTCATTCTCTCTTTCATTCTCCTTCATTCTTATCTCCTTCATTCTCTTCTTCATTCTCTCCTTCATTCTCTCCTTCATTCTCTCCTTTCTTCTTCCATTCTCCTTTCATTCTTCTCTTCATTCTGCTTCATTCTCTTTCTTCTTCATTCTCCAATCTCTCATTCTCTATTTTTCAATCTCTCATTCTATATTTCTCATTCTCTATTATTTTATTCTCCATTCTCTAATTCTCTATTTTCCAATCTCTCATTCTCTATTTTCTTATTTTCCATTTTATTCTCCATTCTTCTTTTCCATTCTTTTTTCTCTCCAATCTCTAATTCCCTATTTCCAATCTCTCATTCTCCAATATCTCATTCTATTGTCATTCTCTATTTTCATTCTCTATTTTCTCATTCTCTATTTCTCATTCTCTATTTTCTCATTCTCTATTTTTAATTCTCTATTTTCTATTCTCTATATTCTCATTCTCTATTTTCATTCTCTATTTTCTCATTCTCTATTTTCTCATTTCTCTATTTTCTCATTCTCTATTTTCTCATTCTCTATTTCTCATTCTCTCATTTTCTCATTCCCTATTTTCTCATTCTCTATTTTTCTCTTCTCTATTTTCTCATTCTCTATTTTCTCATTCTCTATTTCTCATTCTCTATTTTCTCATTCTCTATTTTCTCATTCTCTATATTCATTCCTATTTTCTCATTCTATTTTCATTCTCTCATTTTCTCATTTCTATTTTCTCATTCTCTATTTTCTCATTCTCTATTTTCTCATTCTCTGTTCTCATTCTTCATTCTCATTATCTATTCTCATTCTCTATTTCTCATTCTCTATTTTCTCATTCTCTATTTTCTCATTCTCTGTTCTCATTCTTCATTCTCATTTCTTTCTTTCATTCTCTATTTCTCATTCTCTATTTTCTCATTCTCTTTCTCTCTTCCTCTCTATCTCATTCTCATTCTCTTATCTATTTTCTCATCTCTCTCATTCTCTCATTCTCTATTCTCATTCTTTATTTTCTCTATTCTCTATTCTCTCATTCTCTATTCTCATTCTCTATTTTCTCCATTCCCTATTCTCTCATTCTCTATTTTCTCATTCTCTCATTCTCTATTCTCATTCTCTATTTTCTCCATTCTCTATTCTCTCATTCTCTATTTTCTCATTCTCTTTTCTCATTTCTCTCATTCTTCTCATCTCTATTTTCTCATTCTCTATTTCTCATTCTCTATTTCTCATTCTCTATATTCTCATTCCCTATTTTCTCATTATCTATTTTCTCATTCTCTATTTCTCATTCTCTATTTTCTCATTCTCTCATTCTCTCTCTCTATTTCTCATTCTCTATTTTCTCATTCTCTTTCTTCATTCTCTATTTCTCATTCTCTATCTATTCTCTATTTTCTCATTCTCTTCTCATTCTCTCATTTCTCATTCTCTCTATTTTCTCATTCTCTATTTCTCATTCTCTATTTTCTCATCTCTATTTTCTCATTCTCTGTTCTCATTCTTCATTCTCATTATCTATTTTCTCATTCTCTAATTTTTCATTTCTATTTCTCATTCTCTATTTTCTCATTCTCTGTTCTCATTCTTCATTCTCATTATCTATTCTCATTCTCTAATTTTTCATTCTCTATTCTCATTCTTTATTTTCTCTATTCTCTATTCTTCATTCTCTATTCTCATTCTCTATTTTCTCCATTCCCTATTCTCTCATTCTCTATTTTCTCATTCTCTATTCTCTCATTCTCTATTCTCTTCTCTATTTTCTCATTCTCTATTCTCTCATTCTCTATTTTCTCATTCTCTATTTTCATTCTCTGTTCTCATTCTTCATTCTCTTATTCTCATTCTTCAATCTCTTTTCTCATTCTCTGTTCTCATTCTTCATTCTCATTATCTATTTTCTCATTCTCTAATTTTCATTCTCATTTCTTCATTTCTCTATTCTCTATTTCTCTATTCTCATTCTCTATTTTCTCATTCTCTATTCTCTCATTCTCTCTATTCTCATTCTCTATTCTCTATTCTCATTCTCATTCTCATTCTATTTTCTCATTCTCTAATTTTTCATTCTCTATTCTCATTCTTTATTTTCTCCATTCTCATTTTCTCATTCTCTATTTTCTCATCTCTGTTCTCATTCTTCATTCTCATTATCTATTTTCTCTTTCTCATTCTCTATTTCATTCTTTATTTCTCCATTCTCATTCTCTCATTCTATATTTTCTCATTCCTTTTCTCAACCTTTGACATAACTGTGCGAAGGTATTGTATTGTGCAGTAGTAACACAAGTATTGTGCAGTTATAACACAAGTATTGTACAATAATAACACAAGTATTGTACAGTAATAACACAAGTATTGTGCAGTAATAACACAAGTATTGAGCAGTAATAACACAAGTATTGTGAGAACTACTTGTTTACGCTCATTAGTACTTCAAATAAATACCAACTAATTAAATAAGAAAATACTCGAAAGTGTTCTCCCCTGCGTCTCGGTACATGTGATGATTGAATGCCAATTGAATTTCTATTATCTTATAAATTCTCGAAATTAATTTTGCACTATAAATTCATAAATATAAATCTATTTCAAATCAATTTTTTTTCTAGATTTTAATTTTAACTATTGATATCTGAAAATCTTGAAATACAATTCAATTTTTAAAAGATCAAAATTGCTGTTTTCTATTTTCATAGATTGTTCCATATTTCGGCATCGCCTTCTTCAGGAACTACTGAGGTTCAATTCATTCTCGTTATAAATTTTTATAAAAAAACACAATTTAAATTAATTCGATTGAAATTAATTTTTATGATTAATTATTGATTAAATTATTAATTTAAATTTTGGTTTTTTATAAAAATTTATAACCAGAATGAATTGAACAAAATAGTTCCTAAAGAAGGCGATGTCGAAATATGAAGAAATCTATGAAAATAGAAGAACAGCAATTTTGATCTTTGACCTTTTTAAAAAATAGAAATAAATTGAGTTGTTTATTTCAAGTCTTTGCTTGATTGAAATATTTAGATGAACAACAAATATCAATACTCTAGCAAATTTGTATATTTGTATTAATATATATATATATATATATATATATATATATATATATATATATATATATATGTCAAATAATATTTACATTAGTTTTCGATCAACATTGAAAAAATAGAAATTATTCAAGTCTAGTGGTCTCTTGACATTTTCTTATGTTTATGCACTGTCATTGACCGTCTGTCAACCGATCTATTGTTAATACTACCTTGAATATAAGTTGGTCTAAATATGATATTCTTTATCAGCTGATACGTGCAGATTGTTTACAAGGACAGATGGTGAATCCGTTAGAGAAATCGTTAGATATAAATGTTTCCCATGGTTAGTAAGTGCCATAGTAAGTTTGTATGAATGATGTAGGTCGGCCCGTTGGCGGTCAGCTACGGTTGGAAAAAATAGTTTTGTCCATTGGCCATTAGGAGTTGCGCCCATTCTTCCTCCCATTTCTGGAGAGAAACAGCTCTAACCTCTCGCTTAGTTTTACTTAGAGGAGGAAGCAAGTTTTCGAACGGCATTTCCTCATTAGACGCAGCTTGTTTAGCTAGCAAGTCCGCTTTTTCATTTCCAGGAGAGCCTGCATGAGCTTTCACCCAAGAAAATCTAACTGAGATGGACAATGAAGTCAGAGAATACAAAATATTTCGTATTTGGACTGCATCTTGTAGTTTATTTTCAGAATTCTTTAGGATACTAAGTGCTACTAGACTGTCTGTTCTTATTATCACTGGTCCTAACTCATCAGCTGTCGCTGGGTGATCCATTCCAAAGCTTTCCTAATAGCTCTAAGTTCTGCTTGGTTGTTACTACAGTCAGGGTTTAGTCTAAACATGCCAACAGCAGTCTCTTCATGTAGATGAAACACTACAAATGCTCCACCAACATTGTCATCCATTTTACTTCCATCAGTGAATATCTCTGTCTAATTTAACTCATCATCATTTAAAGGAAGAAGTAATGTAGAAGGATGAGGCCATCTGTTATAAGGCACTGGCATTTCGCAGAATCCATCTTTCTTCATTTCAAATATCCTAGCAGCTTCTAGAATAAGTAAATCTATTGGCATCATATCAGCTATAACTCGTGAGGCTTCGTGAGATATGGTTTTATACCCTTTTATAATTCTTAAAGCCATAAGTCTTTGAACAGATCGAAGTTTTTGTACATTGCACTTTCTTGTTAATGCGTCCTTCCATACTGCGGCTCCATAAACAAATAAGGGAACCATAGCTCCTTTGTAAATTACATCAAGTGCTTCTGATCCTATTCCCCAAGTAACTTTTGCAGCTTTAGAGAGCATATGTACAAAATCTTAGTTTTTTCAGCAATCATTTTGATGTGACTGTTGAATGACCATTTTGAGTCAAGAAGTACTCCCAAATATTTAAGCTCGTCGACTATTTCTAGTTCTATGCCGTGTAAGGACAATGATGGTTTAGTGTTGTCATGCTTTCTACTTACAAATAAGACCTTAGATTTGCTCTGGTTAAATGACAATTTATTTACACTTGACCATCTTTCAACCTTGGACAGCGCAACCTGCCCCAGTACTTCAACCTCTAATGCATTCTTTCCTTTTACAAATATAATTAAATCATCTGCAAAGGCTTTGATCAAAACACCTGGAGGTAGATTTAAACACAAGAGCGGGTTATAAAGTATTTTTCCAGTAACCTGGCGCACTCGCTGAACCTTGAGGGCATCCAACTTCCATATCTTTATTGATAACAATAAGGGTAGTTTCTATTTTAGCTTTACGATCTTTGAAATAACTTTTGCTTAGCTTATATAAGTTAGCGGGAATTTCCAGTTCCATAAGGTTGTTTAAAACCGCCGGCCACCAAGCAGCATTAAATGCTCCTGCAACATCAAGGGAAATTACTCCTACTACCATTTGGTTATTCAGGGCCTCCTTGACAAAATCATTTACTGCTTGCAGTGCATGAGTAGTTCCTGTTTGTGGAGTAAAACCGTATTGGTCTAAGCTGAGAACGTTTCTTGATACACAATTATACATGATCCTGTTTATTAATAATTTCTCCAAAACTTTGCCTAAGATAGGAAGGAGGCTAATGGTCGAAATTTAGAGGCAGAGGTGGTTGTATTTTTCCCAGGTTTCTCGATCAAGATTATATTTGATGATTTCCATACAGTTGGAAATAAAGAAATCTCCAAGCATTTATTATAAATTGCTGTCAATCCTTTTGTATTACGTCAAAAGTACTTTTTTATAATATCTGCTGTGATGCCATCCGCCCTGGACTTTTATTGATTATAGTATAAGTTTTTATTGTTTACTTTATGTTTATTAATCGGATATATTGCTCTATAATTTACGAGTTGCTCCTTGCCAGTCAAGTTTATTGAGCAAGTATTTGTTTGTTTGTTTTTTTTGTGAAGAAGGTTGGAATCTATTCACGATCAATGATGACTTATTGATTCTTAAAAAAATACCTGACAGAGATAGGAATCATAATCATTGACAAATAGATGTCTAAACCTTCAAGTTTTAGGTTTGAGTGTTCTCCTATTTCAAACCATGACAGAGTAAGCGATGACTCTACTCCAGCAGATATAGGTTGATTTACTGAATTCATCTACATTCAAGGAATGAAAACCTTCTACTAAGACCTACATGAAAATCATTATATTGAAACTATCCAATCAAAGAAATTGCAGCAATGGAGGATATATATATGTGAGGATATATAGGATGTGAAGAACAGCTTTTGAAGTTTTTTTCTACTGCTCCTAAAAAACATTATGGTAATGAAAAAATAAAATATCAATTATAAACATTTTGTCCCGTAATTCTTGAGCGTTCTTACTGTCCGTAATTGTTAAGCGTGAAAGCACTTTATTATTATAATTACTAGGCCATTTTTTATTTCACAATAGCACTTATTGTTGTAAAAAAATGGCTTAGTACCTAGCCTACAATGCTCATTAGGTAGAATTCCTGTTTCCACCACTTTTTCCCGATTGAAGTAGTTATTCTCATACTTTACGCCGTCACATAGAAAATATACCAATATGCTATTGGTGTAGCTAGGGTGGGAAATGGAATATTACTGTCTAGTTTAAATTTCATGAGATTTCAATATTATTTATTAATATTCAATTTAGCCTTGTATTTTATCCTCTTACTTTTTTCTTCTACTAAACGTCAACTCGTTTCGAAAGCCGTTTATTTCTCTATGCCCCAATAGATATTACATACGTAATCAGCAATTAAAAACTTGAAAGAGAATGAAAAGCAACTTGAAAGGCTATTTTGTAAAAGTGGAAAACAGAATTTAGGTACTAATTACAGTAAAATAAAGGTTAATAATTTCGATTTCAAGACGGTTCAGCATAGTAGAGCAATAAGTTAAAATATATTAAAATATAATAAATATTAAAATAAAACTAAAAAATGAAGTGAAGGAAGTAATTATAACAAAAGATATTAAATATTATAATAATAAGATAAAAATATAAAAACAAATACTCTTAAATATATTAATAAATATACAATAGTAAATATAGTATACAATACTCTAAATATACAATCTCTAATATCAATCTCTAATAATACTCTAAATATACAATAGTAATAGATAGAAATATAAAATTAGAATATTCTACAACGATATAATACTCTAAAACCTAGTTTATCAAAATTTAAAGAATTAATAAATTTAGAAAAGTTGTTATATCATTTGAAAATTTGTTGGGGTACAAGATTCTCCTTCAGTTTTGTAAGCTTAAATCATAGCTTAGCCGTTTTTACGTCGATTTAGGGATACCATCATACAGAGCATATTGAAGGAGTTGAGTGAGGCTCCTTATTATGACTGATGAACCTGTCTTAATAGTTCTAGTAGCAATAGGGAAATGACCTGCATGATTCTGCTTGAGGATAATGGCAAGCTTGGTTTTTATTCAACTTATTGAGACTTGGCTATCGGAGTAAATAACGATTTTGTCACCTGTAATTTTTGAACGTCAATTGATGTTGTACGTTCAATGTCAGCCTAAGAAATGCTCTCTCAACCTAGAGTTCTGCTGATTCAAGCAATTTGAACTTTTCGAAAAGATGATGTTTAGGCAAGAATTCTAGTCTTCAATTCTAGATGTTTAGGTCTCTGAGAACTACAAAAAAGTTGGCTTTTTTAGATATTAGTATTTATCCAAAAGCTTTTAAACGCCACCAAAATACAAGTTATGCAGAATATAGCCATTTTTCTAAAAAATCACATTTTTTTAGAAAATTCACCACCCTATTGCGGCAATATGGCTGCACCAAATGATCTAAAAATCTGGATTATTTTTCTCCCTTCTATGGTGCCTACCTGTCAGCCAAATTATATTGAATTCGGTGAGATCGAGTCCAAAAATGTACCTTTATGTGTTAATTTGACATGGGCTGATCCAATTTTTTTTTTCGTATATATTGTTTATTCATTCAAATGTACATACTTGTACATTTAAAAATACATACTTGTACCTTTAAAAATGTCGTTTCAAGTGAAAGAGCGTTCAGGTCAGAGCATATAACGAAACAAGCAAGTAATCGATTTTTCCAACAATACATGATTTCACTGTGCTGAATGTAAAATAGCTGCCAACCATAGAACAAGGCTTAAAAATTGTGAAACAAACAAATTGAATACATTTTAATTATTATACCGCAAGAATTATATAAACTTTATTTATAACGACGAAGAATCCTGAATTCTAAAGTTCACTAATGCAGTTAACTAATTCTGCGTTGACTAATGCAGTCGGCGTTCGACTAATCTAGTCGAACGAAACCGTCCACCGCTGTTCTCTATGCCGACACATACCTCGCATCTGCTGCCTCATTCTCAGCGATGCCAACATGCCAAGGTACCCATTACTAGGACTACATGCCGACCAGTGCAGCATGTATCCTCTCTATGTGATCCGCATACAGAGAGGACACTTGGTTATAGATCCGGCCGATCATGGTTTGATGATCACTAAGTTAATTACGATTGGATTTCATGATTGGATCATCAATCAATGAATGATTGATTGCTTGAAGGGGCGACAGAAAATCTGAACGTATGACATTATCGTTGTTTACGTCCTCCTCCAACCATTACGTCTTCGTGGGCAAGCATCTAAACCCAACTTATGTCTTTTTCTCAGCAGTCGAATGTAAGCCGAATCTATCGTCAATTGCTGAATCTCTTTGATGTCCTAATCATAAGTCCTTGCAAAAAATATGCCAAGGTCGTACAAATACTTGGGCGCTAGGCGGGAGATAACTTGCAAGATTATTTGCAGACATCAAGAACAGGTTTGCATTGAGAACAGATCCTTAGTGGTGTCCCGTTCTCACAATCCTTAATGAGATATGGAATGGCGCCTATTTTGAACCTGAATACTCTGTTGTCTAAGAAGCCTACGATGAGATCTGAAACCTTTCCTCAAGCCCTTATTGTATTCTTTCTCAAGGATACGATGTTTGCAGGGAGCAACGAAGGCTTTCTCAAGCACACACCGACCTAAGGAGCAAGAGGGCTATTCTCCTCTTGGTAACAATAATTCAGTCTGAAGTTCACCATCTATTTCATAACTTTTCCTAGACAACAGATTAGAGAGATGGGTCGATAGCCATTTGGCGATGATGCGCGGCATGACGGCTGCTTCCTCCAGCTCAAAGGATACTCACCAGGAGTCCAGATCCCGTAATAAAGTCTAGTCAAATTTTCTTTCCTGTCTACGGAAGGTCCTTGGTATAAGCATAGGGTAGAGAGCCCTATTCAACTTTTCAAGTGTTATAGATGAGAATTTACTCCCAAATTCGCTGATATCTGGAACTATTGATTTTTTTTTAGATCTTACTGTAGTAGAGGCAGCTTTTAAGTTCCCTGTGTGTGTACCTGGCCATGAAATGAGACATTCTTGACTTTGTTCCATATTTATCTCGACGAAGTTTCTTTTGTCAGCATTAAGACATAGCCCATCCAGGATTTCTTTGTGGATATCCGGTTGGCTTTCCGCTGGATTACTCATCTTCTCTTGAATTTTATGAATTTTCGTTTGTTTAGTCTGACACTTAAATTTATTTTTAACTTTCTTTTCGACTCTATTCTCCCTCCTAAATCCTTTGTTCTACTAGGGCTTCCTATTCTCCTGCGTGGGATAGTGACAATGGCGGCGTGACCTATGCCAACAGTTTGTAAACTGTCTTCTGTTTCCACATCGCCCAGTGATTACATCGGAGTATGCAATTTGCCCTACAACCATCTCAGTAGGCATTGGCAAAATCCCAAATATCCTTAAGCCGTTGGCTCATACAAGAGTTAGCGGTGATAAATATAGGGAAGTAGTCACTCTGGGGAAATCTTCACAAACACTCCAATCCAAAGAGACGCTGGTGGTACGATCGTTAGATCGATGGGAGCTATATTTTGTTCCTGAGCCCAGCGTTACATCGTATCGCTCTTCCATTATATATATATATATATATATATATATATATTATATATATATATATATATATATATTATATATATATATATATATATAATATATATATATATATATATATATATATATATATATATATATATATATATATATATATATATATATATATATATATATATATATAATGTTTGTGTGTGTGTGTGTTTTGTGTGTGTGTGTTGTGTGTGTGTGTGTGTGTGTGTATGTGTGTGTATATAGGCCGTCCGTAGCCGGATGTTATCTTAATATTATTTGCTTTTACGTGTCCCCCTCTCTCTTATAAAGATCCATCAATGAAGATAGGAAAGCATTAAGTAGTCTTATTAATCTATTATTAAAATGCAGCTTTGTCTCTCCAAGCTGAGCTTTACCATTTGCTCCTAAGCGGCTCTCTAAGATTCTTGGTATTGGTTGTTTGGGTCAAAAACCACATGTTTGAAGCAGCTTCGAGATTTGTTTAATTACTCTTGTTGCTATTTTTTTTTTAATTAAAACTAATTTTAGTTTTTTATAATATAAAAGGAAACTGGTAAATGATAATTTAGAAATTTTAAGTAAAATTTTTATTTATTGTTGGAAAAAGATTGGCTTTGAAAATACCATGCAAAGTAATATACCGAGAAGCGGCTTTTGATACAGATCAGATTGTGCTCAGACTCCTTCTAGAACCCTCTCGTCCTTGTGATAAACCGTCCATTCAAGTTAATTTTATTTTTGTTATTTCAGTACAATTTTATCCGGGTTCGAGAATGTTTACCGCTCAATACACCTTTATTGAATCTCTTTTTGTTTTTTTCTGATCGTTATACTGTTTCGTGAATTATTTAATTAGTTAGAACGTAGTGATAAGACGAGTGTGTTTTTGCGGTTAACAAAATGACTGAGTTGCCATAAAGTGTTTTATTTTAAGATAATCCTGAAAATGAATCTTATTTCAATTTTCGGATATGTTTTATTATTCTTTAGTATTTCAACTAACTTCTCTTTTACTAATGGTAAGTCTTAGTCCAATATAACATGTGTTTTGTTTACTGCATGGGTCTTCACATTCCTCTACTTGTTTTTGTTTATTTACTTTTAATTTGCTCATTTTATAAACAAACTTTCTTGGTCGGATTCAAATTTCTTTTGTTGTTTTTCAAAGATAAGGATATTAAGGTTCGTTGCCTTCTCCTTTCAGGGCGCAATTACCGGCAATTTGTATCCAATTAAGTGGAGTCTACCCCACTCTGTGCTATGTTTGTTCACAATCACATATCTATGTTTTCTTCTTTTGATTGATTGACTAAACCCTATTTTTCAATCCTTATTGGACTAATGGTTAAAGGCAATCCAGATTACGTTTAGTTTTACTGATTGAATCTTGTTCTATTTTTGGCTTATAAGACCATACCCAGAGTAAGGTACCCTGCCATGTCTAAATTCTAGGGCCTAGCTATCAGTCATATTATATCTTTGGTCAATATATAGTGGAATAAAATGAACAATTGACTCATACATTTGACGTATTTTGGGCTTTCGATATAACAGGAAATGTCAAAAGGAGAAAAATTTAGCTGCTAGGGCTGCTTTTAGCAAATTTTGTAATCGTCGAGGATGCCCAATGTCATGTTGCCTGTCATTGATAAAGATTGCATTGTATAACAGAAATTTGTATAATACAATAACAAAAACATACACTTTTTATTTTTCGGGCACAATTTAAACAACATGGAGAGTTTGTTTACCCTATATTATAATATTTGACAATCTTCTGTCATTTAACTGATTGGCAGCCATTATTTAAATATTGAGAACACTCGATTCATTAAATTGAATTTATTTTCAGAACTTGCACAAGTTTCCTAGGGGTGTCGGTTCACTTGTTAATCTATTCCTCTGTAGGTCAAATATTATTAGTATTTTGAAAACACTACACATCTGATGAAATCATGATGTGTAGCTTTCATGATTTGT
>JACMZG010001863.1:46142045-46328654 GCA_018340805.1 Microvelia longipes | reverse complement strand
TAGATATTAGTATTTATCCAAAAGCTTTTAAACGCCACCAAAATACAAGTTATGCAGAATATAGCCATTTTTCTAAAAAATCACATTTTTTAGAAAATTCACCACCCTATTGCGGCAATATGGCTGCACCAAATGATCTAAAAATCTGGATTATTTTTCTCCCTTCTATGGTGCCTACCTGTCAGCCAAATTATATTGAATTCGGTGAGATCGAGTCCAAAAATGTACCTTTATGTGTTAATTTGACATGGGCTGATCCAATTTTTTTTTTTCGTATATATTGTTTATTCATTCAAATGTACATACTTGTACATTTAAAAATACATACTTGTACCTTTAAAAATGTCGTTTCAAGTGAAAGAGCGTTCAGGTCAGAGCATATAACGAAACAAGCAAGTAATCGATTTTTCCAACAATACATGATTTCACTGTGCTGAATGTAAAATAGCTGCCAACCATAGAACAAGGCTTAAAAATTGTGAAACAAACAAAATTGAATACATTTTAATTATATACCGCAAGAATTATATAAACTTTATTTATAACGACGAAGAATCCTGAATTCTAAAGTTCACTAATGCAGTTAACTAATTCTGCGTTGACTAATGCAGTCGGCGTTCGACTAATCTAGTCGAACGAAACCGTCCACCGCTGTTCTCTATGCCGACACATACCTCGCATCTGCTGCCTCATTCTCAGCGATGCCAACATGCCAAGGTACCCATTACTAGGACTACATGCCGACCAGTGCAGCATGTATCCTCTCTATGTGATCCGCATACAGAGAGGACACTTGGTTATAGATCCGGCCGATCATGGTTTGATGATCACTAAGTTAATTACGATTGGATTTCATGATTGGATCATCAATCAATGAATGATTGATTGCTTGAAGGGGCGACAGAAAATCTGAACGTATGACATTATCGTTGTTTACGTCCTCCTCCAACCATTACGTCTTCGTGGGCAAGCATCTAAACCCAACTTATGTCTTTTTCTCAGCAGTCGAATGTAAGCCGAATCTATCGTCAATTGCTGAATCTCTTTGATGTCCTAATCATAAGTCCTTGCAAAAAATATGCCAAGGTCGTACAAATACTTGGGCGCTAGGCGGGAGATAACTTGCAAGATTATTTGCAGACATCAAGAACAGGTTTGCATTGAGAACAGATCCTTAGTGGTGTCCCGTTCTCACTATCCTTAATGAGATATGGAATGGCGCCTATTTTGAACCTGAATACTCTGTTGTCTAAGAAGCCTACGATGAGATCTGAAACCTTTCCTCAAGCCCTTATTGTATTCTTTCTCAAGGATACGATGTTTGCAGGGAGCAACGAAGGCTTTCTCAAGCACACACCGACCTAAGGAGCAAGAGGGCTATTCTCCTCTTGGTAACAATAATTCAGTCTGAAGTTCACCATCTATTTCATAACTTTTCCTAGACAACAGATTAGAGAGATGGGTCGATAGCCATTTGGCGATGATGCGCGGCATGACGGCTGCTTTCCTCCAGCTCAAAGGATACTCACCAGGAGTCCAGATCCCGTAATAAAGTCTAGTCAAATTTTCTTTCCTGTCTACGGAAGGTCCTTGGTATAAGCATAGGGTAGAGAGCCCTATTCAACTTTTCAAGTGTTATAGATGAGAATTTACTCCCAAATTCGCTGATATCTGGAACTATTGATTTTTTTTAGATCTTACTGTAGTAGAGGCAGCTTTTAAGTTCCCTGGTGTGTACCTGGCCATGAAATGAGACATTCTTGACTTTGTTCCATATTTATCTCGACGAAGTTTCTTTTGTCAGCATTAAGACATAGCCCATCCAGGATTTCTTTGTGGATATCCGGTTGGCTTTCCGCTGGATTACTCATCTTCTCTTGAATTTTATGAATTTTCGTTTGTTTAGTCTGACACTTAAATTTATTTTAACTTTCTTTTCGACTCTATTCTCCCTCCTAAATCCTTTGTTCTACTAGGGCTTCCTATTCTCCTGCGTGGGATAGTGACAATGGCGGCGTGACCTATGCCAACAGTTTGTAAACTGTCTTCTGTTTCCACATCGCCAGTGATTACATCGGAGTATGCAATTTGCCCTACAACCATCTCAGTAGGCATTGGCAAAATCCCAAATATCCCTTAAGCCGTTGGCTCATCACAAGAGTTAGCGGTGATAAATATAGGGAAGTAGTCACTCTGGGGGAAATCTTCACAAACACTCCAATCCAAAGAGACGCTGGTGGTACGATCGTTAGATCGATGGGAGCTATATTTTGTTCCTGAGCCCAGCGTTACATGTATCGCTCTTCCATATATATATATATATATATATATATATATATATATATATATATATATATATATATATTATATATATATATATATATATATATATATATATATATATATATATATATATATATATATATATATAATATATATAATATATATATATATAATATATATATTGTGTGTGTGGTGTGTGTGTTTGTGTGTGTGTGTGTGTGTGTGTGTGGTGTATGTGTGTGTATATAGGCCGTCCGTAGCCGGATGTTATCTTAATATTATTTGCTTTTACGTGTCCCCCTCTCTCTTATAAATCCATCAATGAAGATAGGAAAGCATTAAGTAGTCTTATTAATCTATTATTAAAATGCAGCTTTGTCTCTCCAAGCTGAGCTTTACCATTTGCTCCTAAGCGGCTCTCTAGATTCTTGGTATTGGTTGTTTGGGTCAAAAACCACATGTTGAAGCAGCTTCGAGATTTGTTTAATTACTCTTGTTGCTATTTTTTTTTTTTAATTAAAACTAATTTTAGTTTTTATAATATAAAAGGAAACTGGTAAATGATAATTTAGATAATTTTAAGTAAAATTTTTATTTATTGTTGGAAAAAGATTGGCTTTGAAATACCATGCAAAAATATACCGAGAAGCGGCTTTTGATACAGATCAGATTGTGCTCAGACTCCTTCTAGAACCCTCTCGTCCTTGTGATAAACCGTCCATTCAAGTTAATTTTATTTTTGTTATTTCAGTACAATTTTATCCGGGTTCGAGAATGTTTACCGCTCAATACACCTTTATTGAATCTCTTTTTGTTTTTTTCTGATCGTTATACTGTTTCGTGAATTATTTAATAGTTAGAACGTAGTGATAAGACGAGTGTTTTTTGCGGTTAACAAAATGACTGAGTTGCCATAAAGTGTTTTATTTTAAGATAATCCTGAAAATGAATCTTATTTCAATTTTCGGATATGTTTATTATTCTTTAGTATTTCAACTAACTTCTCTTTTACTAATGGTAAGTCTTAGTCCAATATAACATGTGTTTTGTTTACTGCATGGGTCTTCACATTCCTCTACTTGTTTTTGTTTATTTACTTTTAATTTGCTCATTTTATAAACAAACTTTCTTGGTCGGATTCAAATTTCTTTTGTTGTTTTTCAAAGATAAGGATATTAAGGTTCGTTGCCTTCTCCTTCAGGGCGCAATTACCGGCAATTTGTATCCAATTAAGTGGAGTCTACCCACTCTGTGCTATGTTGTTCACAATCACATATCTATGTTTTCTTCTTTTGATTGATTGACTAAACCCTATTTTCAATCCTTTATTGGACTAATGGTTAAAGGCAATCCAGATTACGTTTAGTTTTACTGATTGAATTCTTGTTTCTATTTTTGGCTTATAAGACCATACCCAGAGTAAGGTACCCTGCCATGTCTAAATTCTAGGGCCTAGCTATCAGTCATATTATATCTTTGGTCAATATATAGTGGAATAAAATGAACAATTGACTCATACATTTGACGTATTTTGGGCTTTCGATATAACAGGAAATGTCAAAAGGAGAAAAATTTAGCTGCTAGGGCTACTTTTAGCAAATTTTGTAATCGTCGAGGATGCCCAATGTCATGTTGCCTGTCATTGATAAAGATTGCATTGTATAACAGAAATTTGTATAATACAATAACAAAAACATACACTTTTTATTTTTCGGGCACAATTTAAACAACATGGAGAGTTTGTTTACCCTATATTATAATATTTGACAATCTTCTGTCATTTAACTGATTGGCAGCCATTATTTAAACATTGAGAACACTCGATTCATTAAATTGAATTTATTTTTCAGAACTTGCACAAGTTTCCTAGGGGTGTCGGTTCACTTGTTAATCTATTCCTCTGTAGGTCAATATTATTAAGTATTTTGAAAACACTACACATCTGTATGAAATCATGATGTGTAGCTTCATGATTTGTACAACATAACATGATCTGTAGCTTTTGGTCATATTATCCCTGCCACAAAATAATGAAGATTAGACTAGTTTATTTTTTTCTGATACTTGTATGGATGGGAGTTAGGGAGATCTGAGCTGTTAGGTTCTTAGTTTTTTCAATAAATGAATGCATGTTTGATAGCCTTTCAGGGTATTCACCCTGTAGGACATATCCATCCCTTGTTGACATATCTGCTATGCTTAAATATGAATTATAAGAATTATTGTTTATTATAGTCATTCCTGCTCTTTTACTTGGTGCAACAGTAAGAACAGTTTGCCCTAAGTTTCCCCTCAGTCTGCATATGTCTTAATAAACATTGTGTTGTGTATGATTTTTACTTCTCGATAATTTATTTTAATTAAAGCAGGCCCGTAGCCAGTCAAAACTCAGGGAGGGGGGGGGGGAATTCCTTTGTTGGCGAAACAAATCTTGCACTGGTTGTTATAGCTGGTGAAAATTGGCCGGGCGGCGGGCACATATTACTATTGGTTAAATTTTAAAACTTTGATAAAGTAACCTGACCACCTTCAACTATCAATATAATCAAATAAACAGAAGATAAATACAGTAACTTATATTGTAGAACATTAATAAGGTGAAGTGCAGGTGGAGGTAATAATACTAATTGATACGAACAAGCTTTCTCCACAATGTTAATTTACTACATTTATTCAAAACCAGCTTTCAACCCGCACGGTCATCATCAGTGCTGGAGAAAATAATATATAGATGTAGGTGAGAGTTATGATATCATGACAGTCTCAGTATTATAGTGAAATAGATTAAACAAGTGACTTTACTCACCTATTTTAGGCTGATGTCAAAGAAGAAATATTTGGCCGCTTGGGCCACAGACAATATTACCCTATATGGCGAACTTCTCTCTTCTTATACCTTTGACATACTGCTAGCACGGGTCCCCCAAAATAGCGTGAATAATTAAAACACAAGTCATTCTCTCTTTACTTAATCGTTTGGAAAGAACTGGCATACATTAGCTTTTAAGCTGTGTTGGGACATCCCAAAACAGCCCAGCTTTGCATAATTTCTGTTTTATTTTCAATTATAAATGACATACTACAGAGTTAAAAACTTGATGCTCTGGGTCATTGAAAAATGTACTGTGTGTAGCACAAATAGTAAAAGTGTTTGCTTATGCCTCATTAAATTTAATGAGCAAAATAAAAAAAAAGTTATAAGATATTATAAAAAAAAAATTAAAAGAAAATTATTTAATCAAACTTACACAAAAGCTTGTATGTATAAGCTTGTGTGACTAATTGTCATAAAAAATATCTTTTAATAAAAATAACCTTTTGGACTCGTGTTTTCCTGCCTCACCAGAAATACTTGTCTTACCTATTATAACCAACAAGCTTATTATTTTAACTGCCGTTGCTATGGAGCAACCAAATCGTTAAAACTGGAACCTCCTGGCTGCTCTAGCCAGGAGGTTCCAGTATAAAGTAGGTTCATATATAAAGGTTAGTATAAAGTATGAAGTTCATATGCATATAGGTTCAGTATAAAGTAGGTTCCAGGTTAAAGTAGCTCTTACTTTAGCACCTTAAGTTATTGTACGGGAGGTAATGCAAACAAAATGTCTTGTTGCCTATGATGTAATGTTATGATAGGTTTTTTTTACAAAAAAAGGATTAAATTTGTTTCTTTCGGGCAAAAAAAACAACACAGTTGGGTTTGGTTGAGGTTTCATCCTCATCCATTATGCTGAGGAGTATTTAGTATTTATGCTAGAGAGTTGAAACTTTGTACAAAAATCAGTCTACATGGAGATTTTGCACGCATGTAGCTATGTATAAGACAAATATGTGTGCCAAGTTTCATCTCATTATCAGCATTAGTTCAATTTGTATCGAATGACTTGATACCAATTTTTTTTAAAATTGTAAAAATCTGAAAATTATTCAATTGAGCTAAAACTTGGTACAAATGTAAACCTTTACTTAATTAAAAAGTACAATAAGTTTCGTTTCAATAGGACTAGTATATCTATGATTTTTGTTAGATCATAAAAATTAAATCGCATTGAGCATAGTCAGTGCTGTATTAGCCACCACTGAAAATGATACAGATGCATTTACTATCTGAGGACGAGTGAAGCGAGTCTGAAGACCTGTTGCAGTATAAATTTGGCAAATTATATATTCTGAGGAGGAGCGAAGCAAATTTGAAGAAGGGAGGATGACCCTAGCAAATCCGATGTGATGAGGAAAAGTTCTGAGGTACCCCGTACCCGATTTTTATGTTAATATGAGTGTATAAAATTTTATTTTTTTATTTTATTTTTTATAGTAAAACTTAAAACCCCTTAAAAAGTAAAAGTATTTCTCTCTCTGGTTTTGTAGTTTTTATTACTTTTTGTCCAATGAACAGTTTAAATTTTCTGGTTTAATCTTTTTTATTGAAGTATCTGTTTGTCATCTTAAAAGGTGAAAATTGTGCTTTTTGTGGCTATTCAATTTAAAATTATTTTTAATTGTGACTATTAATAAGATTTCTTTTTTTGATTTATAATTTAGCAATGTTTTAAATAGCAAAGTGTTATATATGTTTAGCAAAGTCTTAAATAAAAAAATGTCTCTAAATTTTGATTCATTGGACACCACTTCTAGACCAAGTTTTTTCAATTCTCAAGCATGAACATAGCTGTTAATACATTTGCCTGATATACACACATCCCCTTTACCCAAACAAAAAATAAATTAAAAAATAAATCCATTTAACATATATACAACCAGAGTGTACACACACACACACACAAATATATATATATATATATATATATATATATATATTATATATATATTATATATATATATATATTTGTGTGTGTGTATTAGCTTCTTTAAATTGTAACATTAATTTGTTGTAAATTATTACAAAAAATAATGACTTGTTTTTAATAATTTGATGAAAAAGAAAATGATCGCATTAAATTAGCCTGGTGGTACCAGGGCATAGTATTTAAATGAAGATAGTTTAAAAGAGATGCATATCATATGAAAGAAATTCCTATTCATTGAACAAACTAGAATCTAGTATAGTAAATTATTTAGAGATCGAGGAGTCATAGAAACATCTTATATAATTGAAAGATAAAGGTCTAAGGGGTTACTGATTTAATAGAAGGTCAGGCTTTGATAATAAAATAGCCCAATATTATTACATTTTTGTTTGTTTTACCCTTTTTCTTATCCTTTAATATATTTTACTAATCCTCATTTATACCATAGGTATATAGGAAAGTATTGTGTTTGCAAACAAATTAGAAACCTCGATGTCACCGGAATTATCTGTATCACATGTCTAAAGGCCTTCTAAGTTGTTTGTCTGTATGTGTGTGTGTGTCTGTTATCATCGTAGCTCCCAGTCTATTTATGCTAGAGAGTTGAAACTTTGTACAAAAATCAGACTATTGGTGTAGTTGTGCTATCCGCAAAATATTGTTTTATGACATCATTAACACTTCTATAATGACTCAGCAAATTTTCAGAAAATAATAAAACGTGGAAAAATATTGCAATCATATTAATATATTTGTATTAAATGATATATAGAGACTAAACTAGCTTTAGTTCTACATCAGTTTTTAATAATGCTTTATTTTATTATACTTTCATAAACCACTGTTTACATCTTCAGAAAACTAAATAAAGTTTAAGCCATAACAATAATAAAAGAAACAATTAAATTAAAAGAATTAAACATAATTAAACACTTAAAATTTAAAATTTTGAATTGATTCAATTCAAGTTGGTTTTTTAAATTTTAAGTGTTTAATTGTTTCTTTTATTATTGTTATGGCTTAAACTTTATTTAGTTTTCTGAAGATTAAACAGTGGCTTATGAAATTATAATTAAATAAAGCATTACTAAAAACTGTTGTAGAACTATAGCTAGTTCAGTCTCTATATATTATTTAAGTATGAACTTCTGCAACATTTCAATAGCCGTTAAAAAGAAAATGTCAGATATTTATATTAATTAATTTTATATAAATTAATTTATTTATAGTAATTAATTTTATATTAATTAATATTTGGCACACATGAAGCCATGTATAAGACTAACATAGGTGTGCAAAGTTTCATCTCATTATAGTATTTTATCTAATAACTTGTGTACATTAAATAAGTACTTTAAGTTCCGTTTCAATATGACAAGCATCGATTGTGGTCAGTGCCTAGATGGGTGAATGTTGGGAATGAAATGGATGTATTTACTACGTGAGGACGAGCGAAGCGAGTTGGAAGACAGTTGTCATATTTATTTAACGACTTGTAGGGAGCATGAGCATAGCAAATCCAATGTGATAAGGAAGAGATCCAAGGTATCTGATTTTTACCTTTCAGGTATATAGGAAAAGTATTGTATTTGTGAAAATCCGAAACCGGGACATCCCCGGAATTATCCATTTCTGAGTTTATAAGGCCTCCTAAGTGTTTTTCACAAAGTTGTATTTGTGTGTGTGTGTCTTATCATCGTAGTACCCAGTGTATTTATGCTTAAAACTTTGTACAAAAATCAGTCTACCATTGTAGTTTTGCTGTTCGCAAATTAATTTTTTATGGTGTCATTAACTCGCAATAATGACTCAGCAAAAATTTTGAAAATTCATAAAATGCAGAAAAATGATGAGATCAGATTGAGCTTTGGCATGTATGTAGTTAGGTGTTAGACTATATGTGCTAAGTTTCATCTCATTATCAGCATTAGTTCAAATTTTATGAAATGACTTAAGTATGTTTTTTAAAAAAATTGTAAAAAATTGGTAAATAATCCAATCAAGTTGAAATTTAGTACAAGTGTAAACCATTGTTTAAAAAATAAGTACACCAAGTTTCGTTGTAATATGACAAGCATATCTATGTTTTTTGTTGCATCAAATAATTTAAGCTGTATCGAGCATGGTCAGTACCTGGATGGGTGACTGTTAAGGATGAAATAAATGTATTTATTATCTGAGGACGAGCAAAATAAAATAAATTATGTTTTATACTTGGAGATTTTTCTCTAATATGTCTCTATTTTTACTGCAGTCTATGTTTTAGACTGCTTCTACAGGTTTCAAAAATTGATTAAGATTGGTGTTAAAGTGGTTATGGGGTAGATGTAAGTGCAGGCCTAACAGCATAACAAAATTTAGTTCTTATGACAAAACAATTGATTACATTTTGTGGGAAATCAAAAGTTCTTGGTGCTATTTACTGTAAATGCAATTGTTTCAAGCCTGGCCAAAAAGAGTTATTTTGAAGTATATCTGATTTTCTAAACTGTAACATGAGTATCTGTTTGCATTGTTGCAATTTTAAAGGAAGTAAAGGTCAATTACACTTGAACTCTCTTAATACCTTTTTCTATTTGTTCATCATGGCTCCTATTAATTTAATTCAGTTTTTTTTATTCCTTGACCCTTAAAATAAAAGATGGTAGCATTTTAATGGTACAATTTATTTTTTAGTTCCGAGGTGCCTGATTTTTTACTTTTCAGGTATATAGGAAAAGTATTGTATTTGCAAAAATCTGAAACCGGGATATCAAAAGAATTATCCTATTCAGGTGTTTTTAAGGCCTCTTAAGTGGTTTTCACAAAGTTGTGTGTGTCTGTTATCATCGTAACGCCCAGTGTATTCATGCTTAAAACTTTGTAAAAAAATCAGTCTACTGCTATAGTTGTGCTATTCGGAAAATAATTTTTATAGTGTCATTAACGCCGAAATAATGACACAGCAAAAATGTAGAAAAATCATAAAATCAAAGCCTAATCAAGTGATTAGGTTTTGGGAGTAATGCTGCATGGCTTGGCTTCTCAAAATATGCTTAACTATCAAAAACGTTTGGCCAGGTTTGGCGATTTGAAAAAAGACAAAACTTTTTCTTAAAATTAATTCCATTGCTCTTGAACATGAAAATAGCAAAAATTGTTGTTTGAATGTTATGGGATGTATAATTAGTACGTTCACACACACTTTAGATCCGCGTATCGTATGGGATACGATCTCTCAATACGGTAATTTAAACTGTATGAACCATGCGGAGGGGATCCGATCGCATACGCTAGAACTAGGGAGATGGAATCTAAATGGATCCCCCGATACGCTGTCTTTTTGTGTGTGTACCTTAGAGACGATCGTATTTAACGGATAACCTTCTCATCGAACTTTTTCTTTCACTTTTATTTCACTATATTAATCGTTTTGATCAAATAACTTTTGGAATATTATTTTTTTTAGTGTAACTTTATTATTATGCAAAGAAATCACAATTTAATGAAATATATTTTTGTTTTAAACTTCCTTATAACCAAAAGTGAAGGTTCACTAAACAAGACGCCATGTTTTGGCGGGATCAGTTATCACTCGATCGACTAAACAAATACGCTGCAAGAAACCGTGAAGTTAGTTGACCGTATTGCATACGTATTCTATACGATCCGCGGATCTAAAGTGTGTGTGAACGTACTAAATGAGGCCTCAACCATATCTGTGGCTAGTATGTTCATTTCTTAATATATATGAATGGATATGTTCTTTTCTTGTATACTCACTAGCTCTAGCAGCTGATAAAATTTCAAGTTAAAAATCATGAGAGGAAGAAATGATTAGTTTCATATTTGGAAAATTGTCTTTTTCTCCATTTTTAGTATCTATGAAGCATGGATATTTTATAAAAAAAACACTGGGTGTCACATCTTTTCAATAGCTATTTTCATAAGGAGACTTAAAAATACGTCTTGGCTCTAATTGTGTGCAAGCTCTTGGCTAAATGTATTAAATTTTACCTCTTCATTTCTCAGAACTTTAAAGTTGTTTACTAGTGTTTTGAAACCTATGAATGATTTATTGTTTATAAAGTATAAAATAATTACTAAGTTAATGACTTGGGCTTTTAAGTCATTAGACTTAGTATGTTCAATAATTTGCATAAAAAATTAATCTCCATAATTTTCCATTCTATTTTTAAAATATTTTGCTTACATCTATTGTATTTAATTTCCTTTTTACTGTCATGACCTCTGAGCCCACATTTTTAAGACAAAATGGGCCAGTAATTGCATCACTAATTTAGTGTTGTAATTGTGCTCAGAATCAGGCTTCATAATGATGGTAGCTAAAAATGACACCGAACTTAAGAAGTCTTTAGTGACACTTACAAGTTGTATGTATAGAACACACAAAAAATAAGTGTATAAAAATATTTATGTGAAAGAATTTTAACGATTTTAGATATTGGGCAGATTTCAAGATTTTAGAGATTGGGAAACCCAGGGTTTTATACCACTTTTTATAAGAAAAGTCTAGTCTATGTTTCCTTTGTCTTCGTTTTTTGCAAAGAGCATTTAGTGCTGACAAGGAGTTCATTGTAGAGTGTACTATTGTCCCCTACTTGATGCAGGCTTAATGGGTTTTGCGAGGATTTCTTGGTTCTTTTTGTTGAGAGGTGCTCAACTTATATGACATGCAGAAGTACTAATGGGCCTAGAGGAACTAATGAGATTGGTGTAACTGACAAAGGGATTCATTTAATGAGACCATAAAGGCTATAAAGAACAAAAGTGATCATATGTTTGAGATATTATATTCATGATAATATTTTAACATTCGTAATTTATAAGGTGTCAACATCTTTATGTCTTAAAATAATATACTCATAAATCAGCATATGTAATTATTTCAGAGTAAATTTGACTAATAATTCAACCTACTTTCTATTGAATCAAAATGTATGACAATTTTTTGTTCTCATTGAAATCATTGGATAGATATTTTTCCAGCATTATTTGATGATTTATTATATTTCTGAAGCATTATATGTTATTTTTTAGTATAAGTAAAAGTTTCTAAAAATAAAGTTTTTCTCTCTCTATTATGCATTTATCTTGCATGGATATCATCTGTATGTCTTGGAATAATCTAATATTCTTTCAGTAAAGAACCTTTTTGCTCCCTTTATCTTGCCACTTTTTCTGAGTTTGCTCTTTACAAAGACTGAATAATCTTTCTCATTTTTATTTCAAACATTTTTTCCCCTTTACCAAAGTGAATATTTTTAATAATTAAACACAAGAGAAAACTTATTGTTGAAAATAACAAATATGTTGTTGAAATTTAGAAAATAGTCTCATTTCAATATGTTGTAGAACTAAAAGTAACTGGCGAAGCCCTCTTTTTTATGTTAAATCACCTTAAATATATATATATATATATATATTATATATATATATATATATATTATATATATATATAATATATGTGTGTGTGTGTGTGTGTGTGTGTGTGTGTGTGTGTGGTGTGTGGTGTGGTGTGTGCGTGCGTGCGTGCGCGCACGCGCGTGTGTGGTGTGTGTGTGTGTGTGTGTGTGTGTGTGTGTGTGTGTGTGTGTATATATATATATAAACTTCAGCTTTATTTTAAAAAGCTGTATTTATTTGTCTCCTGTATACTAATTGGAAAGAATCATAAAGATTATACAGATGTCTTGATTTGAGTGCATGGACTGTTAAAAATATAAACAATAAGCAATTTTTTAATTAAAACTTATTTACATTTCAAAACTATATTTTCAAGGACTGCAGAGGTTTTGAGTCCACACAAGCTCAAAACCTCTGACGTGACATATCTTTTGATTGATGATATATCTAAACATTTCAATTCTTACATTTTTAAGGCCCCAAAAAGGAGTGAACCTGAATTATTGGTGAGGGGTGGTTTTTGGAGTAATCTAATGTGTGTTTGCGACCAGAAAAAGTGTAAATAAATAACCTTCCTGGGTTATCTAACCTTCCTAGCTTTTTCCTACCTTTCCTAGCCTTTTCTGGTAGCACACACATTAGATTACTCCAAAAAACCCACACCTCACCAATAATTCCGGTTCACTTCTTTTTAGGGCTTTAAAGAGTGTAAGAATTGATATGTTTAGATATATCATTATTATCCAACTTTCTTAGCCAAATAAATAAATAATAATAATTTACATTATACCTACAGTTTTTGTTCAATTTATAGTTTAATTTAGTTGTTTTGTTTTAAAATGTGGATATTTGATGAGATCTAAAATTTTTAGTCACTGACCCATTAGAATTTCAGTGAAAAAATTAAGTTTTGTTTACCTTCCTTTTCTTTCAAATTATGAATTTATTACTTTGAATTTGAGTAAATAGTTATTATTTTATTAATCTGCTCTGTCTATCTTTTGTAAAAAAATCACTGGGTCAATTACTAGTTTTAAATAATTTTTGTTCGAATTCAGTAATTACATTCAGTAACTTAAATTCAGTACTTGCAGCTTTCTGTTGAAGCTGATATAAGTGAATACGATATAAGGCACTGTGATAATTAAAACAATAGTTCAATTGAATCTTTCTTTTGTTAAAGATAGTACATATTAATAAAACAATGACTATGTGCTTAAATTCCACATAATCATTTCACAAATTTTCAACAAGCCGAAACTCTCTGATAGTTTTTTATGAGCATGAAACATTTTAAAACACAAAAGTCACTTCAAATTACTTTAGTGTACACTGGAGTAACTTGGGGGAGGGGTGATAAAATTATAGTATCTAGTGAATACTAACAACACAATGATATAATAGTATTATAACCAGACTTTTTGTTATGTTATAGGAGATGAAGAGATAGAAGGTGAGGAACTAGGAACGTGTAAAGAAGGGGATATTATATGTCAACCATCTGGGCGATGTATACCTAGTCATTTTAAATGTGATGGCACTTATGACTGTGAAGATGGCTCAGACGAACCCCCTTCTTGTCAGAGTAAGTCCAAAGAAACTACCTGTAAAACAATAAAACTATCAGGGATGCTTACATAATTGGAAACAAAGGACTTATGGAGAACCCTCATTTCGTTTTATTTTGTTCAATACAAATTTAATAAAAACTCAGTTTTAGAATAAAGCTATCAAATGTTTGTTGTCCAGATTTTTTGTTCTTGTTTCTTAGACTTTAATTTAATGATTTGTTTATGAAATCAAAGCAGGCAAGATTCTTTAATTCTGTATGTGTGAGTTCATGGCTATGTTTTATTTATTACTTTTGATTTTAGTGTTGTTTTTGTCTTGAAACCAAATTTATATGCAGTGTAGCTTCTTTAAAATTTATATTTTCTTAACATTGTATAAACAAATGTGTTTATTTAATTATTAAAACTCACAAAATTGTTTATCATTTCGTCTGGTGCAGGCCTGATGACATAATTTTTGTGTGGTATATTTTTAAACAATAAATAAATAATAAATAAATAAATAAATATATATATATATAATATATATATATATATATATTATATATATATATATATATATATATATTACACCATATAAAGTATATGTTTTACAGGATTAATGTTTTAACTTAATTTAATTTTTTTGCATTTAGAGTTTAATTGTATAATTATTATTCATTATAGTCAAAGCAGTGTGTAAAGCTAATCAATTCATGTGTGAAAAGAGTAAGCAATGTATTCCAATGAGTTGGGTTTGTGACGGAGATCCAGACTGTTCCCGATATAATAATGAGACTGATACTTCAGACGAAGGATTTCTCAGGTGTAAGTTACCTATATGTTATTAAACTGCTGCATCGCTTGGCTGTCTAGTAATGTAAAGATATTATTAAAAGGAAAAGATGTGGAGGTGACTTGTAGCTATCTACTCAAATCAGTTTTATTGATTTTCTATTGTAATAAAACTAGCAGACAGTTTTGCCTTCAGCCCAAGTTATAGATAAAATAAAATACTTTCCAAGTGTATTTAATACACCTTGACATGTATACCTGAACTTTTCCAAGTGTTACCTTATGGACGCTAGTAAAAATTAGCTGTTTTAACCTAAAAAGACCTTCCTTTTCTTCTTTCAGGCTTATTATATATTTAATTTTTTTTGTTACTTATGATTAAAAAAATTATGCAACCCCTAGGTACTTATCATATACTATGTACACACAGTATTATAAATGCACTGGTGTTTTAAGTACACTAGTTAAATATGGTTTAATACCCTGGATGAATGATGTAAAGGGAATCCAGTCTGTATTAATAGAACAAAAGAGATGGAATCCGGTCCACTTCCCTCAATGCACTTTACAATCCTTGAGAGGCGATAGTATTTAAAGTATAACCTTTGCGATAAACAATTATACCATTCTTCACCAATTAACTTTTAAAATATTTTTTATGTATCTTCATTATTATGCAAAGAAACCACAATTTTATTATGTATTTTTTTAAATTCCTCATAACCTGAGTCAAATTCCACTGTAATAGATGTGATACTTTGGCAGGATCCTCATTGTACTCATTGGCTATACTAATACAGTCCAAGAACCGTACCATAATAATTGTATAAGTGATACCATCACCTGTTAAATATGCTGTGTACTTAGTAATACATTTGTGGTTCAAGAAGTCTATGTGACCAAGTATTTTAATCAATGTCTGCACCTCTGTGAAAGTGCTGGATATTAAGATTCCTTAAAGCAGCCACACTTTAAAGCTGAATTTCTGGGGCAAAGGTGCTGGGTCATGTCAGTCCTTAAATGTATTCTTAGGCCTACTGAATGAATTAAGGTTCTATAAATTAAAATCATTCTTTTGTTTGATTTACATTCATTTACAGGTGGGTTTGAGGCATGTCCTTGGAATCATGCTAGGTGTGGTAATACATCACAGTGTATTCATATATCTGAATTTTGTGATGGCACGCCAAAATGTAACAATTCTTTTGATGAAGGCAAATTTTGTGGTAAGTGCCTCAATTTCTCAAAATTTATTTTTATAACTATTAAATAAATTATTCAATTAGACTTCGTGTTAGTCTCCATGACTGCAATTTAATTGATGAAGGTGTACAAATGAGACATTAAAAAAATCACTCCAGTTTATTTCATATTCTAACTATATTTCGTATCTACCCACGATACATATTCATGTTATATTGACAAAAACTAGTGATGTTTAAATACTCTATTTAGTATTTAAATATCACTAGTTTTTTCCAATATAATATGAATATGTTTCGAGAGTAGATACAAAGTATAGTTAAAATATGAAATAAACTGGAGTATTTTTTTGTCTCATTTGTACCCCATTGTCAATTAAATTAAATTATTTAAGATTCTTGGGTCTTAAATTATTTATTACCTCCATGATTTTCGTGTTTAATTTTATATTTTTCATTTAAGTGCTACAATTTCTGAAGGAGTTAATCAATGTATAAATTCCCTTTTGAGTTTACCATAAATATAAATATATAAGATCCTCTGTGTGGTTGCAGCTTTATCCTTTGCTCTTTCAACTTGTTTGTTCTTTTCTTCTTCACTTCTAAAAAAAAGTTATTTATTTAAATTTGTTTTTGTGTAGGCAACACTCATTGTATGACTCTGGGATGTGTGCAAGAATGCAGAGAAACACCAAATGGAGGTCTGTGTTACTGTAACCCGGGATATCAAGTTTATAATAGATCTAACTGCATGGGTGAGTTGCTCTGTCTGTATTTTATTAATTTATTTACATTCCATGCATATGTTACCCAACATAGAATGGGCTGTAATTCATTATCCATTTATTTTGAATGATTGTTTTAGCAAATATTTATCAGAAAACAACACTTATTTTTATGATATGGTGTATACTCTAAGAACCTGTAACCTAAGTTTTGTGCTAACTTTACCATTTTTCCCAACAATACCTTGGTTGAGATATAAAAAATATCAAAAATTCTTTCAAATAAAGTTTGAAACAATTGTCAAAAAAAAAGTTTCTATTGGTTTATTCTCTAATAATGAAAAAATGTCCAAAAAACTCACAACGTGTCAAATTTTGTATTAAATACAATGGTTATCTTAAGTGAATATAATTTTGTATGTTTTTTTGGACAAATTTTCATTTTCATTCGCCCGGAACTTTTTTATATTGGTATTAGCAGATATGGAAGAGGATAAATTTATAGAACAGATAAATTTATCTTCTTTCTTTGAGATCTCTTAGTTAAATGTCGGGACAATGGCCGTCTCAAAGATTCAGTTAAAATTCTGTTTTCCTGTCTTAAGAAAACGTCACCAGGATAGTGCTCTGCTGCTATAATAAACTGAAAGTTTTAATTTGGTGTAATAACTTGTTCTTTATTTGCCTACATCATATCTAAAAATCATAATGTTTGATCTATTTGCTGTTGAGTTATGGTATGAATGCAGAACAATTTTGCGTGAAAATGACAATTTTTAGTTTGTTTACATTGTAAAAAATGAAAATATGGTTCATTTTTAACTTGAAAATTTCTGTTTATTGTTTAAAATAGAGAGTAAACCAATAAAAACTTATGTTAATACAATTTGTTTAGTTTCAAACTTTATTTGAATGAATTTTCGATATTTTTATCCCAACCAAGATATTAACAAAAAATAGAAAAAGTGGTTTCCCTCCACCTAAAAAGTTAGCACAAGATCAAAAACACAGGATTGTCATTCCAGAGGACTCCCAATGACCAGTAAAAATTACACAAACTTCAAAATATTTCCAGGCAAAACTACCTGGTTCCTGGACTAATAATATTTTTGACTCTAAAAACAGCATTTATTTTTTAATTGTCTTCAAAAGGGATCAGTTTTATATTTATAAAACTGTAAAAATAAATATGTAATATTTTCTAATACATAATTAATTGAATTATGATAACTTACAAAAATATCCTAAGGTGATACATATTCAATACTTTCCATTTAAAATCGGACCATGGCAAAGAAAACAGTAGAAAACTTCATTATTTAAAAAATCTTACTTTTTATGTACTAATTTATTTTCCAATTAAGAAATTTGCCTAGTGATAAATTATTCAGTTTTATTCTAGACTTCATTGAGCTTAATTAATTTTAGTTCCTTCGATAATCAAGGATTCCTTGAATGGTTTTTCTTACTAGTCAGCTGAGACTTCTTATATTGTTTAGCTTGTGTATATCTTGTATTTACTAATTTTTATATTTTTTTTAGATTCAGATGAGTGTGCATTAATGGGGACTTGTGATCAAATTTGTTCTAATAAAATAGGATCATATGCTTGTAGCTGTGTATCAGGTTATAGACTGGTTGGCAAAAGTACTTGCCAAGCTATCAATGGTATGCTGTATTTTACTTTATTATTCTATATTAGCAAAGCATTCTTGTTTATATAAAATTATGTTACATGTAAGCTTATGTTGTTGAGATTTGATCAGCTTAATTGTTAAGATTTAAATCAGCTTTATTATTTAAATCAACTAGGGGAAATCTCATTATTTAAATGTTAAACAAAATTGTAGAAATATTCGTACTTTTGAACTAACAAAATTCTTTTAATTTTGTTGTATTAAAATTTGCCAAAAGGTTAAAATTTTATATTTCATTTTTAAACAAAAGTATGGAAATATCCATTCATAGAAAGAATTAGAGATCTATTACTAAGAAGAATTTTAGTGAAGACAATTTTAGTTAAAGTAGTTTTGATTAAATTTAACTTATAGGAAACATCTCACAATTTTATCATTAAAACTAAAACTAAAATTAACTACTGTTTAAAAAGTCCTTTTTGCTTTGTTTTATTTCTTTATTAATTAGTATTTAATTATTCTTAAAATGATTTGTCACATTTCAATGTTTAATTTAGTGCCAGAAAATGAAGATGCTAGTCTAGTATTTATATCATCTAAAGGTATTAAAAGACTGAAACTTAATGGTGAAGATTGGGGCAGTAACTCAGAAATACCAGATGTGAAATATTCCATGTCACTTGAAGTAGATCATAGAAATAGATCGTTGTGTTACCTTGAAGCAAATGTTACTGCTGATAATTTGCACTCGGCCATTGTTTGTGTAAATATAGATGATCCTACTTATATGTGGAATTTACCACCTTCTTCTTTATTTTCTCTTTCATGTAAGTGTTTGGTTACCTAATACTTAAGTAATTCATTATTAATGCAGTATATTGTTTTTTATGAGCTTTGTCATAATATGATATTTTTTGACAAATTTTTGTCTCTTTGGTAATCTGAGTAAGCCAATGGACTAAATGAACTCAATTATTAATTTGGCTACAATGGTTAGTGTATTCTGAACTATTATATTGCTATTTTTTAAATTTTATGTATGTTAATTTATTCATCAAATAATAAATGATAACCTTTATTTATGTATCATGAGCTCTAAGACATTTAACTCTTAAATAATACCCAATAATTTGTAAAATATATAAATGTTTGAAAATTTTACTCCTACAGTCCTTTACTCCTACAGTCTTTCTTTTCCTAATAGTAATCCTACAGTCCATTAATTGAAGTGGAAAGAATACGTCTTCTTGAAAAAAAAAAATAAATAAAAAATACTCCCAACCCCTTATTTCTGGAGGGATAATTTAAGTAATATTTTTCACTTGACTTGACATAAGCTATTACTGTAATCATTTCACTTTCTCGGATTAATACATTTTTAAACCTTCTTCAATTTAAAGTTATTAAAAAATAATAAAATCTGTTGCACAGCCCTTGTTTAGTTATCCAAATCAAAACAATGTGTTGGGCGTTTAACTAGTATTTGTTTTTTAAATTTTATTTTTATTATTTTTTATACTGATGTCTAATTTTTGAATTGAATTTTAGCTATGACAGTGATAGCACTAGATTGGGTATCTGGGAACTGGTATTTATTAGATTTAACTAGAGAAATGATCTACTTGTGTTCACATGATATAAAACATTGTTTCATACTGGTTGATGTTGGACTCAATAAAGCCAGAGGTATTGCTTTGGATCCCACTGTTGGGTAAGTTGTCAATTATATTTTCTGATAGTTAAATTATTATGATTATCAGTTTAATGGACATGTCGTCACAAAAGTTGATGATTTTTGATATATTCGATATAGATATGGGATTAATTCAAAATCAGCTCTGCAAAAATTTGAAAAAAATATTTTATTCAGTTGAATTAATTTTATTTGTTTTAAGAAAGCCTTCATCTTCTCTAATTTTGAAGAAGAAAAAATGTTACTTGTTATTTGAAGAAATAATTGCCTAGTTATTTAATTTAAGCACTTGGCCATATGACTTTATGTTAAGGTTAAATATTCCTAAAAACCTAAGTTGACATTGATTTTCATAATTTTGAATTTATCTTATATGTAAACTTAAAGTGGATAAAATAACTTAGATTTGTATATTTATAGGTATTTATTTTTTACAAAGTGGGGTTCGGAATCACCATGCTTGGAACGTTTATTGCTTGATGGCACTGAAAGAACAGAACTTGTTAATAGGAGTATAGTTTATCCTTATGGTAAGTTATGATTATTCATTTTACTAATGTTTTACCTGTTAAATTTTCCATGAAGTTGTGATGTCATAACAAATCCTGGTAAGCTATTCCTAGACCAAATAATATTAAATTTAGTAGTTTAAACTACTAATTTTATTATAATGTTTTACATCAATATTTTAAATCAGGGATTCCTACCTGTCAAGCTTCATATATTTTTAGTCAAAAATTTACTTAATAGCTTTATATACATACATACACACACATATATATATATATATATATATATATATATATATAATATATATATATATATATATATATATATATATATAATATATATATATATATATATATATATATATATATATATATATATATATATATATATATATATATATATATATATTATGATGATGAGTCATCAGCATGATTTGATGAGCATGTGTATAAAATATTTACAATGAATAGTGAAGGAGCATTTTGTGGAATTTGCACAACCTTTCGTAGACATTTTATAACTAGGTTTATTTATTATTTATTTCAGGCTTAACTGCAGATTTAGCCAACAAACATGTATATTGGGTTGATACTTATTTAGATGTTGTTGAAAGAATAGATTATGATGGAACTAATAGAAAAATAATAAAGAAAGGCTATCCTGTAAGTATGACTTGACAATTTAGATGTGTTGTAGGTTTAGTATAAGTTTACAATTTTAAGGGGTATTTTAAATTTCTTCTGAGACAAACATGTATCCCCCCCTTCTTTATGATTTCAATTGCAATTTGAAAAATATTTAAAAAGTATTTTGTTCTCTTTAGAGTTATGATTTAAATTTATTGGGATTTATTTGTTTTATTTCAAATCTTACAATTTATTCTTTAAGTGTTTATAAATAAAGAATTTAAAGCTGTTAGTGACGTCTGAACTGTATTTATTATATATTTAACAATAATACACTGTTCAGTATATGATCTGTCTAATGCATTTTATAAAAGTTAAAATTTGTATTTTCCAATATCTTTTAAATAAATGTGTTACCATTTATTTATACCTGATCAAGTATAAAAATAAATTAAAGTTTTGATGCGCACATCTTTTATGTGCATATGTTTTAAGAGAACTATTTTCTTTGAATGAATAAACGATATGGGTTTTCTTGTAAGATGTTATTTGTTTAAATGTTTCTTTAGGTTCAAAATCTGTTCGATATTACTGTATTTGAAAACGACCTGTATGTATCATCTTGGAGAAACCATAGTGTTGTAAGGTTGAATAAATTTGGTTCAAATGATTACAAAATCATAGCTAATGTTAGTCGCTCTACTTCTATACATGTGTTTCATAGACAGCGGCAACCTGATGGTAAGTATTATATATTAACATTATCCCTTTCTTCTTTATTCATTCTTGTTATTTTGATAGTTTATTTATTTTCTTAATCACTATTTTATGTTATACATATTCAATATTATTACTAAATAAAATTTAGAATAAATGCTCTTTAAAACAATTTTAAATTAGTCATTCATTACTATTAAATAAATTAAAAATATTAATGAAATAAACTTAATTAAATGATAAAAATGATAATGTTAACAGACAAGGAAATATTTTTATTTGAAAATAAATAAATATTATAATTATTACAATTTATTGTAATTTATTGCTTTATATATATTAAATAAAATTAAATAATAAATAAATACTATTACCCCCTTTCTGGAAGAATCACAAAATAAAATAAAAATTGTTTATGATGTAATAAAGGATGAAATAATATTATTATTTTAAGTAAAATAAAAGTAATTAACAAGTAATTATTTTCTTATCAAGGTCCATAAAAGGGCCGAACATGTTTTTTCCTATTTGTTCTCCTGTTTTATTTTTCTGATATTATCTTTAATTTATGTTCTGTTAATCAATGACTACTCTTATTTTAAATTGTAGTGTTTTCACACTTTATGATAGTTTATTTTCCTATTTACTTTGAGACTTTAATTAATTTTGTAACATTTAAAACAGTGTTAATTTCTGGAAATAATGAAATTATTTATTTGATTACAGTTGCTCATCCGTGTAAAACAAATCAAGGTGGCTGTGAACATATCTGTATACCTTTATGGAAAAATGGTGTTGCTCATGCGTCATGTTATTGTCAAGTCGGATATAGACTTGTTAATGAAAGACATTGCAGAAGTAGGTGTTCTTTTTAATTTCCTATAAAAAACTAATTAATTAATAATTAAGTAATAAAAATAATTAATATTGTTACAGTAAAATTACGATCTGTATGTATTTAACTTAGGGCTCCCTTTTTATTACCTGTAGACCATAAACCCAAAAGAATTGAATTTGCTTCTTAGCAAAATATCTTTGGAAACTATTTGCTAATGGGATTTAGGTCTTCCGGTGGTGACTGCGTCAATGTAGATGAAGAATCCGACGTTTCGCTTCCACTGTGAGGCATCTTCAGGGATGTAGGACATCATGGATAGAAACACAATGCTCTACAAAACTGAACTGAAGATGGAGACGATGGAGACCCTATTTATACCTGACTCTGACCTTGTCTTCGAGGACGAAGATTATAGCCATGAGAAGGGATAATGGGGTTCAACAGTCCATTATGACGTAATCCACTTAAAGATCGCGTGGGAGTGTCCTGTCTGGTTGATGAACTGGCTAATGGGGGATTTCCGTTGGATGACGTAATCGGTGGTTGGGTGCCCCCACTCACCCTGAGATAATCAGCCCTCGATTTAACAAAAAAAAAACTGATGGTCACTAAAAGAGTTGCGTCAGATGTCGTTTTCAATATTTCTTAGGGCTCTAAGTCGAATGAAACCAGTCTGAAGTTAATATAAGCACTTTAAGTACTTGAGCAGTCTTGTCTCAACAAAGTAGTTCCGACACAAAGATCTACAAGCTGTTAGAGTTTCCTATGAAATCCGTGCTTTTATGCTGCATTCATTCCTTGCTCTAGTTATTGGTTTATGATTCATTTCAGTCACACTTCTATTTACTTGTTGATTTTGCTGAATTTTTCAAAGGAAAGTCGTTCAAAAAGCTTTTTAAAAATTGGTGTTGACTGAGCTTTTATAAGTGCACAAGATGTTGTGCAAACCTAATTTTTGAGACTATGAAGTACAAATCAATTTCAAATTTATGTAGAAGTAATTAATTCTTGAGAAAGAAAATATGCATTCCAAAGAAATTTGCCTGGATTGCTGAGCTCTGGGGCTAAAATTTTATTGATTAATTAATAATTAAAAAATACAATTTAAAGTGCTGATGTCCCTCCCTAACAAAATGTAAATGATTCTAGATAGTGGTGAACCTAATCTATTTTTAAACTTTGTAGTTGAAACCAATTTTGCAGTAACTAAGATGGCAAGAATAAAGGATCTTTCAGATATTCTATAAACCATGGTGTACCAGAGATATTTTGCCACTGACAAATAAGTTATTTCATTTCTTATTTCATTCCTTTAGGACTAAATTTCTTATAAATTTTGTTATTTTTTATTATTTTTTATTTATTTTAGAGATAGAACTGAGCACATTTCTACTGTTTGGTCAACTTGGTATGATCAAAGGTCTGTCTCTGATGGAAGGAAGGAAGCAGAGTGAGCAGATTATGGTTCCTATCACTGTTTCATCTGAACCCGTCTCACTTGATGTTGATGTCACAGCTAATCAAGTTTATTTCTCTGATTTCCATCAGTATGTATTTGGGTGTTTTAAAGAATATTTTAATGCTAATATTACGAAATTTTACAACTTTGATTTTATATAATTTGATACTACCAAGTTTTGCTAAACATGGATAGTTGACTCAATATATTTGTGTGAGAGACACCTAGAAAACGTAACAAGCAGAATGCAATGCTACATCTGGGAACTGTTTCCCATTATTCGATGAGTTGGACCATAATGAAACAGAGTGGGACATGACATTATGTCGAGCCATCAATGATGAAGAATGTCGAATGATGGAACAGTTCCCAAATGTAGCCCTGCATTTTGCTTGTTACATTTCTTAGGTGTCTGTCGCACAGGTATATTGTGTCAACTTTAGATTTTTCTTAATAGTGAATACCCTTATAGCCTTGGAAAGGCTCTAAGAAGAAATTGGTTTTTATTTTGAATTTAATCATACATTTATTTAAAGGTATTATATATTTTTTGTTTATTTTTTTAGTTATACTATCTGGAGAGTAACCCTTGGTTCAGATAATGAGCCTGAAGTATTTATATCAACTGGAGAGAAAACTCAAGTAGGAGGGTTGGCTGTGGATTGGTTGGGACATAACTTATACTGGACTGACACTTCCAGATCTACCATATCTGTTGTTAAATTATCTGATTCCAGTATGAGAACAACAATTCTGGCTGAAACTCATAAACATTTCAAGAGTATTATTCTTGATCCTCAAAGAGGGTTTGTATTTGTATTATTAATTGGTTGATTAACAAATCATTGTTTATCTTTGAAGTTTGAAATATTAGCTTAGAAATGTTTGAAATGTTGGATTTTATGCATAAAATCTATTCATTATGCATAATGACTGAAATAGTTAGCCAAGGTACTTTATTAATCAGTTTGGCTAGCCCTTATACACATTATCTAACACAAAATGGCTAATGTGAGAAATATTTTTAAAAATAATTATTTTGACTATAATTATGTTGGATAAAGTGATTAGAAGAGTGGGGATAGTTGTCCTCTTCTCCACCAAGGCAATAAATGTGAAGTACAGAGTCATGTGTTTTGCTTTGTCTTTGTCTTTAGCAGTGCTTTATCGTCTTTAATCTTTATTTATTTATTATTTTATCATTATTTTTTTAATTTCATTATTTAATATATAATAGACAAGAATACTGAAATTTATTATGTATAATTAATAAATACTTAATAATTATTTATAGGCATTCTTTTGAATACATAATTTTTTAATTATTTTCCCATTAAGTAATCATTTCCATTGATTATGGGTGTCAATTAAAGTGTTATACAGGCTGGTACATTTCAAATACTTTACCCTGATTAACTCTGCTTCATGTGAAGCTATCACAATAAAATTGGTATCTACCTCACTAAAATGACCACTGGAAGTTTAAATACCCAATTATTTGTTTGATAATTGTCTGGCAAGTATGGTAATCTTATTATCAAAATGTGTTTTTCTACAACTTTAAAAAGTCAAATTGGAGCATACCAATATTATGTTATATTTATGTTTTCAGAAACTGTGTCATACCCCAAATAATTGATACCAATATAATTAAATTTTGGTAACTTTTTTTCAAACTAGCGTTTGGCATACATACAAAAAGACTATTACCAGGTATCTGCTATTGCCCATTTATAATTAAAAATAAGCTTACTGGAATACCAGAATTTGTCATTTCTAATACCATGTTATAGTATGCTCCAAATTATCGGTTTAAAGTTATCATAGAAAAAAAATTTGGTAATCAGATTACCATACATGCCAGACGATTAAAAAACAATTAGGTATTTGAACTCTTGGTGGTGGACTAAGTGGAGGTAGATAGCAATTTTATCACTATAGCTCCATATGATGCTAAGTAATTAGGGTGATAATTGGAGGACCAGCCAAGCAAGTCCAAAGTTCTGTGGTCGAGCGTAGCCAGACCTAATACTTCCCCCAAGGATCTTGAATAAACAGAATGATGCAATGGGGAACATTTCTGACCCCATAGACTTTGTATAAGATAGGGAAGTAGGAACAAACTTACTTTTTTATGGTTATACCAAAAAAAAGGCATGGCAAGAATATGTCAAGTTTGCCTCCTCACCTTTTGTCTGTGCTTAACATTCGGTGTTGGATGTGATTTTTGTTATCTCAGTGCTTTTTAAGTTAATTAAAATAAAAATGTTTACTATTTGTTTATATTAAAACCATAAGGAGGTAAGATAACCTCTAACTTTAGGACCTGCACAGTTAATGTATTGTTTAAAAGCATGTGCAGTTCATACCAAGCATGTACAGTTTGTCATGTACTTATGTTTTGTGATCGATTGTTCTCTTTCTTCTCTATTCTTATCCTTAGTGGAATCACTTGATTATATGGCAAATAAACTTAATGTGTCATCCTCTTTATTCAAGATCCTTATGCTACCCTAGAGTTTGAATCAATCATTTAATCAGACGTCCAGCATAGCTATGTACTGTCACCTTAAGCTTTTTGATAATCACGGCCTGAGAACGAGCATAGCAAGTTTGAAGTTGTGAGAAAAAGTACTGAGGTACTCCATCCATACCCAATTACTTTTTATTCAATGTTATGTTTCAGAAAACATTTTTTCACATTAAAATTGTTTAAGTGGAAATCTGATTAGATTTTGAGGTTAATCAAAATAGGTTAATAGATTTTAAGGTTAAAACGGCATTACTTTAAACTTTTTAATTAATAAATAACGTAATAAAAAGACTCTATAAATGTTTTGAAGTTTTCTGTGATAGCTCTTAAAATATTTAAATTAATGAATGTGCTTTTTTTCTTGTAAGTATGCTCAATCATATGCTTTCGCTCGATCCTACGATAACCTTGCTTGCCTCTTTTTGAAATGTAGGTTATAATCATATGTTTGGTTATCTCATATTAATTTTTAATAAATATCAATTAAAGTTATTAAAAGTGAGTGATAAAATAAATTACCATAAACATACAACAAGAGCATCAATACAATAAAATAATACAACAATCACTGATAAGTATGCAACGGTATGAAGCATATCTACCATGTGCTCGATTTTGCTTGGGTGCTAATATTCCTGCCACAAAGTTAAGTTTCCAGCAACCATCTTGCTGAGCAGCTGCTTCATTGGAAGGTGTTGCTATAATTTGAAGCTAATGGGTAGGGAAGCTTTGTTCTATGATTGGCAGCTTCTTTTAAGTAAATTTTGACATTGTTTTAGTATTAGAGCTAATACAGTTTTATATTTTTTTTTTATTTTTGGATGTAAATTATAAATTGAGTGTACTCTGTTTAGAGTTGCTATTATTTTGAATATTAGAGCTCTTCCTTTAAATTGTTCCACTTTTTTATATCTGTTAATTTATTTGTATAGAAGAAAGCTATATTTGTTTCTTTATTGTCTACAGAATGATGTACTGGAGTCAATGGAATTATAAAACTTATCCTGTCGGAATGGGTAGTATATCCATGGCTTGGATGGATGGAAGCAATCGTAAAGCACTTGTTTCATCTGGCATACACTGGCCGAATGGCTTGACCATTGACACTGTCACTCAGACATTATATTGGTGTGATACTTTCTTTCAAACTATTGAAAAAATAAGCATTGCTGATCCTACAAATAGAAAGGTAATGAATGTTTAAAAATTCATTATAAATTCTTTTAAAAATTGAAGCTATTTGTTTTTCTTACTTATCTTCTTTGAAGCTATCCTATTAATATTATATTATCTATTTTTTATTTATCAAAATTTTGTAGAACTCCATTTTGAAATAGGTAATATTACAAGTATATTTTAAATTTAAATTAAAACTTGTGTGTGTCTCTATAATTCTAGATGAGAAACAGTTTAGGGCACAGAAGAGACTAGATTTCATATAAATTTAACTACTTATATGTTGCATATTCATCGTAGATGAAGCTAATTTATTCAAAGAAAATTCTATACATAACCTCTAATGGAACGGAAATAAAATACATGGAAAAAACACGTGGAAAAAAATCGCGTAAAAAATACATGGGGACAATTTGCAGAGAAAAAAATTACGGCAAAAAAATTATTTAAAATAAGTACACCTTAAACTTGCTAACAATTTACTGGATATTTAGATTAAATCAAAGAATCTGTTACGGGGTACCTCGGAACTTTTCCTTGTCTCATCGGATTTGCTACGCTCATTTTTCCTACGTCTGGCTTGCTTCGTTTGTCTTCAGAATATGCAATTCGCCAAATGTATATTGTAACACTCGCTTTGTTTGTCCTCTGATAGTAAATACATCCGTTTCATTCTCAGCGGTTACCCATACAGCACTGACCACGCACAATGCTGCTTAACTTCTATGATTAAACCAAAATGTATATACTTAATGAATTTAAACGAAACTTAGTGTACTTATTTAATACGTAAAGGTATAGACTTGAACTCTATTTTAACTCAATAATATTATTTTTCATTTTTTCCAATTTTTTTAAAAACAGATACAAGTCATTTGACACAAATTAAATAAATACTGATAATGGGTTGAAACTTTGCACATTCGTTAGTCTTATACATGGCCATGTGCGTGCCAAATCTCAATCCAATCACATCAAAATTTTAACTAATTATTTCGGGTTAATGACGTCATAAAAACATTATTTTCCTATTAGAACAACTACAGCTATTGACTGATTTTAAAGTTTCAACTCTCTTGCATATATACACTAGAAGCTACAATGATAACACAAATACACACACAGCTTAGAAAAAACAACTCAGGAGGTCTTAAAAACACCTAAAACTGATAATGTCGGTGTCATCCCAGTTTGCAAACAAAATAATTGTGTATATAACTATTTTCTTAAATACGATAATCATTTGTTCAGCTCTGATATATAAAGAGCAATAAATATATACTGACAGATATCCTTTTATTTATTTATTTATCCTCAATAGGTGAAAACTATTTAGAAATGAAGGCTCCAATATATAAAACTAGATTAATTTCACAAATAAGATTAGCCAATTTTTTGCATCATAATACTAAAATTTATCATAGTAAAAAAAAGTATTTATTTAATTCTTCAAGCATGTGTCCCCACTGTCCTTTTTCCAATCCTTACAGAGCCTATTTACTTTCATTCTTCCCAACTGAGTCCATGTTTAATTTATATAGTATTCATTCTAAGTTGCTATTTAATTTACTGTTTCTTACATTAGACAGAGTGTTAGCTTCTAGAGTAGTTTAATAACTTATTTATTTTTATGAAGAGAATATTATTTAATTTTTATTTCATTTATAAAACTTGCATAAATAATTATTTTTAGAAGTGACCTATTTCCTTTTTTTCTTTTCTTAGTCTTTTTCTTAGGATCTATAAATCCATATACTTCTCTATAAGTTCTTTGAAAATTTTGTATGTTATAATATGAACACCTTTTGTAAAGAATATGTAATTCTTAAAACAAATATACTATTATTATTATTATAACTATCTGGGGACGAGTGAAGCAAGTCGGAAGACGTGTTGCAGTATAAATTTGGTAAATTCTGAGTACAAGCAATTTTTCCGTGTACTTATTTTCCTGTACTTTTTTCCTGTATTTTTTCCTGTGAACATTTTTTCCGGATTCGGAATTAGCTTCATCTAACATGAATATGCTTTCAAAGTATAAGTATTGAAGTATAGTTTATTTTATCTCATGCAATCTAGTCTCTTCTGTGCCCTAATTTGACCATGAAACAGGTATATAAAATTAAGTTATCTCATTTATATTTTAGATCAATAGTAAAATCTGAAAATAAGATTTTATATTATGAGTGTCCTAGTAGATAGGTTTGTTTTTCCTATAACACTATTCTAACACTAGTTAATTTTGTACTTGATGCAACGGAGTTCCCTTATAACTAATTAATAGTTCCTTCTTGACTAAATAATAGCATATTTTAATTATGTTATTTTGTTTGTAGAAACTATTCCATGGAAAGGATGAACATCCATATGGACTTGTTTATTTTGATGATTTCTTATTCTGGACTGAATATAGTAAAAAGACTGTGAAACGTATGAATTTATCCGATCCTAATAATTATACCACTGTTACACTATCTAAAGAGAATCGTCATTTGTATGAATTAAAAGTCTACGATTCTACAATTCCTGTAACTTACATGGGTATGTGAAGAAAATAATTTCTATATAAGTTATTATGTTTTGTGAACATTAATTAGTTTAAGTGTATTACTCTATGTAATTACACTCTTAAGTTAATAATTTTATGTAATGTCCAACCTTTGTAAATAATTTTTAATCAACCTTTTTAACTCTATTGAAACCCAGTTTGTTGTGATTTCATTACTGGTTTTGTTGATTCACCAAAAAAAAACTGGTAAAATTCATCAGAAAGATGAATCGAATGAAACCCGTCCAGAGTTGACATGACTACTCTAAGTTGACCAATATAGTTAACAATTTAAAATGGAATAACGAAAGTTTGTTAAAAGGAAAAAAAAAAAAAATAAAGTGGCACTGTTACTACTTGTCTGGAAACAATTGAGTAACAAGTAGTAATGCTACTGCTCCAGGTTATGTATCATGAACAGAACATAAAAGCAAGATATAAATTGTAAAGCAAAGAAGAACGCATTTCAAAAGAAATTCACTAGGTTTGAGGATTTTTGTGCCTGAATCTTTTATGAAACAACTTATTAACCTGATAGATTTTTACCAAATAATTAATAAACTGCAGGTTTATAAGATCTGGAGATTTTTAATAGATTAACTTTCATTTAGTAATAATTTTAAATACATCTACTTTCAAGGACTCTGGTCTTCATTTAATTACTTATAAGCTATTATATGTAATAGTAAAATATTTTACTATTAGATAATTTACATTAATATTAAAACAACATGTAATAAGATGTAGTCTATATAATGTTAAATATATGTTTTTAATTCTTGTGTATTTCAGGTTTAGCGACTAAGTGTAAAAGCTGTGATGGCATTTGTCTTGCCAAACCTGGTGGCAGTAAATGTCTACCAAGTTCTGATTTAATAAAGACTGAATTGACTCCAATACTAAACATTTCTAGTTCCTGTACTGATGACATGTTTGATTGTAACTATTCTAAGAGACCTGGTGAACTTTGTCTTGATAAGGACTTTGTTTGCGATGGTCATAGGCATTGTGATAATGGCACTGATGAAGATACATCTCCTGGTGGTCCTTGCGGTAAGGTTTAGTGGACATTTAATTGGTACATTTTATACAATAATTTACTGTTTAAACATGAATAAGATTAGCAAATTATGTCAATTCCTTTGTTTTTATTCCATTACTAGCTATTTCATTTGTCTAAATGTTGGTTTCCATTCGCGATTTTTTTCATTAAAAAAGTTTTTATTTCACAAATATTCTATGTACAGAAACATATTTTTATATACATTACTAGATGTGAAATCCCACAATGATAATCCCGTCTGTGGGAACAATTTTTTCTTAACAATGTAACAATTCTGGCGGTTTCATAGAATCATTTTAAACAAATTAATTTTTAAATAAATTAAAAAAGTTTACATTTTTAATTTTCAACATTTTTTAAGTTTACAATAGTAAAATTGTTATACAATATGCTATATAGTAAAAAGTAAACTGAGAAAAAATTTAAGAACTTAAAAAAAGTAAAAAAGATGTATAAGGATTATATTTTTGCTTTAAAATTACGATTGAAGTTATCTTATATTTTAGTAGAAGGGTCAATTATACAGTTATTTACAATATGGTATAAACCGAACTACCTTGAGGAGCAAATGTGGATTTATTAATTACATACAATTAGCAGTACTTTAACCATACCTTTTCCTGCTTTGCCATAAAATATTCTACCAAACTATAGTTGTTCCTGGCATTATTTCCTATAAATTTTGTCTGAAACATTTTTGTGCAATAAAAAACATTTGTCTTTACCACCATGAAACATAATGTTCCATGTTGGTTTATGTGTTATAAGAGTGGCTGAACAATTTATTTTAATCTTTCTTCTTTAAATGTCTTTAAATGTAGTTTAATCTATATTTCTTTATCGTAAGATTTAATAATGGAATTACAAGTATTTATATAATAACAAGTAGCAGGTAGTAGCAACTGATACTCTCAAAGTATAAACTAAAATTGTTGGTAATTTACTGTTCAAAAATGTCTATTGCTTGATATCTGCTTGGCTATTTCTATTGCTTGATATGCTGCTCAACGGTGTCAAATAATTTAATCATAATAAATAATAAAGATGAATATATATAAAGACCTAACCATAACGACTTTAACCATGGAATGGTTTTAAACTGTTAACTGTCTTTTATGTTTTAATTTAATTTTCATCTATTACAGCTAATTTTAAGTGTGAAGAAGGTATGTTTCAATGTGACGGTACTAAGTGTTTAACACAATCAGAGAGGTGTGACTCTGTAGTAGATTGCCTGGATTTATCAGATGAGACTGACTGTAAACCTATATTGTGTACTGAAAATCAGTTCAAGTGTAATAAAACACTGAGATGTATACCTGTTGACTGGGTGTGTGATGGAGACCCAGACTGCGGTCCGAACGACAGCAGTGATGAAATATGCAACTCAACCACTACAACTACTATCAAGGATTCTTTAAGTGAGTTAGCCAATAAAATGATTTGAAAAATAAAACAGTTCACCTTTAAAATCCATAAAAATATTTTAGGCGTAATGTTGTTGAGTGTGTTTTATTGATATTTTTAAATATTTGTGTTTTTTCACAATAACAATGTTTATTTTACAAAAGTAACTAAAATAAATTCTAGGTTAATTAATGAAGACTTCAGTCCTATAGAAATTTTATTTAAATAAACATTAATTAATTTAGTTAAGTAACTAAAATAAATTCTTGTTTACAGAACATAAATAAAAAATTGGATAGCATAATTAAATAAGCAATAATGTATCCCAAATAATTTAATACTTTACACTCTTAAAAACTTGTAAGGATTTTTATAATATTTATTAACACCAATATTTAATTAAATTAATTGGACTCAACATACTTATTAAATCTAAGATGTCACATCTCTTTTAACTTAAATTTTTCACATTATGAGCTCTGCTTTAACATTTTATGCCAAATTTGATGTGCTACTACTTAAAAAATTATTTTTAATATAGTATAGTGTTTTTATTTTATTTTAAGTCTTATGACAATAAAACACCATTCATATGTACAAGATTAAAATTGAAGGAAAAGTGCTCCTGTTAGATTTTTTTGTATTTTGTTTAAAACTTGAGATATTTCTATTTAAGTTGTTTTCCTCTTTTGAAAATTAAACCCTTAAGGAATAATATCTTTTTTATTCTAGTTGAAGTAGACAATGAATTTGTTTGCCGAGTGTTTGGGTTTACATGCAAGAATAAGATGTGTATTCCATATAAATATGTTTGTGATGGACAAGATGACTGTGGAGATAATAGTGATGAGAGAGACTGCCCCTCGGATATGTGTAATGCTCCTTATCAGGTTAATATTCTATCTTATTTTTAGTTATTGAGGAGATAAAGCTATTTAGAGTTTGATATCTTTCCTGAAAAGTGTTGGCTAAAAGTATGTATAGTATAACTCAAGCTTATAATCAGTTTGTAGCATGGGGAAATAATGCAAGTGAGCCAATGAGGTAAGTCCTGGATATTAAACCATACTTATAATTTCATATCAGATCAACCTTATTGGTTTCTCAATACTATTTTCCCATGCTCTGAACTGATTATAACCAAGTGCTAAACTATCGTGTGATCTAACTGAAGTCTAATATAGAGTTACTTGTCATTAAAAATAGCGTTAGATTACATTATGATTACTCTAAAACAAAAACCTAGATCAGCTCTCCCCATATTTATTTTCCAATTTGTACTTCCCTGCCAATTTTAATATATTTTTACTTTTCTTCATTTATACCTTATATATTAGAAAAGTATTGTGTTTGCAAAAAAATCTGAAACACGAATGTCACCAGAATTATCAGTTTCAGGTGTTTTTAAGACCTCCTGAGTGGTTTTCACTAAGTTGTTTGTCTGTATTTGTGTGTCTGTTATCATCATATCTCCTAGTGTATTTATGCTAGAGACTTGGTACAAAATCTAACTTGGTGCTATCTGGAAAATATTTTTTTTTTATATCATTAATCCACAATAATAACTCAGTCAAAATTTCAAAAATGCACAAAACCCGAAACAAATTTGTGATCAATTTGAGATTTGGCACCCATGTAGTTATGTATAAGACTGACAATGTGCCAAGTTTCATCTTGTTATCAACATTACAGCAAGGTATAACATATACAGAAGGTATATAAAGATAGTAATGTTTTGCTCTGAAATTCCGACATGAGTTATCTGTTTTAGGTGTTTTCAAGATTGTTTGAGTGGTTGTTACCAAGTTGTCTGTCTGTATGTGTGTTGAAGAGTTGAAACTTGATTTAAAAATTAAACTTTTGGTTTATTCGTGCTTTCCAGAAAATATTTTGTATGATGTTATTTACCATTACTAATGACTCAACAAACTCAGACAACAGACTCAGCAAACATTTGTATAGTAATGATTGGATGAATTTGAATAATTGGCATGCATCACTTTATGGTGTAGAATAATATATTTGTGTTAAATTGAGTGCTTTTCTCTTATCTGTCAGATCAGTATGACAAGATATAGTCAGAATAACTTGAATATTAAACTATAGTTAAACCAGCTCAAAGCCAATTTTGCCAAAGCAGCCCTAATCAATGTCAGTTGTGTAACTGAAATGTACTTACTTTCAGTTAAGAAAGAACTTACAGTCTATTGTCTACTTTAAAAATCTTAACAGGTCAGTTTAGGAACCACCGACTGCAAAAAGGGAGGTACTATGTAAAAAATCAGGTTATACCTGTATTTTCTTGGCGATGTTTTTTTGCATTTCTTTTGTGTATTTTTATTTTATAATATAATTTTTATGATTAATTTCAAAGTAGTTTTCAAAACTGTGTAAACACAAGAAGAACCACAATCAAAGTGATCAATTGCCTAAAAGAATGTGATTTCCCTACAGCGGTTAGGTGGTAGGGATTTTTTTTTATTTCCAAGTAAAGGGTTGGCAGCGTCTTCTTTGATTGTCTGATGGTCAATCCCCAATATGCCGGGAGATTTTTAAACTAATGATAGACTGTAAGCATTTTACTGTGAACACTAAAGATTAACTGTTCTAGATGCTCTGGCAACATTGCCTATGGCGAGTTTTTTAATTTATTTGGCTTGCCTCTGATATTGTTAGATTACTTTGTTACAAGACATTTATCTTATGTGTTGCCATTTAAAATGCTACAAAAGAAATATTTTGTATTGTGTGTGATTAGTTTACATGCAGATACGAGAATGGTTCTAGAGCAGGTTGTATACCAGTCAGTCAGTGGTGTGATGGTAAGAACGACTGTCCTATGGGTAGTGATGAAGTAATGTGTCCTCCACCGTGTAGTCACAAAGAGATCAGATGCTATGGTAAACCACACACCTGTTACCCTGTGTCGTATAGGTATGTATTAACAACAAAATATGACTAAACAAAAAATATTTAAACAAAAATTAAAAATGAATTAACGTTTTTTTTAAAGGTTTCTTTTTACTTTTCATTTATACCATAGGTATATAGTAAAAGTATTGTGTTGGTAAAAAAATCTGTAATCAGGATGACATGGAAAATATCAATTTCAGGTGTTTCAAGACCTCCTGAGTGGTTTTTACTTAGCTGTTTGTCTGTATGTGTGTGTGTTATAATCAACCTTTAGGTCTAGTTGTGCTACCGGAAAAATATTTTTTATGGCGTCATTAACCTGCAATAATGACTCAGCATAAAATTTGTGAAACATGAAAAATGATTTGAGAAATCTATAAGACAATCATATGTGTCAATTTTCATCTCATTATCAGCTTAGTTCAATTTTTATCAAATGACTTGTGTGTTTTAAAAAAGTTATAAATTGGTACACGTGTATTACTTTACGTTATGAATAAGTTTACTAACTTTAGTGTCATTATGGCAAGTATATCAATTGGTTTTGTTTGATCATAAAAGTTAAACAGCATCGAGCGAGGTCAGTCCCTGGATAGGTGATTGTTTGGAATAAACAAATGTATATACTGTCTGAGGATGAGCGAAGCGTGTCCGAATATTTGCTGCAATACATTTGGTGATTTTCATATTCTGAGAACGAGCGAAGCGAGAGTCGGAAGTAGTGTGGATGAGCATGGCTAATCCGAATTGGTCTGAGGTACCCCATACCCGAATTTTTATTTTTGAAAGAATGAATTCTTAAAATGATGAATCGTAAATATTACAGTAATCACTTAAAAATTACAAACTACGGTGAGAATAATAAATAATTCCAATGGAAGTTAATTAAAATAAATTAAATTGGGGATATAAAATTGATATTATGTATATTTAAAGGAATTAAAGTGGTAATAATTAAAAAGTATCTTTCACATTTGTTAACAATTTAAATTATAGTTTTCAATGCTTGTTTCTAGATTACCCTGAAAATTAGCCCTATTCTTCTGTATATTTTTCAATCTTTTACAAAAGTATTCATTTATTCTTAATATTTACAAAAAATTTTATGTTATAATTTTTTCAATCAACGGAGAATTAAAAGCCATTTATTATATATTAAAATTGGAAACATTTGTAAATAAACAACCATGTCCTTCCTTTTAACATTATATTTCTACTTAAAAATATCTATCTTGACTTATTGATAAAAACAATATACGTTAAACACAAAATAAATGTTTTTAGGATATACACTTATACATGAGCATTTTTAGTAAAATCTTTTTGTTATTTTATACTGCAATATGTTTTTATGGTGTTGAAAATGATAAACTGGTGATTCGATATAATTAAAGGTTGTCGATGTGTGATTGGTGCAGGTGTGATGGTAAAGTAGATTGTGAGCTTGGTGAAGATGAAGCTGGATGTGAGTGTGACAGAGCCATGGGCCAGGGAAATCAGAATGATAAATTTCAATGTGATCAGAGCACTTGCATAGACTGGGAGAAAACCTGTGATGGAGTACCAGACTGTCCTATGGGTCAAGACGAAGGACCATTTTGTCCTGGAGGTTTGCTTTTACTTTTTATCTATGTTACTGTTAAATCATGAAATTCAGTTGATTCATGATATTACTGGTTATTTCATTTTAGTTAAATCATATAAATTAATTTTATTTGTATTCATTTACTAGTCATTTTCTAAAGTAACTACTTATTTAAAAAAATACTTAAGGGATGCAATGTTTTTTATCTGAATCCATTTCCTCTGATTCTTCTTTAGCTTTTAGATCTGTCACATTAAAAGCTTGATGGAATTTCAGCTCTTATGTTTTGTGGTTATTAAATAGATTATATTGAGGCTTGTTTTTGTAAAATCTTTTATTTCTATATGAAGTAATTGCAAATTGGTATGGAAAATCCTGTTTAGTTTTTTGAAAATTGCCAAAAATATCTACATATATTAACCAATTTTATTGAAAAAGGCTTCAGATGCCAAACTTAAGTTAACTGTTGTATGCCTTATTTTAATATCAACATTATAAAACGTAACTATATTATTTCTCCCTTTGCCAAGTACTAACAGCAAAGTATTTTTTGGAGTTTATCTGAGACTATGTTATGTACTGCAGAATTAGTGCTTCAGTACAATCATTAGTAGTTTTGTATGAACATTGATGTATGAAATGGATTTGGCTGGATTTCATCTTTATATAAAATTATTTATATATATATTTATAATATATGATATATATATATTATATATATATATATATATATATATATATATATATATATATATATATATGTATGTATATATATGTATATATATATATATTATATATATATATATATATATATATATATATATATATATATATATATATATATATATATTATTTATATATATATATATATATTTTTTACCTTTTCTTATTACCTTTTATGTATTATTTTTTGATTTTGAAAGGTGGTGGTAGGCTGAGCCCTATGGATTGTGAACATCCTAACAGATTGTGTGATAATGGAACTATCTGTGTCTCAGTCCAAAAATTATGTGATGGGAAGAAACACTGTGAAGATGGCTCAGATGAAGGCTTACTCTGTGGTTTGTATTAACTATTTATAATCTTGCATAAAGTATAAGGGGTGCTATTATTTAGTAAATAAATAAATATTTAGGGTCCAAAAAAAAAAAAAAAATGAAAACCGTATTACATTAGGAAATTAATAAATTAAGTTTTTATAATTTTAATTTAATTAAATTTTAATTAAAGTATTATTATAATTGAATTATTATTAGTAGGAAATATATTTTTCTGAATTCACTGAAGACACATCCTCATCATTACTCACGTTTCAACAGCTCTCATTAGTATATTTAATAACAACCAAAGATAGATAGAAAAAGGAATCTCAGTCTCTTTGTAGTTTTGATTTAATAACAAGAAATAGAAAAGTTAAACCAGAAGAAGAAGGACTCAACAGCTCTTATCTTGCTTATGTAGCCAAGTTATTGAGTAAAAAACTAAGTGTTAGATTTTTATCAAATCACATTCTGGTTTCATTTGATAGTCTATTTACAGCTGTCAAGAAAAGCAAACAACTCTTTCAGATCTGTGAATATTGTAATGAAGTTAATATATCTTACCTCTACTGTTTTTTTTTCTTTTTGGAAGGATAACTGCTTTAATCCATGTATAAATTTATTTTTTACTCTGACTGTGGGTAAATTAATTTATATTTGATATTTGTTTAGATGAAGATCAGTGTCGTTCATCTCTGGTTTGCTCGCACTCGTGTCATAACTCACCAGAGGGAGTGGTGTGTTGGTGTCCTCGTCACTTGTACCTGCAACCTGACAACACTACTTGCTTATCTACACACCCGTGTAGTTCATGGGGCACATGCTCACAGCAATGTATTCAGATTGGCACCAGACATAAATGCACGTGTAATGAAGGCTATACCTTGCAGTCTGATCAGTTCACTTGTAAATCTAATGGTAGGTTGAATATTAAACTTCTTATATTGATTATCATTTCAAATAGTTGTTATCAATTGGCAGACTTATCAAATGAAGGTTGATATCGTAATGCCAAATAATTACAAAACCTGTTGACCTGTATGAAATGTAATTAAAAAAGTATTTTATTTAAAAATATACTTGTTATTAATTTTAAATATTTTTTTCCATTTCTTTGGTATGGGTACCTAAAATGCACTTAAATTAAATATTTGTGTATTTAACCAGGTTTAATATTTAATTCGCACGATTTGTTTTAATTACAATGATCAGGAATTAGAGGCATTCAATGAAAATTCTGAATTGAAATTAAATTACAATGAATTATTAAAAGTAATTTTAAGCTTAAATACAAGAATTACTTATATTTTTTATAGTTGTTTATATTTTATGTATTTTTGTTCTAGAGGGGCGTGGTGCTATGGTTATATATAGCAATCGGCATGAATTACGTGGTGTGGAGCTTCGTACCCTGAGTGTCAAGCCTTTAATCTCCTCATTAAAGAATACTATCGCTATTGATTTCCTTTATAACTCTACGAATGAACTTATATTCTGGACTGATGTTGTGGATGATAAAATTTATAGAGGAACATTAATTGGAGGAAGTAAGTTTTTAGAAGACAATCATCCATTAACAGTTTATATTAAATAAGGTATGCTTCAAAAAGTTTCAATTGATTCTTCTATTTGTTCTGAGTCTACCAAGATCTCAAGCATATCAGTGGCTGGAACATTCCTCTGGGTATTCAAAAGTCAAAAACAGATTTGTGTAACAGGTCAGTATTGTTTGAATGTAAGTGTAAGAGCTTAATTGCACACTTGTCAGATTGATTTAAATGGTCGCAAAACTCCATAAATTCATGACCTCCATTAATAAATTTTGTTTTGACTTCTCATTGTACATTTTTTAAATAAACAGGTCTTTTTAAATGTCCTCTAGTAGGTAAGCAATGCTTTATAGGGATTTTTTTGCTTCCAGGTATTGGTAATATAGAAGTAGTGGTGCAGACTGGACTCTCAACTGCTGAGGGTCTTGCTGTTGACTGGATTGGTATGAATTTATATTGGGTTGAATCAAACTTAGACCAAATAGAAGTGGCTAAGATAAATGGTTCTTTTAGAAGAACATTAGTAGCTGGAGACATGGAGTCACCAAGAGCCATTGCACTTGATCCTAGATATGGGTAAGCTATGAAACTTTAGTATTTCATATATATATATATATATATATATATATATATATATATATATATATATATATATATATATATATATATATATGTATATACATACATATATATTAAACAACACTCCAAGAACTACTCAACTCAGGGATTCGGTCCAGTTATAAATAAAACCTCAATTTTCCATTTGCCGACATTTCAAATACTATGTTATGTATTCATCTATAGGACATTTATAACATAAAAATATGGGCAAAGATGTACAAAAAGAAAAGTAAATAAGAACAAAAAACAAGTGATAACAATTTTCTAGATTAAAAGAGAAAAAAACAGAAAGAAAACTTACATGAATCGTGAAGTATCTTCAGGAAGTGAGTGTTGTGGCTCTGCTCACTATTTGATTATTGTGTATTGTTGATCATCCTGTACTGTGCGGACCTAAGGCCCCTGTTTTGATGTTATATATTGCTGGTTTGGGTTTCTTTATAATTAGTGGTACTTGTTTTATTTATTTATTTAATGATATATCCTGACTGCACAACTGATTTTTCAAATAAGCTTTTATTGTTTAATTTTTAGTTTGTTATTTTGGAGTGATTGGGATACAAATGCTCCTAGGATAGAGAGGTGTTCATTGGCAGGAGATTCTCGTACTATAGTTGTGAATATAGATCGAGTTTCTGATGGTGCTTGGCCTAATGGTCTTACACTTGACTACCAATTAGAAAGAATATATTGGATTGATGCCAGGTATAAGATTTAATTACTTTAAAAACAATTTTATGATTCTTCATTTTTTTATTTCTCTTTTTCAATGGCATAGTAAAATTAATATATTTTTAGAAATGAGAATTTTTTTCTGAAAACAAGAATTTTTATTTATTATTATTAATTAATTACATCCATATTATTTTTTATTAAGTTTTTTTTATTAAATTTGCTTTATTCTTTATATACATTTATTAATTTAATAAATAACTTTTAGAAAACTTTTAGTTTTCCACTGTGTTTTTTTGAAAAACTGCGTCAGTTTATAATCTTTTTAGAGCTATCAGATCACCCATCACCAGTGGTAGCAAGATATTATAAAAAGGGTCTAACTTTGAAACTTACCCAATCAGTCTAACTGGCTTAGCTTTATTTATTACCTTAAAATTTATTAAGACATCTGCTTTATTTATCATATTGTTTTTAAATAGTCTTTTAGTTTTGAATATTTTTTGCTTTTAGATCAGATTCTATCCACACTGTGAGATATGATGGTGGAGGCCATCACATGGTTATCAGAGGACATGAAACATTAAGTCACCCATTTTCCATATCTTTGTTTGAAAGTCATGTCTATTGGACGGATTGGAGAACCAATTCAGTTGTTAGGTGTAATAAATGGAATGGTACTCAAGTCTCTGTGTTACAAAGATCACTCACGCAACCTTTTGACATTCAAATATTACATCCTTCTAGACAACCCAAAGGTGAGTTTTTCTCATTTTAATTTTTTTACTTTAAAGGAATTAACTTACTTACTTGGGTCATTCTGTACATGAAAACTTAGTGGAATTCACTTAAAAGTAGGGCAATCACTTTCTTCATTAAAATATGACACACACACAATTAAATAACTCACCTATTCTTTGTTATAAAATATTCAGATAGTATATAATCGTATTAATATGTTGTTATGTTATCTTATATTTTGTTTTAGCCAAGCACAATCCTTGTGGAGTAAATAATGGTAATTGTTCACACCTTTGTCTCCTTGCCATGAATGGTACGAGAAAATGTGAATGTCCTCATGTAATGAGACTTGCTGATGACAACATGACTTGTATTGGTGAGTTACGTTCTTTTTATAAAATGGAAGATTTTGTATCTCCTCATTTTTTTTTCTTTAGAATTGATAGCATAGCCATCAATCAGATTATCAGAAAATAATCTGATTGAGTTAAAATTTGGTACAAGTGTATATCTTTAGGTATAAAATTATTTTATACCTAAATTGTATACTTATTTATTTAGGTAATAAATAAGTATACTAAGTTATATTTCCAAAAGTTTAGCAGCATCAAGCATGGTCAATGCCAGGACGGGTGACTGCTAGGAATGAATGGATGTATTTACTATCTGAGGACGAGCGAAGCGAGTCTGAATATATTTTGCAGTATAATGTTAACAAATTTTATATTCTGAGGACTAGCGAAGTGATTCTGAAGTAGGGAGGATTAGCATAGCAAATCCCATGTGATGAGGAAAAGTCCCGAGCTACCTCGTACCCGATTTTTTAATATATTGTTGTATTTATTGTTTCAGTGAATGAAAAAGTTTTAGTGATAAGTAGACTAAATGAAATCCGTGGTGTTGACTTATACCAGCCTTACTACCACACCATCCCAGCCATATCACTGCCTCACACACAGACTCCTGTGCAGATGGATTATGTGGCTTCAACTAAGGAAATATACTGGGCTGAAGCTCATACTATAGAGGTTAAAAAGACACCATTAACAGGAGGAACTATCCAGACTATTTTAGATACAGGTAAAATTTAAATAACATAACTTGTAACATTATTAAATGCCTTCAAAGAGTCTAATAAATTATTATATACATTTTTAATTTAAAATTGTGTTTTTTTTATTTGATATTTTTGCTTTTATTTTTATCACTTCTAACTTTGAGTATTCCCAAGTACATTATCTATTAAAGAAGGTACTTGATATAAACTATAAAACTATTTAGCTCTATAAAACTATATTAACTCTTTAAATCCTGAATAGTGTTAAATAGTCAAAAATCAAAATTATATTTCTAAATTTTGACTGTAGAAGATTTTAATTAATTTTCAGAATGAATTTTAAAAATTTTAACCTTAGGACCCTCTCATTGAACTCCCTAGCCAATAGCATGTTTTTTGTAGCCTCTATGATATGGTGTAGTCTTTATCATATATTTTGCGGTATGCCCTGACTTATTTTAAAATGACTTAAATTTAAAATATTGCTGTTACTTTATTTAGGTATTGAGCAGCCGATGGGATTTGCTATAGACTGGATATCTTGCAACATGTTTATTGGCTGTACATCTTCTAACAATATTAAGATAGTGGCTTCCACTCTACAGGGGGAGTATTTAACCACTGTTTACTCTGAGCCCTCAATATTAGTGCAGACAACTCCTTCCACTACTGATTCCCGCCCTGATATTCAAGCACCACAGGTAAATGCTTTAGATTTATTTTGAACGGTTTTTAAAATTTAATTGAAATTCGTATAAGTTATGAAACAGCTTTCCAATCCAAGTTTTGGAAAGCTACACTCCCATTGTTTATATCAAAATGTAATATAAAACACCAACTAAACTACTAAACTGACCATTAAGAATGCTTGTTTTAGACCCTCTCCCCAGTAACCTCTGTAACACACCCCCTATTATGTCATGTGTCCCGCTACAATTTTATAAATCTGATATATAAATATACATTATTTTTTATTCTCTCAAGTCTGTCATTACTGAAGTTAACTAAACAATGGTCAGAATCCGTTGATACGAATTGTCAGAATTGGTTACAGATATGAAAATTGCTGGAAGCTAACATCGTGGCAACTAATTTTATTATAAAAAAAATATATATTTATGAAACCTCACACATGTTAAAATTTTTAACGTAAATTGAATGAGAGATTTGCTAGAGATAGTTCCTCATGTTAATGGAATAGTTAAAATCTTAAGATGAATTATGCTTGTTCCATTCTGAATACTAAGCATTAATCTTATTTTTAAGTTTTGATATTTTAGTTCACCTTGTAATATAATAAACAAACATGCTGTAATTGGTAAACAACATTGATGTAACATGTGCTTGCTTTTTTAGTTCTCTATTCTTTGATTAAAACTCTGAAGGTTTTAAATCCTTGTTAAAATCCTTAAAGCACTACTGAACTTTAGTTGTATATCTCCAGTCAGCAGAAAGCGGTATTTGCATTATATTCTGCAAAATACTTTATTCTTGTATCTTGTTCTTATAATTTCTTATATTTAAGAACTAAATTCCTTTTATAAAATAAATGAATGTAGAAAATTAAATATCATTTAAAAAAAAAATATTTTTGTATAAACTTTCTGACTGAAGTCTTCTTATTCTTATTCTTATTCTTAAATACATAAATAAAATTATGTATTTAATTCTTTTAAGTTAATGTGAATTAATATTGGTTTCATGTTTAATGCAGGGTCGAGTTATCAAAAGTCTTGCGGTGGACCCATATAGAGGAAAAATGTACTGGTCAGAGTGGGATAAGAGTGGTCACAATATTATTAAAAAATCTAACATGGACGGAACTGAACTAGATACCCTATATACAGAACAGAACTTAACTACTTCTGTCATTGCAAGTATGTATGTTACACCTAGCTCTGTCGATACACCTAGCTCTGTTAGAGTTAGAGCCCTCATTCTTGATGTAAAAATACATCTACTGTGGGCTCTCACCATATTAAATGTAATATAATCTAACCATACATTTATATCAATTTTACTACTTTACTGTATAGTACTACTTATGTATAGTGCTAATAATAGGAAACGAAGAAAAGAGTCTTTCCTCAAAAATAATAGTATATTGGCAAAGCGCTTTCAACCTAACATGAGGTCATCATTAGTGTCTGTTCAAATAAGTTATTAAAAAACGAATAATAACTTTTACTTATCTAAACTTTTGTGAAGAGACTATTTTCTTAGTTTCTTATAATGTCTCCACTTGTGCTCAATCATATTCATATGCTAATAATATTGTAAATTTTTCTTTTAGAGGAAATGAAGAATAAACAAATTATTATTATTATTATTATATTAACAAAACTCCAAAGGAAAAAATTAGCTAATGAGGTTGTGGTCATGGAGCCCCCGCCACTCTTATTCCCTTAAAGGCCAGACTTGCTGACCAAGAATATATATTCTTTTGTAATAAAAATCATATGAATGGAGCTCAAAGTTATTTAATTTGTTTTTATGTTTAGGTATCAGTGTTGACTATGAACTGAATCGTGTTTATTTTGTTAACACTGGTAGCAGCATAATTATGTGGTTGGATGCTGAAACTGGTGTTCAAACTAGTTTACAAATGAGACAAGGGTCATCTCCTCTAGCTCTTACCTTGTATAAAGATTTAGTTTATTATTCTGACCTAACTTCTCAAGCTATATATTCCTGTGATAAAATACTTGGACATAATCACACTCTAGTCAGAAATAATACAGGTAACTACAGCATTTTTAATTATTCTTCTTAAGTCCTAAGTCAGACTTGGTGTATATTGCCATTTCTGTACAGAAATATATGTTTAGGTCTTGTTGTGCTATCCAGAAAAAAAGTGATTTAATTTCCTGCATTATTGTCTTAGCAAAAAATGTAAAATTCGTAACAAATGATAGGATAAAATTAAATTTTGTCTTGTACTTAATCCTATGTAAGAGAAGAAATGTCAAGTATCATCATATATCAGTTTAGTAAAATTTTTATTTATCTTGTTTGTTTGTAAATTTAAAAATTATCCAACTGAACTCTTGTTTTACTATAAATGCTCACTCAAAAATGAAACTTTCTGCGACTCTGTTTTTATTTCAGGTTTAGTTAACTCAGTCAAGATATATGACCCAGTTGCACAAGGTGGCAGCAACTTGTGTTCTGTGAACAGAGGTAACTGCTCCCATCTTTGCCTACCAGTCTCTAAAAGTGAGAGAGTTTGTGTCTGTGCTACTGGTTATAGCATTGATCCCAACAATAGCACAAATTGCATTGGTAATTTTATTTATTATTTTCTTTATTTTTTTAAAAAATGTATTGTTGGATAAGGTGGCAATAGCCTCAAGACCAGTTATAATTATAAATTACAACCTTATTTTTATTTTATAATTTTAAATATCTCTTTAACTACTATCTCTTGTTATTTATTATCTTTATTTTCAATTCCTTTTTTGTTGTTACATTATGACCACTTTGGTGTTTTAAATTTCACTCTTTGTTTTTTTTTCTTATCAGGTACTGAAGAATTAGTTGTCTACTCAATGAATTGGGAAATGAGAGGACTTGCCCTGGATACTAATGACTCAACAGTTCTTGGACCTATATCTAGAGTTTCTATGGCTACTAGTATTGATTTTAACGCAGGTCTGTAATTTTCATTCAATATGTATTTTTTAAAATTATTTAACAAAATATATATTTTTTTATAAAATTTGTTTATTGTTTAGAGCAGTATGGAAAACCTTGAGTTTAAAGAGCAGTATTTAATATCACTTAAAATTGTTTCAGACTTATTCCTATGTTAAAAATCAATTTAAGGTCCATAAATTAATTGTGTTCAATTTTAGTAAAATTCTTAAAAATGTCCAATTGTTAATTATATAAATACTGCCCTTACTGTAAATAATATAAAAAATTTATTGAAAGAATGTCATTTGTATGATTTTTATTAAAAAGGAGTTAGTTTTCTTCTTAAAAAAATATAAAAATTCTTATAATACAATTTAAAATTTTTATTTAATGTACTTTAATTAAAAGTTAATTAAAATAATTTTGATGGTATATATTAAGTACATACCATATTGTTGGACTTGCAGAACTATTCTTAACCTTACTGCCCTAAACTTGTTATTTATAAAGCCAAATCTTATTCTTCAAGATTTTCTCTCTCTACCATCTCTTTGAACATGAGTTACTTCATTTTGTTTGTCACTCAGTAAAAGCTTGCTGTGGCAGTTTTTTTAATGTTTATCAATATAAAAATCGCTCTCAACTGTTGTTGTAAATTTCTTTTGATATGAGTGTCAAAGAAGTTTCTAATTTAATCTTTGTAATTTAGGTTGCTATATGTGATGATTATTCTGAGAATACCCATTGAAGTTTGGTCGATTGAACTTCTTAATCCTTATACTTAGCCTGGTGCGCCACTTAGTAATGTTTATTATTTTGTTTTGTTATTATGGTTTTTGGTTGATCACATAATTATCACTTAAAGTACAATACATTGTGCACATTGTGTAAACAACTACTGTGTTATGCTTCTATTCTGAAAGCAGTTGTAGTATTCAATATATGTGATTATTAATTTGAATCACTGTCTAATATTTGATTTAAATGACGAAATATTGAAGATTGCTGTGCTTTTAAATACTCCTTATTAGCATGTATTGGAGGCCAATAAGGAAGTTAAAAATGGGATAAAATGTAAACACATAAGTCATGTAAAATCATAATTTCCAGCGTTGCTGAAGTCTGTCTATTATCAGAATGTGTTTATTTGTAATTTTGGTAAAAGTCTTCATTGAAGCGTTCAAATTCAAATATTAAAAAGTTAGCCTATTATTACTACTTAAGTGAGCCTAGTCTCTATTGAAATTTAGTAATCAAAATAACAAACATGTATAATAGTTATTAGATTGATTATTATATAAATTAATTTATTGTTTTGAAGTACCTATGTCTTCAATATTTCATTATGTATCTTTAATTGCAGTCCAAAACTCCTATTTTATTTTATTAATTTATAATATTACTACAATTGTTCTTATTTTATTGGTTGGTTTAATGTAAGCAGTTTGTATCACTTTTATAATGCCAAATTAACCTTCAAAGCTTAAAAATGGGCATCCATACCAGGCAAATCCATTTATTTAGTTTTTAATGCTGATTGCCATTAGTTTTTTGTTTTTAACTTTCAAACAATCTCTGATATATTAAATAATTAGGTTATAATTTGTATCATGTATTTGTATATAGACAAGTATATAACAATGTTTTCTGGTAAAATATCACCTGGTATTATTCTATTAATCACACTATTGTTTCCAGAAATCTAGAATTGTCTCACAAAGTATAGATCAATTACTTGAAATAATTATATTTTTTTTAAATTGTTAGTAAAATAAATTCAGAGTGTCTTTACAAAATGAATAGTAAATGTAAGCTGCCCATGTGTTTAGAGTTCATTTTAATATTACATGTTATATGTTATATTTTATTTGTCACTGGTGAAAGTTGTGGTTTTAACTCATGAAGTTAACACATTGCACCATGTATATACACAACAACGTATAGTAGGTGTACTGTGCACTATATATTACCTCTATCTGCTTTGGTGCACAATAAGTTTTAACGACAGAAGAAAATTATTTAACTCATTAATTACTTAACACTAATAAAATTTAAAAAGAAATGAGTACAAAAAAGAAAAATACTGCGATCATTTTCTCACCTTGTGCCATTAACTATGCTGATCCTCACCACCATAGACTCGCCTCCTATTCATTTACTGACCTCTTACAATGCTGCTTAACAGAAGTGAAAAACCATGGATATTAACAAAGTAGCACCCATGCCTGCTTATGTAACCATTACGAAGCATTTTTTAAAAAATCATTGCAATGAGGCCGTTAGAGTTATTATTCATTTTTCTTCATTTATAATAAGTTTTAACCTTCTTTAAATTATTTATAACTATTTTCAACATAATCTCTCGCCAATCTTAAGTTATTAGCATCATCATTCTACTGGCTCCAATTATTTTTTAGATGGTTTTAAATTTCTATAAGTACTGTGGTGTGGTTATATTTTACCATTTTTAGTTATAATGATAATTCATTGTGCGGTAAAACATAATTAATACCTACAGTCAATCATACTGGTTATAACTTTCCTACCATTAATAAGTTAAATTCCATATGTTTGTTTGGAATGTCTTAATAACATGTTTCATAAATATTTTCTTTTTATTGAAAAATGAATATTTTTTAATGTTATTGATGATATTCATGTCAATTTCTCTGTCTGTAAGAAAAAGGAATACCCAGTTTTTAAATAAAATTTTCAATTTAGGACAAGACTATTTATATTGGGGTGATAGTGAGCACGGTACTATTACACGTATCCATAGAGATGGAACTGGAAGGCAAGTTGTTATTGGACATTTAGATAATGCTGATGTGTCTCATGTTACTTCCGATTGGTTCTCTGGTAAATATTGTCTATTTTATTAAATTTAGTGTTTTTTTTCATTTGTTCATTTCTTTAACAAAAAACAACTTTTTTCCTTGAAAGAAATTTCTGTTTTCTGCATGCTTTGTTTATTTAAACACTACATGCATTTTTAATCTTCTTAATTTTAATGTTTTGTTTTCCTTGATTTTTTAATGTTTTTTTATTTCTTCTTCTTTTTGTTGATATTCTATAATCAGTTTGCTGAAAGTTGTATAAAACTGAATATATATGAAAAAATAATCTTGAGAAATTCATGTCTTAAGAATTAATTAATTTTTCAATATCTATTGAATTGATAAATTTAGTGAATATGATCCAAAATGTATCATTAAAAAGTAAATGTCTATTATTTGTGCGAGGCCATGAATTTCCTTTGTGTTATCCAGGAGTTAATAAGGGGGTATCTCTTGATATCAACGTTAGGGCATGAAAACAGGACATAGTCTGACGTCTGCTTGTTTGTCTGGTCACAACTACAAATTTCTGATTGCATGAGAAAGGTAGCTTTCTTAATTTACCATGTCCTACTATAACCATGGTTACTTTATAGCTTTCCTTCCATGGCCCTTACATTAATCTGCTGTTCACATTAGGGAAATATTCTTTAGTTAGTATACAGGTGTCTTTTGAAGTGTATTAATAAAAAGAAATCCAGTCATTAGAAAAAGTATTTTTTTTTTCAATAATCTGTGTCTAATTATCTATCTCCAGCTGTAAAAAAATGAAAATGCCTGATTAATGAGAATGATTAGTTATAGAGAGGCATTGTCAAATTTTTATTTTATCTCAATAACTTAATGATTTCTTCAAAGTATAGGAGAATAAATAATGTCAACATATATTTTCCCTTTATTTTAGCATCACTGCTGTAAAAATGTTAGTGGTTAATTCATAAAAATGTTGAAGTAATAATTTCTAATTTATTTATTTCTTTTTCAGGCCTTGCAGTTGATTGGATTGCTGGTAAGTCATATAAATTGTGTATTTTAGTGTAAGTAAGCAATGTGGATATAAATCCTCTGGAATAATGTTTGGATCACTACTTATTTTTATCCGTTGTTTGAAGAAAAATCTTATTTATTTTAATAATTAAATTAAATTTTGTCAAAGGTATTAATTTTGGATTATTTAACTATTTGGTTGAAATTATTATTTTTTAATAATAATATAATTTTTAATAGAATATACTCATACTTCTACTAAAGAGTATATTTATTTGAATTATGTTCTATTCCAAATACCAAATTTGTAAATGTATCTGTTATTTGTTGTAGATAACATATATTGGACTGATATGAAACACAAGGCAATAGAAGTAGCCCGTACCAATGGTAGTTGTCAGTATGTTGTAGTCCACGAAGGTTTGGATGTACCTGGTTCTGTGGCTGTTGATCCTGCCAAGGGTCTCTTGTTCTGGGCTGATAGAGGGCGAGATGGCTCACTTTCGAGAGCAGCTCTTGATGGCTCTTTTAGGTCTTATGTTATACCTCCTCCTTATAAAGGACAGATTACTGATATTGCTTTGGATTATAATGTAAGTTATATTATTAATTTTAAAATCTATGGCTAAGGCTCGTTTCAATTATATTTTGAAAAACTCCTATAGGTTAACATAACATAAAACAAAAACTTGTGTTAATAATAATAATAATATTCTTTATTTATTATGTTAGCCTTACAAGAATATAACATGTCATATATTATATGTGCACGCAAGTGCGCACATACGTGGGCTCGCTCATAAATTTGCCAATTCAAAATTATGGTTGAAATTGTGACGGAAAATATGCTTCTAGCAGATCTAGTAAAAAACAGGAGAATTAATGTAATAGTATAAACAAGTAAATAAATTTCAAGCTGAAAGAGCATGTATATTCATAGTAAAATATGAACAGTAAAATAATGTAAATATTCTTTTACATTATAATATGCTTTTGACATCAGCAAAGCTTTAATTGTTTAGCAAACAACATTTATATATTTAGCTTGTTTTATTTCTTGTGGCAGTTTATTGTAGCAAGCTATTGAAATGTTGTGGGGGGCTTTCTTAAACAAAGCATTAAGGAATTGTTTTATAAAGAATTAAAAAAAAATCTTAATTCTATTAGGATACAATTATATCAATAGAATGTGTCTTTAAATTAAGTGTAAATTAATATAATTACAGTAATTTACAGGAAAGAAAACGATTTATAAAAACTTATTTTCTCTTATACTTAATTTCATTATTAAGTACTAACAAGAAGTAGCTTGAGAATAAAAATCTAAACGAAAAGCTAGCCACGCACATGCCCTAAGCTCATGTGGCTAGTAAGAATCTTATTTATAAAAACAAATAAACATTATGAATAGATGTAATAAGACTTTTAGAGCCTTTTGTATGATTGTATTGTGTATTAACTCTGTAAATTATTTTTTAAATAAATTATTATTATTATTATTAGATAAAAGTTAAGCTAAATGAATATGTCAAACAATTGAAAACAAATGACTTTGTGGAGATTTATTTTAATGGAACTGAATTTTGGCCTTCAAATGTTTTTTTTTTTTATAAAATATTTGACTTAAAATTTTAATGAATTAACTAAAATTGCACTTTTTTAAAGGATCATGTTGTTTAAATGGGATATGGCCGACAAATTTTTATTACTTATGATTTGCTTACTTGTAATCTGTCAAATACTTTTTAGCTCTTCCCTCATATAAGTCCTATATAATGCATGTATGTTTTTATAGACATAATGGTCTTGTTATTTAAAAAAATCAATATAATGACCTGGGATTCAAAATTATCAATGTATGCCATGAGCCTAGAACCATTAAAAAAAAATTTAATTGCTCCATAAATTATGCAAAATAGTTGCGTCTCCTTGTGACAGCTAATAGCTGTTACTATAAACTTGTATAAACGTTAGAAATTAAGAAACAAATATTATTCTTGGATAGAGTGGCCATGCTTTTTTTAATATCTTGAAAGTATCCAGCAGGAAAGCTAATTTTATGTATGGCAGCTTGTTTTAGTTTAAGTTAAACAGTTCAAAGTTTGAGTTGTTATTTGTGTATTGTTAACAGGAAAGCAAAGTATTCTGGTGTGATGCAAATTCCAATATAATTGGTAGAGTGGATTATAATGGTAGTGGTATAGAAACAATCCTAAATCATTCAATGTCAACACCTGTTGCTCTTGTTATTCATCAAAATAAACTCTATTGGATTGATGTGTGAGTCATGTTTAATTTTGTTGTAATGTATCTTCTCTTTGTTTGTTGTAATTTAATTTCTGGTAGTAACTCCCCCATTAATACCACTTCTTTTAAAAATTGAATTATTAACAAAGGAAATCAAATGATGATGGTATTCCTTTGAACAACTCTTAGGGACCTAGCTATTTTCCTACAGCGAATTTCATCTAAAAATGAAGATAAGATAAAATTCATCTAAAAATGAAGTTTATCTTATTTACTTTAGATAGTTTTAATTCAGGCATTAAGTCCATTTAGATGGAAGAATATTGTCATAGTGCATAATTTTGATTTAATAGCATGTATTGCTTATGACAATTATTGTTTTTACAATTGTTTGAAAGAAGAAGATTCATAAGTATTATATTTTTTTTAAATGCATTGTTTAGCTTAATAAAACATGAATGGCCAAAATTTTCTTTTTATCAAATTTTCATCCAACAATCACAGTTTATTTATCACCATTTCCTTTCATGTTATTTTTGTTTGTTAATTTAGAACTAAAGACAAAGGTACTCTTAAAATGATGGATTTGAAGATACGTAAGCCTAAAACACTACTGAGTGGGTTAGGAGATTCACTCAAAGACATATTAGTGTTTTCATCTGTCAGAGAGAAACTTGGCACCAATCCATGTGCAGTTGATAATGGTGGTTGCAAAGAATTATGCTTGTTCAATGGAAAGGAACCTGTCTGTGCTTGTAGTCATGGCAAAGTTGCTCCTGATGGCAAGTCATGCGAAGGTATGAATAAATATACCTATTATTTTGAATTTCATAACCTTAGTGTTCAATATATTTGCTATTACCTCGTAATTATCTAATGGTATTAGTTTTTTCATACTTTTTTTTTAAATTGTTCTATATATTTATGTATTCAATTAATTTAATTACATTTTTATTGTTCTAAAAGAAACTTCTTAGTTTATAAAAATATTTGTATTACAAATTTGTTGTGATTCCAGATTATGATGCTCTCTTGGTTTACTCGGCAATAAATAGAATAGAAAGTGCTCACTTGACTGATGCTTCAAATTTGAATGCTCCTTATCCACCCATACATTCTAAGGAATTGATAAGAAATGCTATTGGTTTAGCGTATGACTATTCAACAAATACCATATTTTATAGTGATATACAAAAGGGTTCAATTAATGCTGTTCATTTTAATGGTACTGATCAGAGATTATTACTGCAGCGTAAGTACTAGCTTTTTATTTATTATATTTAAAAAAAAGATGAACATAACAAAAACTTTTATTAAATTTTGTTCCTTATAATGTAAACAAGTTTTGATTGTTGTGGCCAACTTGTCAAATCTAGATATTTTGAAATGTCATAAAATGTTATGGCCAACAAGTTGTCTATGGGTTTACCACTCTGTAAATTTTTATCTGTATATTTAAAAAAACAATTAAAAGAATATCCAATTTTCAGTGAATTTTCATTGTGGGATCGTTTTGATACAGCATTGAAAAGTCACTAAATACATTTCAAAATGTCGTGTTTCATAAAATAAGTAAAACAACAACAAGGCACCTTGCCTTGGGCTGAAGGTTAATATATTTAAACTTGGCACCATTGTAACCCTTTATATATTAAAACATGAATAGGATATCTAAGGTTTTATATCGAGCAAGTTTAGTACCTGAATAGGCCAAGAGACTAAGACTTAGAGGAAGGATACAACAGCTCTTGTCATTCCCTGAGTAGCATGGCACCATAACTGTACATTGGTGACTCAATTTTTGATTTTTAATAATAATTACAATTTATTGTAAATATTACATTATTTTTCTACCATTTTGTCTTAAAATAAGTAAGATTAATTTAAAATAAGTTGTAATTATTATTTATGGCATATGTTCTTTAAATATCTGTATAATGTGATGTCACTAAAAAATGCCCGCTAGGGGTTGTAGAGGGGGGGGGGAGTCTCTATTCTCTCTCTAAAGAGACTAGTAGGAGTAAGTACCGTTATCACCACGATGTTTAATAAAGAAAACACACTAAAATTAAAAACAATTAATATATTGTCAACCACAATAGTATAAAAAAATATAACTGACCAGTTTTAACTTTATGTCATCATCAGAGCTGTTCACAGACTGAGTATTTTGGGTAGCAAGTAGGAGGAGGGAACAGAGGAAGGAATTAGTGTGGGTGTGGTTAGAAGTACTGGTGGGGGAGAGTTAGCTGTGTCTGAAGAAGTATATGGAATCAGGTATAACAGTGAAAAGGAACATAAAATACTTAAAATTATTTATAAACTATAAAATTTAAATGTGACTTATAAGTTATTATGCTTACAAAATTAGAAAAAAACACTTTTTCCTTGCAAATTAGTTATCCAAGTGCAATTTTTTAGTATTAAGTAAAGTTTATTTGTAAATTAGTTACTTAAGTTCTACTTCTCTGCTATGTTATAAATTAGATATGTAATCATAATAACTTTTGAGTCACATTCTTTTTAAATTTTATTGTATAGTTAGTTACCTTATAAATAATTTAAAGTATTTTATGTTCCTTTTTATTGTTATACCTAGTTCCCTAGACTTCTTCAGATGCAGCTAACCCTCCCCCACTTGTACCCCTAGTACCCCTAACCACACTAACTTCTTCCTCCTGCTACTTGCTACCCAAAATACTCAGTTTGTAAACAGCTCTAATGATGACGTAAAGTCAAAACCGGTTTTGTACCATTTTCTGTAACGTTAGAGGGGGTTAAGTTTTTGCTTGTGCAGGTTTACATCTTACTCTTGGTTTTTTACTAATTTAAATGTGATTTTGTTATTATTAATTTATTCTTTTGGCAAAGTTGAAGATTAAACTTCTTTTAGTTAGTCTGTTTGTTATTTTAGTTGCAAATCCTTGTGTTCAGTTTTTGGTGCCATACATAAGGAACACTTGTGTGGTCAACAAAACTATTGAATTTCCTTACAATAAATGTGTAGATAACAATTGTCTTCATTAGAGTATGTTAATGTCATACCAAAATTAATAAATTAATGAAGACTTCAGTCCTTTTTTAATAAAATTTATTTAAAATAAATCGACGAAGAGCTTTCGCCCAGGGATCCTGAGCTTCTTCAGTTTTTAAAAATGACTAAATGAAAAAGTTGAAAATTAATAAATTTGAATGTTTTTTATGTCACGTGTCTAACTAAGTAAATAAATTTCAATAAAATCACAAAAAAGGGTAAAGGAAAAATTAAGATTTTAAGATAATATTATTATAAATACTGTAAGATTTATTATACTATTATCTTAAAATCTTAATTTTTCCTTTACCTTAAAATTAAAAAAAAATATATATTAATTTTCAAACTTTGTAATTTTTAAGAACTGAAGAAGCTCAGGATCCCTGGGCGAAAGCTCTTGGTCAATTTATTTTCAATAAAATTTTAATAAAAAAGGACTAAAGTCTTCATTAATTTAATTGACATTACAATTGATAACAAAAGCTCTAAAGTTATCAAAATTAATAAATGTCATATCTTATATTTTGTGTCTTGTATCTAATTGACTTAAATATTTGATTTGTTCAGGACAAGGGTCAGTGGAAGGTCTTGCATATCAAAGTTCATCTAATACTTTATTCTGGACTTGTAATAATGATGCCACTATATATTCTGTCAACCTTACTGATAAGATTCTTATTCCTAAGACTGTTATTAAATTAGGCATTAGTGATAAGCCTAGGGGCATTGTAGTCGAGTCTTGTCATGGGTAAGTGTTCTTGTCTCTGTTTATTTATGCTATGTATTTTGGTTGTCATAATGAAGTATTTATTTATTTTAGTTGTCATGAACTAAGTTCATCTAATGGGTTTGGAATGAAAGTATAAAATATTAATTTTTAGTTTTTAATTTATAACATTTTTGTATAGTATGATTTAACTGCAGTAAAAATTTATTTATTTATATTGTATTTATGAGTTTTATCTTTTTGATTTTTTTAAATGTAGACTTTTGTATTCTTTTTTGCTTTTTGAATTAAAACTTGTGTTTTATAGTTTTCTCATTGAGAATATAACTTTACAGACATATGTACTGGACGAATTGGAACTCACACCACCCTGGCATTCACCGAGCCTTCACATCTGGTTACCAGCAAGAAGCTATTGTAACAACTGACATTAAAATGCCAAATGCCATTGCACTAGATGAACCTGAGGCTAAAATATACTGGGGAGATGCTAGGCTGGATAAAATAGAGAGGTGCGATCTCAATGGAAACAATAGGATTGTAAGTATTATTTGGAACCAAATTAAAAATGTGCTAATAGACGCACTAAAAGAGTTCTTTGTATTTATAACTAACAGAAAGTCTATCCTTTGAATGAATCATTGATTGAATGATTTAAGAAGTAAAGCTGGCTTTCTACCTCATTTAGATTGTCCTTTGTAGGAGGATTGTATTAGATTGTACCTTGTAGGAGGGCTGTGACTGAAAGAAAGAAATTATATTCCAGGTGAAAAATTTTAGATGCGCTAACATTAAATCCTAAAAAATAGGGTTTAGACATAGACCTTGCAAGTACTAGACTCTCCTTCAACCCCTAAAAGTTATCATTTACCAATATGTTTTTGTTCCTGATTACATAAAATACAATAATTTTTTTACAATTTTTTGTAACTTTAAATTTGACTTCATCATAACATAAAATGTTTTGGAAACTGCAACATAATTATATTTGGTAATTTTCACTTAGCTATTCTTAGACATAAATAATAGTATACATAAGTAGTTAAATACTTGTTTTTTTATTTAAAAAATCCATTAGCTTCTAGTTTGGTGAAAAATATAACAGAAATATAGTGATATTGGTATCAAATTTCTTTGGATTAGTTTCCATAAACATTATATATTATAGTATGCTCATATTTAACTTAATAAGTTTCCAAAAGTGGTCGATTATCTCTCTCCTAGTTTTACAACAGTGTCTTCATAGCTTTTGCAGTTAGTTTTATTCAATGTTACCATGTTGAAGGTGTTGACTCAAGCTAAAGCAGAACATGTTTTCTCACTAGCTGTGTATGGCCAGTACATATTCTGGACAGACTGGGTTCAGCATGCTGTGTTGAGAGCTAACAAATATACAGGACAAGATTTAGTTTGGCTGAGAAAGGAAATACCTAGACCTATGGGCGTCATAGCTGTTGCTAATATTACATATGATTGTAAGTAACCATTCATTCATTTTTATTTTTCCTCATTTATTCCACAGTTATAAATTATATATGTGTGTGTGTGTATTACATATAATATAATATAAAATTGAATCGTTTCATTATTCCTGTGTAATTTCTTGCTAATAATGGTGTTTCAGGTGTTTTGGATGGGTGTAAGTTGTTAAACGGAGGCTGTACAGATTTATGCGAGCCAGATGATTCAGGCCATCCACTTTGTACATGTAGGCCTGGTAGAAAACTAGATATAGACTTACACACATGTTCACCTATCATCCCTCCAGGAGATAACCAAACTTGTCTGGAAGGTAATGATTGTTTTATGTTTCTTTTGTATAATTTAAAAGCATGACCAGGTAAGGACGACCTAATGCTAACTTGAGAAAAAAATGCTTGCTTTAAAGACTATTTTGTTTCTTCTTCTTACGTTTCTATTATACTGTCAAAGTTTTCCATGACAGGCATTGACTCAGACGGTTAAGAAACGAAAAACAGATCCAAAATTTGAACTATCAGCTTATTTTAGTGACATTAGAATGTTTTTTTTTGCTGGTGGAGATAATTTCCAAGGCACTCTCATGTGGGTCTATTGTGCCCGATGTTTCTTGTTAAAGCTTATAATGAGTCAAAATGTGGTAGAAATTTATAAGTTGATTCAATTTGATGTAAACAAACCAAACATATTCGGAGGTTATAACCTGACTTTTTTATGAATGATGTGTGATGTCTTTGAGAAATCTGTATAGGTAAATAACATTGCAAATTTTCTATTTATTCCTACAATGACGTCAATGCTGGACTATAACCTAAAATGTTAAAAAAATGATTTCATTCATAAATCCCCTCCAATTGAAAACCCTTATAAATTCTACCAGCTTGATAATGAGTGACATTGTAGTGATAAGTTACAGATATTATTAATATAATCTTTATTGCAGATTTACATAAAATCTATTTAACTATTATTTCTTCTTTCAAACCCCTTTTCAGTTTTTAAGCTATATTTTTTATTTTCTTTTTTCCTTAATAAAAATTGTACTTTGTCTGATAAAACCTTAGACGCATTAATTTTACATTAATGTCACATTATTTTTTAAAAATTAATCTATTTATTTTAATTTAATTATTTACTGTGGCTGATACATTTTGCATTGCAAACCAACTTTGTTACCTTTCCAACTATGCGTGTGCTGTGTCAATTTAATTCTTCTGTTGACTTAATAGTAGATAAGTAAATGATCTTTATTAAGTAGAAAAGTATAGGCATAGAGGTATTATTACTAAAAGGACCCTATAGGTTAAATGTTTAAACATTGAAAAAGTAACCTGAACACCTTTGCTTATAAATATATTATAATAATCAGTACAAAATTACAGTAACTTATATAGTAGAACGTTAATAATATAAATCCAAACACAAATAATGTGCAAGAAGCCGAAATTAATTAATTTATTATAACCTTAACCTGCTCTTCAAGAAGGTTTCACTAAGGTTACACAGAGCCCCTGAGAGCCTCAAAAAGATGTGTCAGGCCTCTCAATGTATTAAGATAGGCTATGCCCCCTCTATTATATATGTCTATAAGTATAGGTATACTAGTAGTTCTTAACACCTGTTGATCTTTTCTTTTCTGCAATGCAATACTGTTGTGTTACCTTTCTTTTTAAATTTTATAAAACAGTAATTTTTGTCTAATAATTTTTATCAAAAAATATTACAGGTTTCATGTGTGCTAACCTTGGTTGTATTCCTTATCATCTCACATGCGATGGAGTAAATCACTGCACTGATGGCTCCGATGAACAAACTATCTATTGTGGTTCGTAAACTATTTTTGTTTATTTTTTAGAAATATTGTGTAGATCGTGTTCTTACATTTCAATTTAGAAAAGTTACATTCAATTTATGAAAATATGTGAATTACATATATAGATCCTAAGTAATTAATATTTTCAATTAGTTCTTTCACTAACTACTACTTACACAAACACATCATAATAAGAACTAATTTATTTAATATTTTAAATATTTATTGAACAAAAATAAAACTTGTATTTATTAAAATTTAAGTAATAAGGCTATCTTGGATTATAATAGTTTAACAGTGCTACCATCAGCAGAACTATGAACTACAACAAAAATATCTTCAGTGCATATTTTTATAATATATATCATAGTATACATACTACCAGCTGTAAAAAGGGTTTTTTAGACTGAAAATGTGTGCTAACCTTGGTTGCATTCTTATCATCTCACATGCGATGAGTAAATCACTGCACTGATGGCTCCGATGAACAAACTATCTATTGTGGCTTTTACATCTACAACAGGGAACATATAGTGAACCTTAACTCCTGATTTCAGAAAAAAAACCTAGATAATAAAGTCTGCAATTTCTTAGTAGAATGCTTCATTTTTGTGTATTTATGAATAAATATACTGTTACAGCAACCCGAACTTGCAAGGATGGATACTTTAGATGTCATAACGGTAGATGCATTCAAAACTTCAGAGTGTGTGATGGTGAAAATCACTGTGGGGATAATGCTGATGAGTCAAATTGCACCTGTCCTAGTGGTGAGTTCACCTTTTGAACATATATGCTTACTTAAATTAATTGGATTTTTGCTATAAAAGCTTGACATGATATTACAGGGTTAAGGATTGACATGATCAGTGGTAAGGATTAGCTCAACAAATACTTAACTTTGTTGGGCTCGCTACACTTTTCCTCAGGATATGAAAAAAAAATCTGGCATGGTGGTCCACAAGCCAGGAAAAACTTTCTTTATAATTAGTGCTTTCTTGCTTATCAATCAATTTTCTCTTATGTTTTCGGTATATATATTAAATATCATGAGCTGTGTGTTACAACTTGTTATTTATTTTTTCAAAATAAATGCTCATATTCATCACATAGATTATATACACTGCATAGCAGTATTCGCACTCATCTCAGTTTATGTTTATTTTTGGCTCATTTTCTCATTTTTTTCTTTAAAAAAATTGATCTTACATACTTTTAAAAATTTCTTTAAAAAATTAAATAATGAGTTGTGACTACTTAGGTTATACATTTATTTTATTTATTTATTTATTAATACAACAACAGGCAAAATTACACTTTTTACAAAAATAACAATTAAGAAAAAATAAAAATTGCACACACAAACAATTTTTTTTTTTTAATAAATTTTAATAAAAATAAAGCATGTATTTTTACCATTATTGCAGGTTAATAACATCATACAAAAATATTTTTGGGATAACACAACTAGATCTAAGGAATTATTTTTTTCCAAGTTTCAACTCTCTAATGATGACAGACAAATACACATGTACAGACAACTTGGTGAAAACTACTGACTAATGAAATAATAATTGAATAATAAATAATAATAATAATAATAAATAATAATAAAAAAATTAATTAATAAATAAGTAATTATTATTATTATTATTAATAATATTTTAATGACTAATGATTTTTATAACTGATGATTTATTATGTCATTATTTGTTACAGAGGGTCATTTTAGATGCACGTCTGGTAAATGTATTCCTCAGAGATTTAGATGTGACCAAGACCCTGACTGCCCTGATGTCAGTGATGAGATAGGATGTCGTAAGTTGACTACTATTGTTCTTGTAGCAAATTTTCATCATGGAAAATATTTGTATAGGGTTATTAGGATGACAGAAAATGAGGAGAGGAAGTGGGGGGGGGGGGGTTCTAAGTTATATATATATGTATATATATATAATATATAATATATATAATATATATATATATATATATATAATATATATATATATATATATATATATATATATATATATAAATAACTATACTATAAAAAAATACAATTCAAACTAAGCACAAAGTATGTAACAGCATTAAAAGAGTATAATTTTCTTTTTATTTTCGTTGACAACTCCAATGGTACTCACTATGCTGTCAGGAAGAGGTTATTTATTAGTTATTAAGAATGTAATTGTATTAGTTTATTTATTTATTTTTTCTTTTTAATAGTACGGTTGAGGCCAAAAGATATTACAAGATAGAATATCACACTGCCAAGAAGGATTTTTGTTGGTGATTTCATTACTGGGTCCTGGCACCCTCAGCTTTATTTAATTCATTATATAATGTTTTATAGTGGAGTAATAAACAATTTTAGCTTGTTTAAACTTTTGACTAGCCTTCTAGTGCCAAGATCCTATGATTTTTTTTTTTTTTTTAAACAAGTTCTTTATTGGCAAAAGTAATACAATATTTATTTTGTGTATACCGGAGCCATATTATATTTATTGATTAGGGTAATTTGTGCCTCTTTATTTTATTTATTTATTTGTTATTTTTGTGGTATAAATTTTGATTATTTTTTGGGGTGTGAGGGGGTTTGTTTGGTCAAGGATAATTTTATATTTTTTTGTTTGGGTATTTTATTTTTTTTATTTGTTTATTTTTTTTTGGGGGGGGATTGTCAAAAGGTATTTTTGGTGGTGTTTTGAATAGGATTATATTGTATAGGTAGTTTGCAGGAGTTTCAAAAAGGTTGCCTATGCAGTCTGTGGACTGACTTTTAATGATTCAACCTGGCATTCGCTGTAAAATTGAGGGAAACCACAGAAAAACCTCAATCAGGTTGATCGGACACGCGGGTCCTGGGTGTAAAGGTTATGTTATTATTTTTTTTACGTTTGGGGGTTTAACTGTTAAGGTTTGGTCTCTAGATTTTTTTTTGAGGCTAAGGGGAATAGTTAATTTATTTACGAATTTGAGTGTATTTATTATATTTTTTAATTTTGAGAAGAGCAGAGTCTTGATTTTTTCAGTATTGTCTTGGATATCTTGAAGTTTGACATCTTGATATAATTTTGTCCGTTCTGTCTTGTATTTTGTGCAGTCTAGTAGGATGTGTTCTACTGTTTCGTCTATTGTCGGGCAGGAGTGGCATGCTGGGAGTCGCTTAACCCAATCTTGTAGTGATATTGAATGCATCTGGCATGTTGACTTCTTAATCTGTTTATGCAGACAATATCTCTTCTTGACAGTCTCGATTTCCAGAACCAAGGTTTAGCGGGAACTATCTTGATGATTTCTTTAAAAATTTTCCCTTTTCTGGTTCTTCGTTGAGTTTGGTGTTCCAGTCTTCTAGCATTTTCTTTTTTGATACTGATATAAGATCACTTGCAGGTATTTTATAGCTCGATGATCTTGTTGGATTTTTTGCAAGGTGATCAGCTTGTTCATTTCCCTGGACTCCAGAGTGTGATTTTATCCATATAAAGTCTATTTGTTTGTACTGTTTGGTCAGTTCGTTTATTTCTTGTAGGATATGCATATATATGTGATCTATTTTGGAAGTGAGTGAAATGTTGGATAGTTTTGTAAGTATTCCTTGGTTGTCGCAAGCAATAGTGTATTTGTTTTGAGTATTTTGTAATGTTTTTATATATGTAAGAGATTGTAAGATTCCTAAGCTTTCTAATGTAAATATGTTAGTGTACTGTGGCATGAAAAACTTTGTCCAATTTTTAGTTGTAAGTCATAATATGAGTAACCAGTTTTGTCTTGTTGTTTTGATCCGTCGGTAATATTAAGTAGGTGGGTTGTGGATGTATGTTGTATAGTTGTTCATGGAAAGTTATGTTGTTGTACGGATAAGTTAATTTTGGTATGTTTTTATTGTTATTGTTTGGTAGATATCGTCAAAAGAAATTTGATAGTTTGGGAGTAATTTATGTTGGTATATACTTTGGTTGAGATGAGGCTGTAATAGTTTGTAGCTATTTATATGTAATGGAAGGTGTTTTATGTCGCCAGTATCGATGATTATTATTTATTTTGTTGTTTAAATTGACAATAGTTGTTAGTAAGGAGATTGTTGAGAATATAATTTGATGAAGTGTTTGTCAGTCAGATATTGTCTTCGTATGTTAAGTGGTGGTTCTGAGCATTCAGTATGTATTATTGTTATTGGTGTGGATTTAAGATATCCATACATAATCTTAAAGCTCTGTATTGTAAACGGTCTAGTTTTGTAAGTAAGTATTGTTTGGCATTACCGTAAATGGGGGAGGCAAAGTCTATGCATGCCCGTATTGTTGCCCTATAAAATGTAATAAGAGTTTTTGGGTCACATCCCCATGCTTTATTGCTGACCATTTTCATGATGTTAAGGTATTTTTCACATTTTGAGACTACTGTATTTATATGGTCTTTTCCATGTCAGTTTTTGGTCAAGGTAGAGTCCTAGAAATCTAACAGTTCTTTTCCTTTTTATTCTTATGTTGTCAAAAAGAATCTCGTCATCAAGAAGGATATTGTTACGTCTTGTAAAGATGCAACATTCAGATTTGTCTTGGGATAGTTCTAACCCAGTAAGTTTTGTCCATTCTTGTATTTGTTTTAGCGTGTTAGTTAGGTCGGTTATCATGTCATTTATTTTGCTGTTTATAGTATATATAAGTATGTCGTCAGCAAATTGAAGTATTTTTACAGGAGGGGTTATAATTTGTTCTAAGTCAAAGGTATGTATTAAGTATAAAAGTGGGCTTAAGATGGCCCTTGAGGGACACCTCGTCTTGTGAGTCTACGTCCGACTATTTGACCGTTAATTCGAAAAAGAAGGATTCGGTCAGTTATTAATTTAATGATAAAGTTTGCAGTTTGTTTTGGTATGTCTAGTCGTAAAAGTTTCTGGTAAAGTATAGTTAAATCTACGTTGTCATAAGCTCCGGTGATGTCTAATAAGAGAGATAATACTGATTTTTTTTGAGTAAATGCACTATGTATGTCATTTGTTAGTTGTGTTTGACTTTCTAGGGTTTGATTATTTCTTCTGAAGCCCTTTTGTGAAAAAGGCAGTTTTGTTATTGGATTCCAACCACCATTCTAATTATTTTAGTAATCTTTCAAATGTCTTTCAGCATGCAAGATGAAGATTGGTATAGTTTGAAGCTATGTCAACAGTTTTTCCTGGTTTTTTTATTGGGAGTATTATGTATGTGCGCCATGAGTCAGGGATTTGTTGAGAAGTCCAAATATTATTAAATATATTTAAAGAATTTGTTTTGATATTGTTGGTAAGTGATGTATCATGTCATAGTGTATATTATCAAAGCCGGGAGCAGTATTACTGTGCTTTATTGCAGCATTTAATTCATTGATTGTAAAAGTTTCGGTCAGTATGTGATTATTATTGGTTGGGATATAGGGTGGAGTTATGTTGGTAACTGACGGAGGGGCAAGTTTGTCCATAAAGTCTTCGAGCCATGGTCCTGTATTAGTATGGGAGTCATTAATTTCAGTTTTGTTTATTTTTCTAAAAGATTTCCAAACAGAAGATGGGGAATTTTTTGTAAAGTTTAAGCTGTCACAATATTTTTTCCAACCACTTTTTTGTTTACGTTTTAATGTTCGTCTAAATTTAGCATTTGCTCTTTTGAAACTAATAAAAGTTTGTAAGTTAGGGTTAGTATTGTAATTTTGGTAAGCATTATAACGATCGTTTTTAGTTTGTTTACAACTAGAGTCCCACCAATGAATTAAATTAGGGTACGGAATTGAAGTAATTTTTACGTTTCTTTATTTCAGGATAGATTTTTGCATGCGTCGTTAATGTCTTGTATAAATTCATCGTAAGTTGGTTGGATGTGATTATCTAATACTTTTTGTGTCAAAGTTAGTAAAGTGTCATGGTATTCTGTCCAGTTAGCTTTATCAATATTCCAGCGTCTTGCTGGATACCTGTATAGTTTAGGTATATTAAAAGAGTTTGTTTCAATTATTATAGGGAGGTGGTTGGAACCATGGGGGTCGTCTAAAATTGTCCATGTAAAGTCCGTTGCAATATTGTTAGAAGCTAGAGAAAGGTCAATTACAGAGTAGTTTTTTGATTTATTTTGGGTATTAGGGTTGGTTTGTGATTGTTAAGAACAATTGTATTGGTATCTTCAATTGCTGTCAGTAAGTTGTCTCCTTTTAAGTCACTATAAGTACATCCCCATGCCGTGTGATGGCTGTTAAAAGTCTCCTAATATTAGGTATGGGTGGTTAAAGAGTTGAATAAATTAAGCCATTGGTTTGTCGTTATTTTATTTGTTGGTGGGTTGTATAATGAAATTATATTTAATGTTGAGTGTTTATATGTTATTTGTATTCCTATAATGTCTGTGTGTATGTGTGGTAGGTTATGGAGTGGTTTGTACTGTATATTAGATTTAATTAATATTGCGACTCCACCACCCTTTCTGTCGTCTTGTCTGTTAAAAGATAGTAAATTATATCCTTTAAAGGTGATATTAGTTTGTTTGTCAAACCATGTCTCAGAAAGACATGCTATGTCAATATTGGATGTGAATAAGAGGTGTTCAAGAGAATGTTTTTTGTTATTTGCTGACCTAATGTTCCACTGCAGTATCCTGAATGCTCGCAAGTTAAACTTGCGAGCATTCAAGACACTGCAGTGGTTGTTTGTCTTGTTAAGAGGCCAAGACATGTTATGGCGAGTTGAGTTTAGAATGTATTAAGTTTTTTTATTAGTATTGTCGTCTATGTGAGTTTGTGTAATGTTTGTGTGTAATTGTAAATATTGTTTTGTTACTTCAGTTATAATGTTTATTATGTGTTTTTGATTAATGTCAATATATAAGTTTTCAGTAGGAGTCATTGGTTTATAGGGATTTGACTGTATTAGTCCCCGGTGTTTGTTTGGGGTTTATAGGGTTTGTATATATAGTTTATTGTCGGGGGCTATATGATGAGTTTTTGGCGCTTAGGATTATTTTTGGGATTGGTAAGGTTTGTATTTGATATTTGCGTGATTCAGTATTTATGGTTAGGTTGGAATAGTTTCAGTTGGTTCGGATTGAAGGACTGTTGCATATGTTTTGTTACTAATTTGTAATTTTGCCTCGCCGAAAGATATATATTTTGTACCATAGTTTTCTTTATGCTTTTTTGTATTTTAAATTCGGGACAGTCTTTTTAAGTTTGTTGTCTTATGTCTTGTTTACAGTGAATACATATGGGGGAAGTTATTTTAGGGCATTGTTGTATCTCATTTTTATCATTTATTCCATGAGTTGAAGGGTTTAACCCGCATGTTTCACAGCGGGTAGAACCTTTGCAATCAATTTCTCTATGTCCAAATCGGAGACAATTTTGACACTGTATTACTCGGGGAATGTACGGTTCAATTGGGCATCTCACAAAGTGTAGATAAGCGTAAGGTGGTAATGATTGGCCTCTAACTGTTATAAATATTGATTGTGTGGGTATAAATTTTGGTGTATTGTTGTCAATCACTTTTCTTGTTATTCGTTTAACGTTAATTAGTTTTATATTTGTATTCTGAAAATTCATATTTTGTAAAATTTCTGATTCTGTTAAGGATTGCTCAATTCCCCGAACAACCCCTTTTTTTGTAGATTATTGATTTTGGTATGAATGTGTTATAATTTTCATTTAGTGTTTGGGAAGTTATGAGTTTGTTTGCATTAATTCTATTATTAAGTGTTATTTTTATTTTGTTCACAGAAATACTGGTTATTTGAGTAATTTCGTTGTTTTTAAATCCTAAGGTTTCATGTAATAGTTTACCTATCGTCATGGGGTGGAGTCTTGATATTCCTTTATTATTAGAATTGGTATTTTTGTGTTGTATTATAACATGGTATGGACCCATGTCATGTGTGTCATATTGTTCTGGTGTATTTGGTATGTCCGTCATAGTAAGTTGATTGGTCTCCATTACCTCGTTTAGTCCTCCGCTGTTTTCTTGCATTTTTTTATTATTTCTTTTTGTTCTTCTGACTTCTTCTTTCTTGGTGCTGTCTTCTAGAAGTTCTTAAATAGTTTTTTTTTTCTTATTTTAGTAGATTTAGGGCGGTTTTCTTCTCTTTTTTTTTAATTTATTTTTTACGCTGTCACTGCTGTCAAGCGTATATGCTATGATTTATTAGTAGTAAAAAAAAATATATTTATATTTCTTATTTAAATAGGATAGTTCAGCTAGAAAAACAAAAAAGGTCCTTTTCAAAAGTAATGATAGCCTTCAAGTATTATAATTATTTATAAGATATGATCTGTACTTTAGAGCATTTCTCACATATTTAAGCAAACCTTCCCACTCTCCTTCCTTTAATAGTTTTAAATTGGTTATACTTGATTCTTTTTTTTTTCAAGTGTTGCAAGTCTAAATTCATTTAAGACAGGGCAGACAAAGTCCACAAAGTGGTTGTTATCCTCTCTACTCTTCAGGTTACACATACTACAGTCAAATTGCTCTTGGTTTCGACCATAGTTGAAGTTTCTCTCACAATAAATACTAAACAAAAAAAAAAATATGTGGCCTCAAAGGGGCCATGTTAGGTGATAAAAATTCACTATAAATACATGGCAAGATACCATGTGACAACAAATAATATAAAAAAATAACTAAGTGGCCGAGTCTGCATTGGCTACGTGTCAAAGGCCCCTATTTCCAGTTAAAAACTTATTATAGTTGTATTCTATTGATTAGATTTATAGTTAAGTTGTTTCAATTTTTCATCTTTTCTTTTATTATTTTAAATCTAGGGCTGTGGAACATAAATGGTTTGTTTTGAGCAAATTACTAAAGTGAATATTATTTGACTGTTATAGCTGTGAAACCATGTATTGGTATTGTGACTGATAAGACAGACTCACTCATTCACTGTAATTATACGACAGCTTGTATTCATCCCAACTGGATATGTGATGGGCAGGATGACTGCTGGGATAATAGTGATGAAGACAACTGCTCTCCTCATTCTACTAAACCAGGTAGTTTTAATATAAATAAATAAGCCAGTGTATTAATTAAAAATCAGATTACTACAATCAAAGTTATGACCTATACAGAAAAAATACATTTATTCTAAATTCGATAATATTCCCAGAAAATTACCTTTTTTTTACCTGCTCCCTTATGGTAACTTTTGAAAATGCCTGGGAAAGTGTTTTATTGTATGAAGTATATGAAATAAATGTATTCACTTGGTAAATACATCTAATATATCTTGTTATTTAATCTATAATTAGCTGCCAAAAAAATGAATTAGTAATCTACCAAAAAGGATGATAGGATAGAGTTCTCCTGTCAAGGAAATTATTACTGTATTTAAAATATTTTACATATTTTATCCATAATTACATATGTGAAGTATTTGGAACTTGTTCATAGTTTTTCACTGTTTAAAGTTTTCTTTGCTGTTAAAAGAGCAAAAAAGTTCAGCAGCTCAAAAGCAGAGCTGTTTTTTGCATTGTTTATTCTACTGATTAAAGGGTAAAAATTATATGAAAGAAATTTATAAAACAATTAAACAAATGGCAACAACAATTTAACAATTATTTATAAACAAACGGCGCAGGTCTTTTTTAGAACTTCAAGCAAGAGGTACTTTTAACAGTATATTATTGTAATGTCAATAAATGTATATTTATAAAATAAAGAATATTTATAAAAAAAAAAAATTGGTTACATTACTTCTTGAATCACTCATGCATGATAAGTACTTAGCTGTTATAACAATTTTCTAGAGTTGACACTACTACTACTAATAATAATCATTATTATTATACATTTTGTATTTTATTTATTTTAGTATTTATAGTACAAAAAATTAAAAAATACAAACTAAAAATTAGTTACCATATAACTATAGTTATAAATGGTAAAAATCACAAAAAAATGCAAATGTTTTAAAGTCATAAAAATCTGTTTTACCTACAACTTGAGTTGTAAATCAGGTTTTCATAGGTAGCGACCTGTCCCTGTAAACATGTTTTATGTCCCTAGGGACGTAAAACCCATATTTATATCCCTAGGGATGTAAATAGAGTGATGTGGCTATGTAGAGTCATCTGTGCCGAATAAAATCAAAATCACAGAACAAATTATAAATAACGTAAGGAATAAAAAAAAGAATGTGTACAAAAACCCCCTACCTACAATCATTATTAACATCCCTTCAAATTGTAAATTCTCATTCCCATTCCCATCATCATTAATAAATTTTATAAATTAATAGAAATATATTTTACTTATTATCTAAGTTGTTGGTAAAATTTAATACACAACAGGGATCGAAGAATTTCAGCTCCCGCATTATCTACTAGGCCTCGGGACTCAATTTTAGTTATCTACCTCGGCTAAGCCTCGGGAGCTAACTTGTTTAACTCCCTCAGCCCTACGGCCTCGGGTGAAAATTAAGTTTTTAATGACCCAGAAATTAATGGTAGGTATAAAAATCCAAATTGATAATAAAAACAATAGAAACATATTTAACAAATAGACGATTTCATTTAAATGAATGCGTTTAAGTCATATGACTTATCAAACACATCCCTCAAAAAAGCTTAATCAATTAATAGAAAAAATAATTTTGCCACAAGTTTTAGTGTAATTTGAGATTAAGATAGAGTTAAAAAGTTAGGCTAGCTCTATCTAGGCTAAATCAATTCATGAATTAAAATCAATTGAAAGAAACACCATAGATTAACCCTACTTTTTTTTACCAACTCCCTTGTGGTAACTTTTGAAGATGCCTGGGAAAGTGTTTTATAGTATGAAGTATATGGAACAAATGTATTCACTTAGTAAAGTTATTTAATCTATAATTAGCTGCCAGTGCAAACCTCCCTGGCTTATTTTAACTTTATCCCACCAACTTTTTTTAACAAACTGTTTAATGTGCATATAAAATGTAATTGTTTATTAGGAACCAGCGAATCCAAGTGCCCTGCCAATAAGTTTTCCTGTGCTAATGGACAGTGTATAAAGCTGAGCTGGAAGTGTGATGGAGAGGAGGACTGTAATGATGGCAGCGATGAGAAAGGATGCAGTAAGTACTATCACTACTAATATGTTATGCTACTAAATGTTACTAGCCTTGCTTATGAAATGATTTAACCTAGTATTATGTCCTAGTAGTTTTCTGATAAGTTAAATGTCCATCATAGCAGAAGATTTTCGATGGCCCTTCTGACTTACAATTGTACAATTACTTGTTTTTGGTAATAAATAAGTGTACTAAGTTGTGTTTGAATATGGCAAGTATATCTATGAAACTTAGTTGGATCATAAAAGTTGGCAGGATTGAGCAAGGTCAGTGCTTGGATTGGTGACCTCTAGGAATAAAACTAATGTATATTAAATACAAGCTAACTGATAAGTATGGCAACAAGCTTACTGATAGTATAAAAAAAGAGGTACCTAGTACCCAATTTTTGTTTGAAATACAAGTTTTTAAAAATGTAATATTGTGGTACCCTAGAATTTTGTGTTTTTATCTATTATTTTTATGAGCTCCTCTGTAATACTTCTCTTGTTATCTTCAGGATACATTTGTCGCACTGATCAGTTCCAATGTAAGAATTTAGACTGCATTCCTCTGACCTGGGTCTGTGATGGATCTCCTGACTGTGCTGATGGTTCTGATGAAAATCAAGACTGTGTAAGATTTTTATTTATTCATTAGTATAGAATCTACTTATATTGTTTAGTAATTCTTTTAATGTTTTTTGAGTTATGATTGAATTTAAATTTTTAAGGATAATGTCTATATGATACTAATAGATTTTTTTACATATCATCTGTTTTGAAAAGGAAATTAAGTAATTTTAAATGACCAATTTATTTTTAAATTTATTTTGCTTTTATAAATTACAATAAACCAGGTTGTTGTAATGTGAGCAATAGCACAATTTTGTTAAAATATGCTGCAGTGCAAATAATGTTGCTGAAAAAATTAATAAAAATGATGATGCTAGTGCTAAAAACTTTTTAAGCTAAAAAGCATACTCAATCTAAAAATACAGCAATATTAATTTTTAATGTATAACTTTTTTGTATCCTTTATCCTTTTATACTTCCTTGTTTGCCTGTGATGTTTTATAGGAAAGAGAGAGTGTCCAGAATTCAAGTGTAATGTGTCGGGGAGGTGCATACCAGAGGCCTGGGTGTGTGATGGTATGGGTGATTGTCAGGATAAATCAGATGAAGCTAATTGTTCTCCTACTATATGCAGATTGCAAGATCAATTCCAATGTGCTAATACATCACGTTGCTTAGATAAGGTGATCAATATATATTTAAAATATAAAAAAAATTGAGTACAGGGTACTTTGGAACTTTTCCTTGTCTTTTTGGATTTTCTTTGCTTATCCTCTGAAATTATACAAATCCATTTTATTCTCAGGATTACCCATCCACGTACTGACCTTGTTTATTGCTAAAAAAACCAAAGATACTCTTGCTGTAGTGAAATAAAACTTGATAAACTTCCTTTTAAACAATTACTTATACTAATGCTGAATCTCAAATCCCTAATGCTGATACTGACATGAAATGTATCACATTTGTTGGTTCTATAAAATACTCACCAATTAAAGAGTTACTGATTTGACTGTAAGAATAAATTTTCAAATCAAGAGTTCCTGGGCAAATACACCTAGCTTGTAGATCCCTACCCAGAATTTTCTTGTTTAGCAAAATATTGTACTTGGGTATTGTTTTGTCCATTTATTAGAGAGCTAGTGGCAGCTATATTTACTCATACAACATTTTTTAAAATGAAGCTGCTTCTCTTGCTAGCCTGATAAAATTTGCTTTCCTACTTTTAGAACGGAGGGTTATAGAGTTATTTTTTTTTATTAAACATTATGATTCATTTTGGTTGTTTTATCTTAGCTCGTGAAAATATTAAAAAAAATGTATAAAAAACACATATTTAAAAAAAAATATCTAGTATATATATACCATATTGACCCAATGTTTTGCTCAAGCTTTAGGATTTCTGTCACAAAGCTATAATTCCACAACAAATTCCCACCAAATTTATTGTGAAACATCATCTCTAAGTGTCCCTCTTTCTATCTATCTTTCATCAGAAAAATTACACTTACGAGATTCTATTTTATTTTAGGGAATCTAAGTTCTTTTATTATCTTTGACGTTTCTTTGTTGTAAATTATATTTATTAATGAAACAAGCTGGGTAAAAACATGCACACTAGGGATTTGTTTTGAAATGAAAAGTTGTAGAAGTGTTTTTTTTTTATTTTCTCATGGCTGTGAGTTTTTCTGATTTAATGAATTGGCAAAACACATCTGATGCTTGTCAGTTTTTTCTTATTCAATTGACAGTTTTATACTTAGTTATAACCATTTAATATTTTATGGTGATAACTGATTATCTAAATGTAGACATTTCTTACTAGGAGTTTTACTGTGATGGTGAGGATGATTGTGGAGATAACTCAGATGAACCTGAAGGGTGCAGTGGTCCTTCAGCACCACCTGGATCAAAGTCATGTGGACCTGGTTACTTGAGATGTGCAAATTCAAGATGCATCAGATCTGATTTGGCTTGCAATCATAAGGATGACTGTGGGGACATGTCTGATGAATTACCCACCAACATACTCTGCCTAGGTTAGTTATTTAGCAAATTAATAGATCCTGGGGGTTAGAACTAAGAACTCAAAATTTTCTAAGGTGAAAAAAATTTGTTAATTAATAAAAAATATCTCTAACTTACTAAAAAAGCATAAATTTGAAAGATGGAATGTTCTGATTCAGCCTAAATTTTAGTGCAATGGTCCTGTGCATTACAACTTAACACTAGATATGAATTAGAAATTCAGATTCCTTAATACATACCATAAAAATATAGAACACACTTATAGTGGTTTGAAGCTGGAATGAAATAATTTGTTTGGTAATTAAATAATTGAAAAAAAATGAGGACAACCTATAGCAAAAATCATAAAAGTTAATGGTATCAGAAACGCATAAAATATGGATAAAATTAATAAAAAGTTAATGTAATGATAACTTGGAAGAGATAAGAACCACATGTTCAATCATCTAGGAATTATGTCTCTAGGACAACTTTTACTAATTCCTTATGGATGTAAGGACACTGCACAGAGTCATGATCTTAAAGGTCACTTAACACCCACAAAGGTTCACTTGATAGCTTGTTTATTAACTTACAATTTACTTCTGATTTTAGCTACTGACTCAACTTTTATATGACTTTGTTAATGTTTAGTTATTAACTTTAACTTGATTCTTCAATTTATAAACTACTTTTTATTCTCACTCATAGTAACCTTTTCTGAGTCAAAGAGTAGTCTTAAGAGACCTTGGTAGTTTCATCACTTCATCTACCTTAATATACCTCCTTAGTGAGCATATGGACTTATTTTGACTTATACTATGATAAATATCACTAACAGCTATCTGCAGTCTCACTTTAAAGTCCTAGAGCACAGGTGTCAGAAAGTATACACATTACAAAATGTTTACTAAGTGTTGGTTGCTTCACAAACAAGTATCTGTAAACTTGCCCATTAGCAAGTCTATAATTAAGTGCGTCCTTCGTCTTAAGGGTACACATTTAAATATTAAGAATACATACACAATTTATAAAATAATAAACTAATAATTAAAATAATTAGAATAAATGTACTGATAAAAAGAAAAAGTTACCTGGCTAGATGAAATCATACTACGCCTTCTTCTTTATCTTCTTCTTGCTGATTTCGTATTTAATTATGAAGGAAGAGTGCATGGACACAACATGGAAGTTTGAGTGTGAACTCAAACTATTGTTTATTATATTAATTTAAAATATTTATTATTACTTATTATTGTATTAAATTAAGAATTGTTTTTATTATATTCCATTAATTGATAATGTCCTTTGTCCCTGAAAATTTCTATCACAGGTAGCATCAGATTCATCATCCTTTCTTGATGCTATCATCCTGAAATAACTGTAAAAACCAACACTGTTCATATCATTCATAGTATAGTTCATAGGTACCTTGCAGGTTTAACTTATTTAACACTATGTTCAGCAGGTAATCTGACGTGTACGGGTAAGGATGAGTTTGAATGCAATAATGGTCTGTGTGTAAATACAACCTTACTGTGTAATGGAAACAATGACTGTGGAGATTATAGTGATGAAGATAGATGTAGTAAGTAATATTTAAATTGGTCTTTGATTTAAGGCTTATACACTAAAATTAGATATGAACAGCCTGATACATGAAGAAAACAACGAAGATGTTGTAGAGGACACCAAATTTTAAGGTTCTTAACATCTACAATGTTCTGGATCTTTTTTAAAAGGAATAATATGGTGGAAAGGCAAGGAAACAAAGTTGTAAAACTTAATAATAAGTGTATTAGAAGAAATAAAGAATAAAAGAAATTCAATGACTCATCTAACTTATGCTACTAAACCTTGTAAAGTTTATTTATTATTGGGCTAGCTCTGACTAAATTCTAAAACTTAGTCTAATCTTAAACTAAATTAAAGTAAATTGTATTTTAGAATTAAATTAAATTCTAAACTTGTTTAATTAAAAAAAAATGAATGTATTTTACTTTTAAGTTGTATACGTGTATTTATTAATATTTACAGACATAAATGAATGCTTGGAGAAGGTCTGTGTGCATACATGTGTTGATCTACCTATTGGCTACAGATGTGAGTGCAGGGATGGCTTTAGATTAAGGGTAATACTTGTTCTTTTAGAAGTAAATTGTATTTTAATTCTTTTTAGCAATTAGGGCTCATTTAGCTCAATTTACAATTATATATAACATAAAAAACACTTTTATAATAATTATAACAAAAGTAAAAATATTTAAGTTATTACAAAGAAATAAAAATGGTATAATGTACTAAAAGGAGATTATAACATTAAATTCAATGGTAATGATAAAAATGACTAAAATTCATTACATTCAATTTTACAATAGGAACCAGGATATAGTATAGGTAAAAAATGACAATCTAATAAAAATAAGGGTGAAATTTCTGAATTCCGGCAAATTTCTGACGTTGTTTAAATGACTAAAGTGGGGGGGGGGATTGATTCGAAACAACAAGAATTGTCATCGAAACAACCTCCTAAGGTTTATTTTCATGACGTAAATTCACTTAAAGAAGTAGTTTTTTACCATAGCCAAAATCATAATGTTACTTTTTTAGTATATTGTAGTGGCATGATGTTACTTTTTAGTGGCATGTAAACATAGCCACTATTTTTAATTATTTGTTGTCTTATCCCATCATTGTCACGAAATCAACAAATAATGTTGATTTATGTTGATGTGATTTATATTTTTAATGTTATTTGATTAATATAATTTTAATTGACTTGTATTTCAGAGCAATAAATGTGAAGACATTGATGAGTGTTCAGAATTATCTCCTTGCTCACAGCTTTGCATAAATACACTAGGTTCTTACAAGTGTGCTTGCAATGATGGCTATGAGCTCTATAACAATACTTGTAGACAGAATTCAAGTAAGTTATTCTTTGTTTTGTATACAATAGCTCTAATTATATTCAAAATTTTTAGGTTAACATAGTTAAATGACTAATTACAATTATTATTTGATGGGAGAAAACAAATATCACTCGCAAAAATGTATTAAGATAATTAGTGTACACAAAAAAAGTTTAAGTAGCGGCTCGTTTTAAGTTATATAAACAAACCTAGTATTTAAAGATTCACACTTAAACCTCTATGGAATGTGACAAAATGGATTTCTTACATAAATTATAAACATTTTATACTAAAATGTTCACAGAATTGCATTAACAACAAAAATTTTGAGTACTGTAAATAGTTTGTTGAGATTTACTAGGGTAACCTAAGATGGCTGCGCCCATAGGAAAATTTGAGCCAACTCCCTGGTGGACAAAATATGAACTACCCTCCAGGTCTGACAGAAATCGCATTTGGTTCCTACTTGGTTTTTTATATTTATTTTAGTTTGAACATTTTGTTTAACAAATTGAAACATTGCTTTAATAGATTTCAGAGTGATTTGAACAGTAAAACGGAGTCGTAATTATCAAAACCTTTATAGTGGAAGTGTTTATAGTCAATGTTTAGTATTAGGTTTCCTGGTTATAATAAATAATTGCTACTTATTGTGTGGTTAATTCTAATTTAACAATGGTTTATAATTTATTTTAATTGAAATAGCTGGTAAATCCTTAAAGGGACTAAGTGTTGTAACTAGTTAACCTTGTGTAACTAGTGTAACCTTTCTGCTACATTTAAACTCATTAGGTACTTATTGGTGGATTGTACTAAATTACATGTGTAATTAAGTATAATAGTGGTTCCGTTTATTTATTCTTCCTCTTTTACCTTGAAATTGTACTAATCGCTAAAAGAATTCAGTCATCTTTTCCCTGTGTAAATTGTATTATTTTGTGCTTATTCAAAAGAAAGATGTTTTGAAGAAAAATGCTGTCTGTTTCTTTAGGAACTGTCCATTCATTTTTTTGAGTTCTTATTCATCATTATAGTAAAAAAAAATCACTGATGCTGGTAAAAAAAATGGTAATGCTGTATACAACATGTACAAATACAAAATTTTGTACATGTATATTTCAAAATAAAATGTTATGAAGTATATAATTAGATTTGTTATATTAATCTGGCCATCAATTCATTTTTTTTTTCAATTAAAAAAAAGTTTATTGCCAATACATTATAAAATCTACATAAAAGTAAGACAATTTATAACAATCCCACAAGAAACTATAAAATCATTTGTTGATTTGACGGATATTTTGTGGTATAGACTGTTGTTTAGTTTTAGTTAAAGATGTGTCTAGTGCTCTGACTAGCCTCTCTCTTGTGTGATAAGTAGGGATGTGTTAGAAAAGGGCCTAGTGCTTCAGTACCTAACTAATCTACCTCTATGTACGGACATATAATTTTTTATATACTTTAATGTATCATTTTATTTTAATAGTTTTATTGCACTGTTTATTAAACTTATTTTTGTTCATTTTTATGTTTAAAAAATATAGTCCTAACCTACCGTGTTATGTATCAAAACATTTGGTCCTTCGAGCCGGATGTGAACCAGCGACCTATGGATTTACAGTCCTCTGCTCTATCAACCGTGTTATGTACTAAAACATAGACTCACCCAAATGTTTAGTATAAAAACACACTAGAATTAAACACAAGATTGGTGGACAATATATTAATAGTTTTTAATTCTAGTGTGATTTTTTACTAAACATCATGGTGAGTCTATACCACAAAATCTCTGTCAAAACAACTAATGATTTTATAGTGTTAAAACAATTAATATATTGTCAACCATAATAGTAATACTAATCTGGTTGATGATAGATTAATTGTGTTTAATTTTAGTGTGTGTTTATATTAAACATCATGATAAGAAACTATAAAAGGTTATAGATAAAGATATATACAGTCTAGGCATTGATAACAGCCTGTAAAGGAAATAAATAAAAAATAACTTGCCTGTTTTATGCCTTTCAGCCCATCAGAGTATTGAACCTGACAGAACCACCTAAAGTGGGTTGCATGCTCAATCCTTTAAGTATTAATTAAAGTTGGTGAAATTGTTTTATCACAAATACAACTCATATAACTCAGCTGTGAAACCTATACCTCCAGTAACGTAATCAAATGCTTATAAGATTATGGTCATGGAGGCAGACATAAAGAAAATAATCTTTTATAAAAACAAAATAAATAAAGTACAAGATTTTTATGATTATTTAAGAGCTTGGAAGAGATAGGATAAGATTATGTTATATTTTAGAGTTCTGGGGTATTTGATTTACAAGGTTAACTTCGAAAGATTATTAACACCAGGTAACAAAAGCAGATTTTTGTTAGCCTTTTTAAAAAGTTGTTAGGTTGGTAACACATGCAATGACCTTGAGACAAAAGGGTGATCAAAATTGTTTTAGCATGAAAAACTAAGTTTTTTACATTTTTTTTTAATGTATCCTTAATCATTATAGTATTATACACGGTTATAATCAGTTGACTGCATGGGGAAATATTGTTGAGCAACCAATGAGGTTTGCCTAATATGACATTGTGTAAAAGTGGGTTTAATATCCAGGACTAACCTCAATCACTGTCAACTGATCATAACCATGTGTTATACTATAGGAGCTTACATTGTTTACCATCAAATAATAATGTATTATTAACAATTGATAAAGAGTAATAAATAAAATTTATTAATTTAAAAAAAAATAGATCAAATCTGCTTCTTTCCTTAAGAGTCTTTCATTACCATCATATTTGTGTTATCAATGTTATGATAGTATTTCACATAGTTATAATCAGTTGACAGCATGGAAAAATATTTTGCTGTAGGAAATGAGGTTTGCCTAATATGAAATTGTGGGCATGTTTTAACACCCAAGACTTCCCTCTTTGGCTCCCTCACATTATTTTCCCATGCTGTCAACTGATAATAACCGTGTGTTATACTATAACACACTGAGCTGCACACTGAAATTGATTGAGTAAACAATACTTTTCATCCTCTTCTAAAATCCTAATAACAATTTCTATTACAAGTTTTTCTAGACAGGTAGAAAACAAATGTGTAAAGACCAGAGTATAAACTAAAGCATTTATTTAATTTGATTTTCAACATCCTATTTTTATATGAACCTTCAATATATCTCTAATGTGTTTGATTTGACTCTTCTGTTTCAGGTGAAAGAGCTGAGTTGATATTTTCCAATAAATATTATGTAAGGAAGTTAGGTTTAGCTGGAGAATCAAGTATACTCATACATAATTTAACCAATGCTGTAGCACTTGATTTCGATTGGTTAGAGAAATGTATTTATTGGTCTGATGTAACTGCCTTGAGATCTTCTATCAAACGCTGGTGTCCGGGTTACACTTCTCATCAGGTAATAATTACTGAAAGACAATGCTTTAGTTAGAGTTAAACTTATACCTGTCAAAAATACATGTATAAATCCCACCCTAACTCAAGTTATCTTGTAGAATACAGCCATTACCACCTTCTTCTCAAAAGAATTATTAAATCAAGGTTAAATGTAATTAAGATTCTCAATCACCAGAAATTATTCTTTTTAAATTTTGGTAAAGGTTTAAAACCTAAAAATAAATACCTTATCATTAGGCTTCTGATATAACCAGAAAGTTGAGGCCTCTTAAACTATCTTTAACCCTTAACAGTCCTTACAGGTGGGCCTAGGTCTCTATACTTGGACTGAATTTCTTCTTTGTCTGCTGTTCTATTTCGACTTAGACTTCATTGTGACCTGTGTTGGTTGACTGTTACTATGCCAAACATTTATAAGTGAAAACAGTTTTCATTATTTTATTTGTACTAGAAAATGTGTTTTATTGATAATATAAATCTTGGTCTGTATAGAATGAAGTAATTAATTTAGGAAAATTGCCAGGAAAAATCTTTTTTTCTTGAGCCACTAAATGGAATAAAATTGGTTTTAAGATGAGAAAACCTCTCTAAGTAAACAAAAACTGTAAACAGTATTAAATTATTAGTAAAAACAGTAAAGAACCAAAAAACTAATGACTCTCAAAATTACGAGTACGTTGTGGTTTTTTATGTTTTTAGAGGCTTTAAGTTGAATGAAACTAGTCCAGATTCAAAATTAGCTCTAGAATTAAAACAAATATATCTGTTAATTCTATAAAAACACATTTACTTATAAATATATTTTATATTTCTCAATTTTTTTCAATAACACAGGTTGATTTTGACTGCTTTCAGGTTATCCACAGTGCAACATTACAGAACCCAGATGGACTTGCTGTAGACTGGGTGGGTAGAAATCTCTACTGGTGTGATAAAGGACTTGACACTATAGAAGTTTCACACCTTGATGGCAAATTTAGAAAAGTTTTAATAAAAAATAATCTAAGTGAACCAAGAGCTATTGCTTTGTATCCACAGAAAGGGTAAATTTTTACTTTTGTTTAATATGTTTAGATATGTTTTTTACTACTGGTTTTAATAATATAATAGTAAACATAATAATTTTCTCTTAACTGTGAAAAAAAACTAGTTTTTATAAACTAATAAATGAAATGTATATATAATTATTATAATCTGTACTGTAAATACAGTTATAAAACAACATCCATTTACATTTACAAAAATGTAAGGTTTACAAACATATCTTTTATGCATTATACATACAAAAATATATATTATTTTTAATCAGTCCATTTCTTTTAATTGATTTAATAGAAGTTGTAAAAGGATCCTAACTAAGTCTTTGTTTTGTCCTACCTGATTGTGTTGGACAGACCTTTTGGTCGTTTCTTTCTCTATAAATATTAAAAATAAAAAAGTAAAGGATATTAATTATGTGTATATTGTTGTATTTTTTGAAAGCAGATTATCCTAAATTAAATAGTTAAGCATTGTAATTTTGTATATTTTTTTAATATGCCTTTATTTAATATAGCACAAAATAAATATATTACTAATAATTAAATAATTCCTCTTTGATTTTAAGCTTCTGCTCTGAGCTGTAAGGAAGGGTTCCTGTTGTACCATATTTTATTAATAATTATAATATTTGCAATAGTTCAGGGTCAATATTTATTGTATTATTAAAATATTTTTTAGTATTTATTTATTTGATTGATAAGTTTATTTTCATTGTTTTGAGGATTTGACCATATTTTTATCTCATCTTTATTTTTTCCAGTGTAATGTTCTGGTCAGACTGGGGTGAAGATGCCCACATAGGTAAAGCAGGAATGGATGGATCTGATCAAATACGTATTGTTTATACAAACCTTGGCTGGCCTAATGCAATAACTATTGACTAGAAACTGATATGCGTTGGCAGATGCCAGGAGGATTATATTGCTAGGTCTGATCTCCTTGGAAATAATGTTGTTCATATTCTTAACAGAGGTAATTTCAAATTCATTTTAAAATTTTAATTTCATTTTGTTTAATTTGTTAAATGATACTTTAATAACAAATAATTTGGAACAAATATAAGGGCTAATGAAATTATTTTAATAAAGTTTACAAAATTGTAAAATTGTTTATATTGTAATATTGTTAATTTCTTCATCCTTAATCTGTGCCAATTTCTTTGCATTGTCACATTTGAGGACCTATCTTCTGTACTGTGAGTCAAAATGTATTATGATTATGTCTTATAGTCCAGGAGCTGGACCTGATAAAATGTGACTCATTTTTTTACTGCTTCAAACCTTATTTATTTGAAAGTATACCTTAAATGATGAAGATAAAACATAGTCTGCCTATCCAGAGTGAAGTCCTTACACACGCTCAAAATTTTATAAATCTCACAAATTTTGGTCATGTACAAAACTAGAAGAGGATATTTTATTGCTGACAAAATTTCCAATGAATCAAGTGTAAATTCATCAAAATAGGATATCTACAATCAAACTTATACATTGGTAAATCCCCCCAAAAAATGTTTTTTGCAAAGTCAGCAAATTTATTTCTCAAGATGTTTGTTTTGTGTGCTGTTTTAAGTCATTTTACAAATTCTTTAACTTAATAATCTTATTTGACAAATAAACTCTTGATTTATTGAAAGTTTTGTAAACTTTAAAAGATTCTCTTCAAGTTTATACAGGACTACAGAGGACTACTTATTTCAAGAAATCCAAAATATTTGGCGTTTAAAAAATTTTAAAGGTGCCCAATCATATGAAGGGCTCTACTCTGGAAAGGCAGACTATGCTTTATTCGTTATCACTTTATCAGGTATACTTCAAATAATAAGTTTGAAGCAGTACAATATGAGTTGCATTTTTTAGACCTAGGTCCTGATTTTATCTTTATATCTATTTGTCTAAAAAAAAAGAGTAAATCTTGTCCAAGAATAGAATAAAGCATCGCAAAAAGTATAGTCTCTGGTTTCATATTAATCAAAGAAAGGTCTAAAGCTAAGATTTATAATTTTTTAACCATTATTTATTGTAGCTATTGACATATTGTGTTCTAGATATATACCCTGGCTTAAGACTTCATCATGTGTTTGCTATCACTGTATGGGAAGATAATATTTACTGGACTGATTGGGAAACCATGACTGTTGAAAAGTATGTTCTTGTATTTTATTCTTCGTGTTTCTTACTTGATTCATAATACTTCTGCTCTGGAACTCAATCTTGCTGTAAGATAGTATTGACTATATTGTTCAAAATGGATTAAAACTGGTGTCTAGCTTGAATTTAGGTAAAATTGCTTGGTTAGGATGGGTTGAACAAAATAATGATGTGTCTTATGTTCATGTTCTTCTTTTTAATTGTATTGGTTTAAATTGTTTGTTATTTGCACAGCATTCCTGTAGTTATTAATTCACTATCATAACACATAACATTGATTAAATATATTATAACTTTTCTTAGTTTTTAGGGAACTAAGAATTAATTACACTTAATACGAAACATTATCATGTTTTATACTGTACCTTTTTTTTTTTGTTTGATTCTTTCATTTACCCTATCTCTTGATTATTCACGTTTATACTCTATTTTTCAGATGTAACAGACTGACCAGAAGTGACTGTAAAAGCTTAATCAAATTAGTTCATAGACCTATGGATATCAGGCTTCATCATCAGTATAGACAAAAACCAAGTTAGTTAAATAAGCCATATAAGTGTGTTAGCTGTGTATGTTAACTGAACAATTTATCATTAATTTTGTTTTATATATTGTTTCTTGGGAAATACTAAGATATTTAGGATACTTTAGAGATTTAAATGGTTAGAATGTAACTATGTAGGTAAAAATTTAATGGTGTTGTGTACATTAATGACCTATAGTATTGAACCTAATATAACAATAATAATGCCCGTTTAGAGCCTTGCAGCCCTTCAGGGATAACCCCTGCAAGAAAAACATCTAGTGGTAGTTGCAACCGTTACGCAAAGTGTAATCTAAAGTTGGCAATGATTTATTTGAACAATAACCTTATATAAACTGAGTGTGTAACCTGGTATGTGAACCCTAGACCTCCATGATGTCAATTTTCAATATAATATCTGATGCCCTAATGACTTTGACCACGGAGACAGCTAATTTAACCTAATACTGTAATAAAAGATAAGGGGTGTTCTTTAATTACAGAACGACATATATATTTATATCTCCATCTATATCGAGATATAGATGGCTGTTTCTGAGAATTAGCAGTCCAATGACTCACCAATCTTGTTCTCATGGTTAGAGATTTTAGAATATACATAAAAATAATTTGTTTTAAAAAAAGTTCTATAATAAGTTATTTCTATGTATTTTCTTAATCTAACCATGAGGAAAAGGTTGGTGAGTTATTAAATTGCTAATGTTTTCCTTATTATTCTTGTATAACTTGTTCTACCATCTCATTATTTTCTTTATTTATAAGTGCCAAATGTAATCTCAATACGGTTGGCTCATAAATGTGATGTTTTGAACTATACTTATTGACTTTAACTGTATATATTTATAGTGTGGAACAATCCTTGTGAGAATGGTGGTGGGTGCCCTACCCTCTGCCTATTGGCTCCTGGTGGCTCAAAAGTTTGTGCTTGTCCTGAAAATTTTATTGAAGTGCCTGGAGCGAATCCATCTTGTAAACCTAATTGCACAACATCACAGTTTCAATGTCAAACTACTTATAAATGTATACCATTCTGGTGGAGATGTGATACTCAGGTAAATTTCTAGCTTTTAATATTTTTTTATCAAAATGAGTAAAAATAATTTAATGAAATAGAATTTATATAATTTGATACTACTAAAATTGGTAAATTCTTCAATTATAAGTGAAGGGCAGAGTGAATTCAAGTTCTGTCGGTGTACTGATGATTAAATGTTACAAGACAGTGGGGACATGAAAACTATGTCAAGCCTTTAGCAATGACAAATGTCACTTGATGGAACAGTTCCCAGATGTAACATACAATTTTGATTGTTACATTCCCTGGTGTTTTTCCTTAATTTTATTGAAGTAGAATTTATTTAAAAAATCCAAATACATTATTAGGGAGAATCTTAAGTGTCTGTTCTCACTGAGAATATGGTAAATATAGTTAAAAATACTAATTTGCTGAACCATTAAGACAAGTTGTCTTCAGTTATTTTCTTGGTTCTTTTAAACTTTTTTTAACGGTAATTTCATTATCTTTCAGAACTTAAAAAAATGTTAAAAATTATTAACATTTCATTTTAATTTTCATTCAATTTCAAAAGTTATGTAATTTCATTTAATTATATAACATTTCAAAATTTCCATCTTTGAGAAGTAACATAGGAGCTGTAATTTCTTGTTAGTGATATTTAATCTAGCAGCTAACTTTTAAACAACATTATATATACATTGTATTCTTTGATGTTTACGATGTTAAACATGTTATAAATTGTTTGATGTTTTTTGATGATGTTCATTCATCCCATCCTCTTTTTATATTTTACTAATTTTATATTTTAGGATGATTGTGGAGACGGTTCAGATGAACCAGAAGACTGTCGTAAATTTGACTGCTTGCCAGGACAATTTCAATGTAATAGTAATAAAACTCAGTGTATTCATCCGTCTCAGCTTTGTAATGGTGTTAAGGACTGCCAAGATGGCTCTGACGAACTCAAGTGTAACGAGGTAACTACCTTCTTATGATATATAATCAATATACTTCAATAATATAACTTCCTAAATTCTTTATCTACTCACGGCAGCAAAATTAGCCATTACTGGACTGTTTTTAAGCTGCAAAATGTCATTTTACTTACACTGTCAAACAATACGGGAAATATTTTAAAACAGTACGCAAAATGTTTCAAAACAGTACGCAAAATGTTTTGTATAAAAAGTACCAGGAGTTATGGCTCATTTAAATAACATGGGAACAAGTCAAAACTCCCTAGGCGGGAAAATGAATGAGCGGAGGTTATTATTTTACAAATTATTGCGTGAATTTCAGTATTGTTTTATTTTGTAAACTATGATTTATTCTAGCTTGTTTCTAGTATGTAACTTTCTTTTTTGTTACTTAAAATTACGATATTATTATTAAATGTTTAACATTTTTTATCAATAATATATAATGTTTTGGAAACTAATTGGCAACACTGACATTTGGCATTAAATTAAATATTTACCAGCTGTTTATGAATCGACAGTTTTTAATGTTAAATTCTTCAGATTTTGTTTCATATGTTATATTAGTCTAAGTATATAAAGTTACAAAAATAGAACGTTATCAAAAACAAATCTGTAAATTAAAGTTAAGTTTCTAAAACATAATGAGTGAGAACAACAGTGAAGTGAATAACGATACAAAACATTTGTGACATTGACGAGTTATTGGACCACACTCCACCTGATATGTCAGTGTTGCATCTACTTCAAAGCAATTTTTACTGCCTGTAAAATCTCGCAGCAAGTATTAAAATAATCTCTTGTGTATTTTTCTGCCGTTAGTAGATAAAATAGTATATGCTACTATGCAGCAAGAAACATGCAGACTCGTGCTATTATTACCTGCCTCGGCTTACGCCCTGCAGGTAATTCGCCATTTGCCAGCCTCTGCTTCGCCTCGCTCAAATGGGTTTAATACCTGCCTCGCTTGCGCCTCTGCAGGTAATTTCCATAGCCCACCTCGCCTTCGCTCGGGGCAAATTTATAAAACTCGTCTGCAAAATTCCATTTTGCTGCCTAGTAGCATAATATACTATTATCTACTTACGGCTGCAAATTGCTCATTACCGAACTGTTTTAAGCTGCAAAATGCCATTTTGCCTACACTGTCAACAAAATATTAAAAATTGCTTGGTAATACAAATCTCCTAGGGAGTTTCGTACATTTAAATATAATGGTAAAAAAGTCAAACTCCAAGGAGGAGAAATCAAATTATTAGAGGTTATTATGTTACAGGTTATTAAGTAAATTTTAGTGTTTTCACTTTGTCAGCAATGATTCTTTGAGCTTGTTTTATAATTTTTTAATAATATCACAATATATTTACGGTATAATTGTTATATTAATACAAGTATTAATTTTTTTACAAAAAATATAATATAATTTAAAACAATTAAGTTGGCAACCATGATATCTATGGCTTGTTTTAATTTTTTACCATGAGTTGTCAAATTTGTGTTATCAGTTTTTTTTTATTTTTTGTTCATTTACTTAGTTTAAATGAAGGCAGTAGGTAATATAAAAAAATTAAAATCGTTAATGAAAATCTTCAATCAAGGCAAGGTCCTGTAATAAACATTTGCGGTAATACGAATTGTCCCATAATAGTTAAACCAAAAAATAACTAAAAAAAATTATAGTTTCTAATTGTAATTTAATGTAATAATGTATTGTAATTCTATTTTTTCCACAAAGTTTAAACGTTATATTTTGAAGAATAATTAACTCTTGTATATTTTTTTCTGCCGTAAGTAGATAAAATAATATATGCTACTATGCAGCAAAGGAAACATTGCTGACTCGTTCCAGCATTTGCCTGATTCGGCTTTGCCTTGACAGTCAAATGGGTTAATTACCAGCCCAAGCAGATAATTTTTAATGGCCTGCCCTCACCTTTGGCTCGGGAGCTAATTTATAAAACTCATCTACAAAATTCCATTTTGCTGCCTACTAGCATAATATACTATTATATTTGTATCTATGATATTTATCTATGGCTTAAACGTTTCTTTTATCATCTAATTAAATTTGAATAATTAAAGAAGATATATAGATGAGTAATTTAATTGTTTTCTTTATTTCTTTTGATAAAGTTTCTTGTGTTAGTCCTGAAAATTTAATTGAAATGCCGGAGTCAACTCCATCATGTAAACCTAATTTCACAACTTCACGGTTTCAGTGTCAAACTGCTTAGTAAAACTATAGGTTTACCTTTTTTTTAGCTTACCTGCTCAAACCGAAATAATGTAACCCACTGACATGGCTTAATCATTTTTAAATTGTTTTTATTTAATTGATTTGTTTTAAATAGATACATAAATCTGTTACAGCATACATGCATGGAAACACAGTTCAAATGTAAAGGCAATGGTAATCAATCAGATATTTGTATTTCATCCTCAAGTAGGTGTGACGGTACAGTAGACTGTGTACTAGGAGAAGACGAGGACGGCTGCTTACCTAAAACATGTCCTCCCAATCAGGTACCTTCATGATTTACTGCTTTTAAATTATGTAACTGTATAATAAAGCTGTTTAAGTTATCTTTAATAGACAGCTGTCCTAACATTGTCATGTTGGCAACTTAAGAATAATCAGGTACTGTCAATTCTCTTTGTTGGATTTGAATATCCCTGAACCAGTTCCAGTGTAACGCTATCATTAGCAGGTGAGGTAATAAACAAGCTCTTAACTGGAATTAATTCTAGTCTCGTAGGAAAGGGCCAGTTGAAAATGATTTTCACAAGGATCGTCCTGCTCATTTGTTGCTAATGGTGGCATTAACTTTTAGCAATTAATTTAATCTTATTTTTTATTAATAAATTATCAAAATTTCAAAGTTAATAAATTTTAATATTTTTTATTGTTGCTTGTTTAGATGAAATGTGGTGACACGAAGCATTGCATACCAAGCGTTTGGGCCTGTGATGGTGCAAGTGACTGTGGTACTGGTAACTGGGATGAGTCACCAGAGCTTTGCAATAACAGGACATGTGCTGATGATATGTTCCGTTGCTCATCTGGACGGTGTATTCCTCCATCATGGAAATGTGATGGTACAGAGGACTGTCCTAACGGAGAAGATGAACCTGATACTTGTGCTGCTACTACATGCCAGCCTACTTACTTTAGGTACTTTAAATTCATTGGTTTTTATAAAAAAAAATAATAATAAAAATTTTTTTATTTTTAAAAAAATAAGAATGGCATATAAGAAGAATTAAGAAACAGTTTGAGTTTCATGTGATTTGTGGGCTTGATATGTACCGAAGTTTGGAGGGAACCCTTAGAGTGGTTAATATCCACATGCAGGAAGTGGCAGAGCTATTAATACAGTATACTATGTGTGTAAAATAAAAATAGGGTGTGTTAAAATAAATAAAATAAACTTATATTACAAAATTTCAATATTTGCCCAAGGTTCATTCAGCTGTGTACAAGATTTTGGTTATTCTAGAACCAAAATGATTATTCTTTAAAATTAATTCAAAATAAATGTAAATATTTTTATCAAAAAAAAATTTTTATTTTTTTATTTTTTATATTGTTATTAATTGGACCAGAATTAATATTACTTTAATTTAAAAAGGTGATATCAATAATCTGAGACGTATGAAGTATCTCATTAAGTCATGTTAATGGGATTCACTAAATGTTTGTTTGTGACTTCTTCAGATGCGACAACAACAAATGCATACCAGGTAGATGGCAGTGTGATTTTGAAGACGATTGTAATGATAATTCAGATGAGGTTAATTGCAAACCTAGGAATTGCTCTGAGTCTGAGTTCAGGTAACTATTAACTGTACTATTGGCTTCAATTCATAACTATTTACTACCATGAGTTCTATTATCTCTACTGTAAGAAAAAAACCCTTAAAAATTGGTTATAAAATCCTGTTATGATATTTATTTTATCTACTTATGGCTGCAAAATTGCTCATTACCAAACTGTTTTAAGCTGCAAATGTCATTTTGCCTACACTGTCAACAAATATTAAAAACAGTACGGGAAAATTGCTTGGTAATACAAAACCTCCTTGGGAGTTATGGTACATTTAATATAATGTAAAAGTCAAAAACTCCCTTGGAGGAGAAATGAAATTACTTAAGGTTATTATGTTGCAGGTTATTAGTAAATCTAGTGTTTTCACTTGTATATTTTTTCTGCTGTAAGTAGAGAAAATAATATATGCTACTATGCAGCAAAGGAAACTTTGCTGACTCGTTCTAGCATTTGTCTGCATCGGCTCTGCCTCTGCAGGCAAATCGCCATGGGTTAATTACCAGCCTCGGCAGGTAATTTCAATAGCCTTTCCTGGCCTTCGGCTTGGGGGCTAATATAAAACTCGTCTGCAAAATTCCATTTTGCTGCCTAGTAGCATAAATATACTATTAACAATTATAGTTGAATTGAAGTATTTGTTCCAACAACATTGGAAATCATATGTGTTAGAATTAGTTTTCTTTTTTTGTGAATTTTTGTCAGAAAATGACACTTAAGTTTGTCTTTTTACATTATTTGTGTCTAAATTATAAATATCAATATTTAATCTCACAAAGTTTTACTCTATAAAATGGGGTAGAATTCCGCTTCTACCAACTCATGTTTTTGTGCTTTGAAAACAAGGTATAAAAAATGTATAATTTAAACACTTTTTTTGTTTTTCTTTGTTTAATTGTTCCATTTATTGAACTTTTCATTTGTTTGTCAGATGTAAGAACAACAGATGCATACCTGGAGGACTGAGATGTGACGGAGAAGAGAACTGTCTGGATGGGTCAGATGAAGATAACTGTAATAAAACTTGCACTGAACAGGAATTTATGTGTACCAAACCTAAGCAGTGTATTTATAAGTGAGTTACTTTTTAGTTAGTGAATGTTTACAAATTTGATAAAATAAATTTGATGGTGAGCAATGAAAGTTAAAAACAAAATACCTAATTGGACCTTTCTATCTGCTCAAACACTTTGTTTACTGTCTGCGCTTTCGACTCTTGTTTTACATTAAATTATCTATAATTGATATTTGAGTTCATTTTTAATTTCTATGAGTTAAATACTTAATATTTACTCCTAAATATTAATCATAAATGAATATTATAATTATTATTATAATATAATTATTATAATTATTATAATTTATAATTATTTATAAATTATAAATTTTCTTTTAATTTTATCGATCCAACAGCAAGTATTGATGGTAGCTGATTCTTTAACTTCAAAACTTAAACAGTAAAGTTGCGTTGTAATACATGTTTTACAATGCAATTTTACATGTTAAGTTATTTACTTTAGTGTGTAGGATATATTATACTTATTTACATTGCACTTCCACTTTTTTAATTTCACTGTTAATATTGTACATATTAGATATTATACTTAGAAAGCAAAGACTACATAGCTAACGAGGTAGCAGCCCCTCCTTAAAAATAAATGATAATTAATTACATTTTGGAAAATATGAGGCAGTGTCATATAGAATTGATAAAATTAAAAGAAAATTGTTTAAAATCTTGATTGACTTTTACTAAAAGGTTACTTGTACCTTAGGTTAGGTTACTACTAGATTAGATTTAGTTCATTAATAGTTTTACCTTTTCTATTTTTGTTTAGGAAACTGCGATGTGATGGAGATATAGACTGTGCAGATGGTTCAGATGAGGCAGGATGTCATACCAAGTGTCCCATACCTGGATACTGGAGATGTTCAGATGGAGGTCCCTGTAATCCTCCACACTGGATATGTGATAATGATATAGACTGCCCTGATCAAAGTGATGAGGCCTCCACCCTCTGTGAGGCTAATGTCTGCTCTCCAAACAGATTTAGGTATTTAATTTAATTTTATTTTTTATGAAAAGTACAAAAACTGGTACCTAGTGAAGCTATTTGCTCCTACCTGAAAGTCAGAGGCAGTGAACAATGGAAGGGTATAAGTCTCAATGTAGGGACATTCCTTTGACTGGGATCCCTGAAAAATGCACCAGGTTCAAGCTTATGTTAAGCAAGAAATTTCAGGTGGAAATTCTTTCAAGAAGTTGGAAAAAGGTGAGATAAAGTTTGACATTTAATGATGGAATAGAAAGACACAGGAGTTTCTTGAGCAATAAAATTCCTTCAGGGCTTTTTATTGAAAATTTATGTTTCAACAAGAGTTTTTAAGCTAACAACAGTGTTTCCGGCTCAAGTCTTATGATATTTTGGAAGCAACTAGACAACTGGAGACCACAAACTCCTAATACTAGGTTATCGCAACTTACTTGGACAACTAAGCTCAACTTAAGGTCCTAGCTTCTCCCAATATCAGTTCACCCTTGGTTTTAAATGCTGGAAAATTTATCTAAGGACTTACATGTTATGGTATTTGGGTCTCTGGACACACTGGTATTCTAAGAAATGAAAAGGCTAAGAAAATAGCCAAAATTCAATTTGTATGTAAAAGATAGAATGACTATTGACAAGGCTAGTGATTGTCAGATTGAGTTACAAATGATATTAATAGAGTATTTGCATTTTCAAAAAAAAAATTGCTCATAAAATGATTAAATGTGTTTAAAAAAATATATTAAGCTGTAAAAAAATAATTTAATTTACTCTATATATATTAATAAAAAAAATAATTTAATTTTAAATAGTCGAAACAAGCATTTAAAGAAAAGGAAAGGGGGAATGGTTGAGAGAGTGGGGGGAAACGGAACGTTTTAAAGGTTGGGTCGTTTAAGGTACAGATGGGAGTTTTAGTTAGAAATATCTTAAGGTCTACAGTTGCTTCCAGTTCAATTGAATTTAAAGAAGACTGAAACAAAACAATTCCGTGACGGCTACAGCTGTCAGTATCATCTTGTTGACAGTATAGAATAAACTCTTAAGAGTGTGAATATTGTACTACATGGCGGTATTCATACATCTGACGTCACACAAGCAGTCAAGGCCGTTTTCCCACCAAAAGAACATGTTTAAATATATTTTGGTTTTTTTGCTGTATCATCAAAAGTATAAGTTTTTTCATTCTAATATTTTACAGGGTGTTCTCTTATATGACGTACTTAAAGAAAATGCGATAAAAAAATTGTGCAAATACTCTATTATATGCATGACCACAACCTTAAAACAAAATTCAATATTCCTTAACAGCTCTGTCATGTTTATTGACCATTTATATATTATTTTTCTCCCTGTTATGCATCAAATTAAAAATAAAACATCATATGATTATTTATTTAGTAATTTAATCTATTTAATATTCTGTTAACAGATGTAATAATACCAAATGCATTCAGATGTCATTGGTTTGTGATGGGACAGACTCTTGTGGAGATAATTCTGATGAATCACCTCTAGCTTGTGAGTTAAATTAACTTTTATTTATCTTTTAAATACATGGGTTGCTAACTTATGTTGGGAACCCACAAGTATTTTACCATTTGTTTTTGTAAATTATAAGTAATTTTCTACCTGAAAATATTTTAAAATAATTATTATTTTAAGTCAAAATCTAGGTTAATCTATCCATCCTTGCACAGAAAACTCCTTTTATTCAGAAGGTTCTGAACTGTTGGTCCTTTCAAGTGAACCCATTGTGTCCTACTTGATGATGTAAACAAAGGAAGGTCATAATACTTGAGTTTGGATACAAATAGATCATTTAAAACTTTGTCAAAAGTTTTACTGAAATCTAAGGCTGTATCAGTAATATCAGTTTTTAGTTCCTATCTGTCTAAAATGTCTTCTAGAGACCTTCAGTAGCCAACCATAGCCTAATACCATAAAAGTTAAGTATAGTTTCTTTCTGTACATAAAGGTTATATATCCGCAGGTTTATTACTTTATTAGTATTTGGATTAGATTGCTTTAAAGACATGAGGTTTATCTCATCTCAGTATCAATCAGATCTGAGTGTCACTCTAGTTAGCTTATTTATTTTAATTTAACATTTTTGAATGACAAGAATTGTTTTGGTTTTGCAGGTAAACATGAGAAGGCATGTCCCGCAGCAGGATTCAAGTGCAGAAACGGACACTGCATTAATAAGTAAGTATTAGTTTAATTAATTAGTTAGCTTATTAATTAGTTTAATCCCCTCTCCTAGTCGTTATTTTTGCTCTGTTTTATCTTTAGTAGCATTGTAAAAGAGTCTCACAATACCAGACCAACAACTTAACTATCAATTAAAAAACACCAACCAACTAAGACTGCAAAACTAAATATTAATTATTTTGGTATAAATCCATACCAATTACCTAACTCTTCTTTACTTTTTTAGACAGTAAACAATTTTCTAAAACAATTAAACAGGTATTACTGGATAACTGCTGTACTCTGTGTCAGAATTCTTTAAAATTAAATTTGATTAAGTTTTATTTATTTATTTGTTTTAATTATAATTTTTTAATGCACACCTTAATTGACTGAAACATTACATTTTATGTAGTATTCTTTAATATAATTGTTATTAAATTTAGGTGATGATTGGTTGTATACAAATTAGTTTTATTCATATCTATATTTTGTAAGATTTCACTTCTCAGTTTGTCTTTGCCTGGGTTGCCAAAACCATTGTTAACCTTCTCGGTAATCCCTTGACCTGACAGCCTCAGGATTAAATAAATATTATCTTACTGAGAAAATTTTATCTTTAATAAGGAAAGCTTTCTTCCCTTCATTGTTATGTAAATAACTATAGCCTATAGAACAAAATATTATCATAAGGACCCTATGGTAATATTTTGCCTTCAAATATTTTAGAAGAACTTTTTGGAAATATTTTTTAGTGAATAATGCTGAGAAAAAGGACTCTTACTTTATAAAGGTTATCTATAAAAATAAATCATTTTTTTCAAACTTGGTGGGCTAGTGCAAACTTTATATTATTTATGAATAAGTTTTGTAATTGAAAATTTACTTTTATAAATTTACAGATGTTATTAACATCGTGCATAGCTTATGTATTTATATAATCGTTCTTTGTAAGGAGTAATTTATTTTAGTTAATATTATATTGCAGGGAAAGTGTGTGCGATGGTTTCAATGACTGCTTAGATAACTCTGATGAACACAACTGTCCTTCTTCAGATTGTAAGAAATTGAAATGCTCACAGTTCTGTCTTCCAAAACACGACTTTAAAGGGTTCAAATGTGCATGTCATAATGAATTCATACAATATGGCAATTTAACTACTTGTATTCCTAAAAGTAAGTTTTTCTATTAATTTCCTATTGTTACTTCTGCTTATTATTCACTTCTTTAATTTTTGGGATAAATTATTTTTTTAGTATACATTAAAGTAGAACTTAAATATATGATTAAGAACTTAATTTGTAAAATACTGACAGTAAAATAAAGTCCAGTCAAATTAAACAAAATTGGGAACTAAACAGACAAAAAGTTTAGAATTCAAACAGAAAGAGGTTTGGTAGTGTTGTGTTAGTGTCTAAGAAATTTTGTTTATTGGTGAGGTCAGTTGATCTCTATTAACTGAGGGTAGAGAAAAAAGTGTGATAGAGAAACATTCAGCTCCTACATCTTCTTTTGTAAAAGCAAAAGAATTTACTTAAATTACAAATTCATTTCGAGGTAATCGCTGTCAGATGAGGAGCTTAGTTCAAAATGTTACCTATTTTATTTAAGTCTTTTCTAGTTTAAATTCTTATATGCAATAAAAAATTTATGATATGTTCATAATTAAATTAAATAATAACAAAATGGGGTAAGTGGTTAGTATGTATACAAAATGGGGTACTCAGATAGTAAATACATTCGTTTCATTCCCAGGGTTCATTTATCCAGGCACTGAACACACTCGATGCTGCTTAACTTTTATGATCCATCAAAAATCACCATTTATTGTTGTATTAGAGCAAAACTTATTACACTTATATTACGTCAAGGGGTACACTTGTTCCAAATTTCAACTCAATTGGAATATTTTACAATTTTTAAAAAATGTATACAAATCATTCGATAACAATTGAACTAATGCTGATAATAAGATGAAATTTGGCACACATGTTAGTCTTATACATAGTCACATGCATGCTAAATTTCAATTCGATCGCATCATTTTTCTGGGTTTTATGATTTTTTGAAATTTTTGCTGAGTCATTATTGTGGGTTAATGACGTCATAAAAAATTATTTTCTGAATATATCAACTTCAGCGATTGATTGTATACAAAATTTCAACTTTCTAGCGTAAATACACTGGAGGTTACAATGATAACAAACTCACACACACACACATACAGACAGACAACTTTGCAAAAACCTCTTAAGAGGCCTTAAAAACGCCTGAATCCCGGTTTCCGATTTTTTTTGCAAACACAAAGCTTTTCCTATATACCTACAGTATAAATGAGGAAAAGTAAAAAACCTATATTTTTAAAATAATTTTATAAGTTACTAGCTTTATTGTGGTCTCTAATTCTGAATAATTAATTACTTTTATTTATCCTTATAATCAATTACTTATAGTTCCACTGTAAATTAATTACTGTTCCAGGTGAAACTGGAATGCTAGTTGTTGTGAGTGAAAGCAGTGTGCTTGTACTGGATCCTCTGAAATTTATAGAGAAAGGCAACATGACTCGAGGACTTTCGTACATATCTAAGATGGAAGGTGGAGGAGGTAGAGCAGCTGATATTGCTTATATCAAAGAAGATAAGAGCACTGTACTGTATGCTGCTCAGCATAGTAATATAGTAGCATCCACTATATATGTTAACTCTACTACTCCTACTGAAATTAAAACTATTGTAAGTTTACATTAAAATTTACCTGATGTGAAAAGTAAATGGAATTAGTAATTTTATCTCTATCATTTACATTAAATTAAACTTTATTTTCTTTTAGTTAAAAGAAGTTGCAGATGTTGTTGGTCTAGCTGTTGACTGGATTGGTAAGAGATTGTATTTAGCTCACTCTGTTTCCATGAGAATTTCAGTCTCTACATTGAAGGGCAAAATGCAGAAAACCATTGTTCACACAGAACCATCTTATCCACTAGACATTGTTGTCTCACCACAAAAAGGGTAAATACTGTCATTATATTAAATTAATGATTCAACGTAAATTTAATTTTTAAAGTCCATATGAATTATTATTTATCCATTAATAATTCCAACTTTTATTGCTTTAAAAAAATTATTTAAGATATTCCCTCGATTTAAAAAGAGTTAATTTTAAATTATTATTTAACTATAAGTTTAGTTAGAGCAAACTCTATTATATGAGTATATAGACTTTTTTTAATAAATCTTATTTATCAAAATTTACAATATTTTTTCATACAATGAACTAAACCCATTAAAATATTTACAAAAAAAGTTATGAATACAATAAAAAATATCTAAATAGAAAAAACTTCTGAAGCCACTTGCTAGTTGATGCCATTAGTTAATGAGGTATTAGTCAATGACCAGACCTCTGCAGAGGTCCGATGTTCGCATCCTAGATTGTGTTCTTAGTTTATATCAATAATTAGTTGTAATATAAACATTGTCTAGTTTAGTTATTATTTTGAGTTCAAGGTTATCATACCATATGAGCGTGATGTAGTTTTAGGTTTGGTGTGTGCCGACTTGAATATTTTAAAAGTTTTTAGAGGAAAGCAACTATTTCAGGTAGTTTTCTTCAGAGAATCCCTTGGTTTATTCAGAAAAACAGGGTAAGTCTTAAATCACACCCTTAAATTTTTTGTTGTTGTTTGTTGTTCTTAGAGAACTATATTGGAGTGAAGGAGGTGAAGTGTCCAGGATCATGGTTGGCAGATGCGATGGGGGAGCCAAGGATGTTCTAGTCAATGGAGGTCTATCTTACCCCACTGGTCTATCTATTGACCACTATGCACAGCGTTTATATTGGTCAGATCCTAAACAGAAAGCTGTCTATTATATTCATCTATACGGACCTATGTCTAAACAGATAGGCGACATCAATGATCCTCAGAGAACTCTTGTATTTAAAGGTTATTATTTTATTAATATTTTACTTAAAATGTGTCAAAGGAATATAAATTTCTTTACACGATGAGTGCTTAACTATGTCTATCACTATAACTGTGTCAATTTTGGATTGAATCATATTAATGCCATTTCCATCTGTGTTTCTTTACTTTCCCTCATTTACCATGAGAAGTATTTACTATTTAATGCTGTAGATATATGGGAAAAGAATCTAGGAAAAAAAGTACACGGGTAAAAAAATACAAGAAAAAAGTACACAGAAAAGAACACACAGGAAAAAAGTACACAGAAAAGAACACACAGGAAAAAAATCACCTAATATAACAATGATAAATTCTTGGAAGTAAGGTAAAGAGTAATAATTATTGCCACTTAATATTATAAATAAAAAGCTGTTTCATTCTTTTATCGTCATAAGAAAGCTGGTTAAACAATTTAGATATCAGTGTTTTTCAAGGCTGTTGGTTGAATTTTAATGAAATATCAGGGCTTGTTATGGGTATTCGGCAAGTTCCTATTCCTCAAGATAAAATATTCAAGAACCTCTTCAGGGTGGATCAAAATGGTGGTCTATGTATGAGTTTGTGTGTGTGTAGGTCTTAGCTCCCAGTGTATTTATGATTCAGAGTTGATTCTTAGGTCTAGTTGTGTAGGAAAATGTTTTGCTCAATTTGAGAATTCATAAGTAAATTAAAATAATTCAGATATAATGTGTCCTTATTTTAACAATTTTTCATTCTTTTAAATTTATAACTTTCTTTGTTGCTTGACTTCGTTTGATTTTTTATTTATTATTTGCAGGTAATGATAATTTGAGGCCACACAGGATTGAAGTTTTTGGAGAAGACTTATTCATCAGTTTGTGGCTTCAGCCTGGTATTATCAGTGTGGACAAGTTAAACAGACATACCAACCATACCAATATACATTATGACCAAAAAGCATTGATACCTTCTCAGCTTGTTTATATACATCCACATAAACATACCAACTGTGAGTACCTATTTGCTTCTTGATTTTACTTTGTATAATGTTTCTCAAGCCCAATTAAGAGGGAGTTTAAAATTATCAAAGAAAAATGAAAATAAAGTAGAAGACTGTGAAGAGAATTGGCTCTGATCCCTGAATTAGGATCTGAGACCTCTCATGAGAGCTTTGGGAGATTAAATATTTTTCAAGAGACCTCAACCCCCTCCCTTCAAGAAGGCTGTTAAAGGCTTTACCTCTCTGTTATAAAGACAATCATATGAAGTGACAGAAGTAGATAACTCTTCAAGTCAGAGCAAAAATGTAGAGAGCTTGTTATCCAGTTCCTAGAGAAACTTTGTGTTGTTAAAGATGTACAATTAATAAATAATAAAATACGAATAATTGTTTTATTTTGATGTATAAAAAATTTTGATGTTGTAGTGAGTTCACCGTGTGCTGGAAACCCCTGTCATCAGTATGCTCTGTGCCTCATAGCCTATGGAGGATCTAACTATACTTGTGTTTGCCCTGATAATATGGAGCCTATAACTAATCAAACTACAAACCAGGTATTTATATTTTCTTTTCAATTTAATATTTTTACTATCATGAATATCTGGGTTATTGTTCTTCAATAGTCAGTAAAAGAAAGTTAAACCCACTAAAGTAGCCAGCCAAGTCATTTCCGTTTTGGTTGGAGACAGTCATTGACGTTTCAAAGTGAAGTTGTTAGGTTGGGCCTACAAAATATACTATACTAAAGGGCCTTACTTTAAATAAAAAGGCAATCATCAGCTTCTTCTCCTTGGTGGCGTGCCAGCAGTGTGAACAAGTTTTATAGCTTCTTCTTCTATTTTATGAGATATCATACAATGCAGAGGTAATTTACAGATAAATTACCGAAATGGAGTGATAAATAAAATATAAAATAAATAAAAAAAAATAATAAATACATAGAATATAAAAATATTACTGTTGAGCAAAAGTGTGTGAAAGGTAGTTTTAAACATAAAACAAAAAGTTTATTTAGTATCATTTGACGTCATAAACTTTGTTTACATGTATACATCAGATATTTTCTTACATTTATTCAGTGCCTTACTTAGTAAACACTCTTCTGACAAAATTTTTAATGCTGAGCTTTTAGAAATTATGGAGGTATGTCTCAGTCATAATTATTTCTGTTTCAATGAAGAGTTCTACAGTGGTAAAGGAAGCTTAGCTATGGAAGCACCTTTATTTCCTCTAGGTGCTAATGTATTTATGCACTTCTTTTACAAAGAGTTCATTGATGACATTAATAACCCATTCAGAAAATGTATGAAGTTCTGGAGCGGTATGTAGACGATATTTGTGGTCTGGGTTGGTTCGATTAGTAAACTGTTCATTTTTCTTGAATATTTGAATAATTGTAAACATTACCTTAAATTACCCTTTAGGTAGAAGAAGGATACAGACTTAACTACCTAGATGTCTGAATATTCAGGAAGTTTTAAAGTGAAGAGTGGTTTTAGGTCTTCTGGTGGTGACCGCGTCAATGTAATTGAAGAATCCGATGAGTTTTGCTCTACAAAACTGAGTTCTGTTTTGTAGAGCATTGTTTTCTATTCATGATGTCCTACATCCCTCAGAAAATATTGATTCAACATTAATTCATCTACATTGACAAGGTTACCACCGGAAGACCAAAATCTTCATTCGGAAGCCTACGCAGTTATGAAGTTTTGAAGTTTATAGAAAGCCAACATTATTCACAGTCAACGTAATTCCGGCCGTTTCTTATCACCCATGATGCCACAAAATGGTGGCTTTCAACTCATTCTTACGTTTACTTACCCTCCCCTTGGATTGATAAGCGTCCTTCAAAGAAAACAACTCCATTTACGATATAGCCTGGGCCAATGAATATACGGTGGAAATGGTAAATAAAAAAGTAAGGAAGAAAGAGGCCAGATTTATATTTAGAGCTATGAATAGTAATTATTGCCAGGGTGCGATAGAGCCTAAAAATATCAAGCAATGGTGCTCCATTTCTTACGTTGGTACTTTATCACAGCATTTAGGTAGTGTTTTAAAGAGAAGTATTTTAAATGTAAGCTTCAGCAATCGAAAGACTCATGGTCTTAATTTGAACGAAAGAGGGGAGAGAACGCTGCTCATTAGTGCGTTACTGCGAGTGTAGCAGCCTGCATCCACCAGTATGTGTCTTGTTAAGAAGCCGACTCTAACCTCCTTGATTTTGTTTTATATTTAAAACTACGTTTTCAAACCTTTAATCTCTGCTCAACAGTAATATTTTTATATTTTATGTATTTATTTATATTTTTTTTTTTATTTATTCATTTATATTTTATTTATCACTCCATTTCGGTAATTTACCTGTTTTCTTTGGCATAATTTGTAATTTTATGTATATGTTTTGTTTTGACATTTTTTTTGTCTTATTTGTTTAATAGGCACTGATGATAACCTCTTATTAGATTGAAAACACTCTGCTTTACTTTTATTAAAATCTTTAACTATGGAGAGACTTTTTATTCTTTCCTTCTATCACGATGGACTCCATTCATGCTCATTCTAAAACATCTTAAGTTAATAAGTTTCAAACTCAAAAAGACTTTTATTGCCATTGTATAAAAACAATAAACTTAGCTAATAAGTTAATATTATAGTGTAACATTATAATAGTATATTATAGTGTGGAATATTAATAGTTAAATGGTTGCTAATTTGTAAGTGTTGACTTAATATGAGGCCAAAATATTAATAATGGTAACAACTTTCCTCTTTGCATTATGCACTGTTCTATGTATTGGTTTATGTTTTAGTTGGAGTGTGTGAAGCCAGGCTGTCCATTGAAGTGTTTAGCTGGGGGAAGTTGTTTTATGACTCTGGATGGTCCAAGATGTTCCTGCCCTCCAGAGTATGAAGGCCCTCGGTGTGATGTCTATAGATGTACTAATTTGTGTAAAAATAATGGTCAATGTTATACGGATGAGCCAATTGATATGCCATTATTTACTCCTCCAAAACTCAAGGTAAGAATATTAGTAATTTTGAATTGTTTTTTTTTAAACTATCTACTTGCCAACTCTACATATATAGTAGAAAATAATCAACCTTTATATGTGTGCAAGAAAAAACATAATGTGTAATAAGTGCTGTTGTGTGTGATTTATGTCAAGTAATAATCCTCTACCAGGCACGCATCGAAAAGTTACAATACCATGAGCAAGAGGGAATTTCTAAAGTATAATTAAATAATGAGTAAAATATAGAAGCATCTTTTAGGCATTTATTCATGTTACTTTTTAATAATTTAAGTTTTGTTTTTGAATAATAAAAATTGAAAAAAGAAACAAACATGCATCAGTTGAATTCTTAAATATCATTTCTTGGACATTAAAAAACACCATATTATACATTTTTTAAAATTAGAGCGGCGCTATATAGATATATGGAGGGGTTAGGAATAGAAGTTACTGTAGACACTTTAAGTAATTTACTCACTTATTTGTAAAATTAAATAAGGAGTAGAGCCTCACAATGGATACAACAACTTAGTTACAAGATAATATCTAGAAGTAATAAGTAACTTTAGGTGGGCACGCAGTGTAATGTAATGTCATTAAGCACGTTATTTTACGGTTCAAGTCTACATAGCACCCACCATCAAACTTTTTTGTACGATTTAGATGAAATAATTAAAATAATATTCTATCATCCATCTCTGACATCTTCGTGGATATGTGTTTCCATTATCATTTCGCAAAAGTCAGTTTGTAGTATACCCTTGAAGGCTCACCATAAACCTTGATCCATATTAATATACAATACATTTTACTCGTATTCCTGTAAACACTTTCTTTGTGTGAGTATGGTCGTGTAAAATCCCATCGCTCAACAACTCAGCTAGAGGGTACAGGATTTTTATGTAATTTTGGTGGTCTCATCGATAATTGGCTCATCTCATTAAAGAGATTAGATGGGTCATATCCTTATTATGTCAGTATTTTTCCCCTTCTCAATGAATTGAGACTATTTTATTCTCTTTTGAGTGTCCCAAATTCGCTTAGCTTCTGTTTTTAGGTGGATAACTAAATTTATCTTGATATGGTATGGCTGGAGAATGTACTTGTTAGTCGCACTATCAGTAAAACAAGAGACGAAGCTTTGCAATAACAAACGGATACTATCTCTCGCAACTAATGCTTGCTATACTATAAATAGAGGATAATTGGTATGATCATCTAAGAGTGCAAGGAAATCTATCTTATTCATTCACTGATCTAGATACTGGACTCGCTCTACACGTGGTGGTTATATCTCAAATGGTTATAATTTATTACCTACTCGTGTATATTTGTTTATCAAAATTTTAAGTGTATTGGGTATTCATGAATTGAGAACCTAAAAATGTAGTTTCATCCCTATCAAAGAATATTATCTTGAGCATGTTTCTTTACCAGATAAAGCCGGCTCTTATAAGCTATTGAGATTTGAAGCTTTTGATTTCTATTAAACGCAAAATGCAATTTGTCATTATAGAAATTTTAGTCTAACAATTATTCGTGATCAGTACCAATGTAGATATATCGCGATATAACTTTAAAACAAAACAATTAAGATGATCTGCATCAAAGCCAGAATGTATATGAAATGGAACTCTATATCGTATAAATGCAAGTCCATAGAAAGTTATTTTGAGTATGAATAAGAGTGTGAGGTACAGATAATTAGACGCAGAGTAGTCATCCACAAATGAGAAGCTATAAGAGTTCTTCGATGTCATAATAGAATTTTCAAAGAATATTTTGCTGAGCTATCTATTGATATTTCGTTATGTGTGTTGCGTGAGTAGAATGTACATAAAATGAATAAAAATATGTGAGTTTATGAATAGCAGAAATCTGAGGAACATAGATTGATTACATACTGAAAACAAACACTCTAGAGTGAACAATTGTGACAGTGGGACTTTATTATAAAGACACATTAAACAGATTAAATTTATGGTGTGAGACGTCATGATCTCTCAATGGAATATTTTTCTGGGCTTAGCCAGTTAATAATTTTCACTCTGCAAGTTGAAATTTGAGAATTGTTGACGGGCTTTATATTATGACCTACAAGGGTAATAAATGATATTGGAGGAACATAAATAGTAATATCGAATTGCAAAGGAATTAGGGGTGGCTCAGAAATTATTGTGAGAGGAGAAGATGTGTAATCTCGGTCTTGCGTGTGATGAAGAACAATTGTACTGTTGTGCGCTTCACCTCAATGAATAAGATAGAAAATAAGAAAAGAAATTTTACCTCGATAAAACCTTTTAATATAAATCTAATATAAGAATAATACTGATACTTGTGAGGGTAGTTTGTCACTTTGGGCTTAACTTTATATGCCAACTCAGGATAATCTGTGTAAGAGATAATACTCTACGTGCTTTATGATACTATGTAATTAATCAATTTTTCCATTAATCGCTCCTACTCATCGACATATCTCTTTAAATCTTGAAGTAGGTAATTATTGATTATAAGTAATTATATAAATAATCATTAAATATAAGAGAAGATCAGTTAAATAATTGTCTTCTAATAAGGTAGATTATGCTGAGGTATTAGGTGATCTATAATATAATAAAGCTCTGGTCCGACAATAATTATACATAGGTGCACAGATTCTTCGTGAGTAGAGAGGGTGGTGCATAACATATGAATGTCTATTTTTTGGTGATATCTACGCAATTATCAGAGATATCCAGAGAATGGAAAGAGAGTTAGGACTCTGTAACTGCTTACAATGTCTACTTTAGATTGGCTTTAATATATGCGCTAGCCTCTGCTTTCTGAAATTTGTGATACTCTTTTGTATTATAATATAAACTCCTCTGAGAAAAATATAGATAATTGCTAATTATACGCCTCTATTATATTCTAATTTTAATATAACTTGAATTCACAAAAGGTTATATTTTGCTATCTCACGAATAATATAACCTCATAATGTGGCATATGCCCGCAATTATATTTTATAATGCTTATATATTATATCTTAAGTACTAAATATATATTATATAATATATATTATTAATATATTTTTTACTGAGCAATCAGCTAATGTTCAAAAGATATTAAATTTCTTGATTAGTCTTGGCTATCATTCAGGAGGCGAGGCAAAGCTCCAGCTCTCAACTGAGAAAGAAAGTTGTGTCAACAAATAATTCTAGTTTTTAAAAAAAAACTATATGTTCTACTAAAGTTTACATTCCATATCCAACAAAAAGAATAATTGTACTAGAGACAGAAGGATTTTTTGTAAGTTATATGAAATTTAGATATTTTCAAAAAAATGGTGAGTACATTGTGTTCGAAAAAAGATGTAAAAATTGAATCTTATTTAGTTTGTAAAAAAGCTACAGGAGTAACTGATAGCGCTAGTTATACAAAAGTATGCATGGAGAGTCTCTCAGTTCTTTTTAGTGAAGTCCTAGAACTCATTTAGCCTTTAGTGCTTAAGCGTGTTCACCAGGTTTTACTGTGATCGAGATTCTTTATTGTGCTAAGGCATCCCTTGATACTAATAAGATAAAGGTATATGTATACCATTTCATACTAATTTCGTCTTATGATATTTATAATAAGCTTATTACCCTTTTTTATGTAAGATTTTTAGTAAATTTTAAATTATAATGGCTCTGAAATATAAATATAAGTTAACTCACACGAGAATATATATTAATAACGAATTGTGAATATTTGTGGAAGATAGACAACACTCACAAATCACTGTCCTTGGAGTGATTACAACTTTAGCACTAGCTGGCAATAGCAACGGTGTGAGGGTCTATTTACAAACGTTTTGGTGATGAGAACTGACTCACTCACTTGGTCTCTTTATTTTCTTTTAGAATGTCTTTTGCTTGACATATTTTTTAATTTAAATAGTAAAATTTAGAAATACACTAGACATGTATAAGAACTAGAAAAGAAATCAGGATTATAACCGCGTGTCAGATGTATAACGACTTCATGAATTAATAATTATATATCACCCGTTGTAAGGTGTTTAAAGTCTCACAATTAGATATAGTTTTGCATTGTGCTTTCACAAAAGGTTAGTTCTGTTTTTTTCATGTTATATAGTATTTAGTGTTTTGTTGCATTATGTTGATTGTTAACTATGCGTTTCGTATTGTTTAATGACGCGTGTGAAACATGAGCGTTTATTATGCTAGAGTCACGTAGAACGGGGAGCCAGTAATATTCTCAAAGCATAGTGAGATAAGTAGTGAACTGTTCACAAGCGTGAGTGTGTTGTGGGGAAGCAGGCATGTGAGCCGATTAGACGGAGCGCATGTGCTGTTTGTGCCACTGCGGCGGACCTGGGGTGTCGCTTGATGGGGATAACTTAGGCTAAACCACCTGTTGCCGTAAATCAACAACAACTAATGCATCACTTTGTCAACCAACATAAGGATGTAATATATACTCTATGTACATGACAATGTCTTTTATCTCTAGGGAAAACCTCTACTCTGTAATATTGTCATAGTGTTTATTGTCATAGTTCTTACATTCAAACAAGTAAACTATTTATCTTAAATACTCTTAATTAATATTTTTGATAAATTTATTTTTTATACTTTTTCTAACCATATTATATATTAAATATTAATAATTATATATTCTCACAACTTACTTATGATTAGACAATATACGCTATGAGGTAAAATTACATATAAGTGTAATATTAAATATAGTATTTCATTTGCATCGTAAAAAAATGATCTTCATTTGTTTTAACTTTATCTAAAGACTATGTTATATATGCCCATGTCTACTGTCAGTGTATCGCACATATGCTTTAATTTATAGACTTGTTAATCTCATATTGGATATATACCTTGGTTTTAGGTAAGTACATAAATCTTAATCAACATCAGCTTCAACTCTAGATTCGTTACTCGGTTGACTCCGTGTAATTTTTCAGACTCTCATAAAATATATCCATATTACCGCTCCCTGGGACTTTTATCCTCTTACACTTTGTGACTCAACTCACATGAATATAAAGGAAACTCATACCTGAGTAGGTTATTGTACTAGTTCGTTCTGTTCAGTGTCGTAAACATGTGTGCTTGTTCAAATTAAACCATTATTCGTCCCTTGTATTGGGTTTACTAGTTGCTAACGCACAAGTTAAATAGACCATAAAAGTTACATAAAAAATCAAACCAATTGAAAAGAGAGAATATAGATTGTATTAGACTGTTCAAAAAAAAATCATTATTATATCGCCATCAGACATTGTAGCTCGATTTAGTATGCAACTTGTTACCTGGCACCTATAAAATAAATATTAAATAAGTTCCAGAGTTTAATCTTGAATGTGAGAGTATATGTGAGAATAATTATATTTTTGATCGTACCTTGTGTTTGACTTCTTCTCAGCACCATGTAGTCAGAGGTTATAATTGACCAATATTACAGTTGCCCAATGATTTCCATCCTTCATTTATCTAAGCATCATAGTTCAAAATCAGAAAAATATCAATTGGAGGTTGAAATCTGGTACAAGCTATATCCCTTTATGTAATAAATAAAGTATACTAGTTGTGTTAAATACAAGCTAGTATATTCTAAAGTTTTGTGGTGGATATAATAATTATAGCCAGCATTTTGAGAAGTAGTGTCTCTCTCAAGTGCTTAGGTAGTGACCGTTGGCAAAAACATTTTGTATTTATTGTCTGGGATGAGTAAAAACGATGTTCGCTGAACTTACTGCAGTGATTTGGTGTTATTTTTATATTCTGTAGAGATAAGCGCTAGAGGACAATGGAGTTGTAGGAAAAGCTCTTAGTGAGTCCCTGATTTTTTTATCTCTTTGTATATTAATATTTAAAAGGATATAAATTTAATGACATGATAATTTTAGATTTGGTTTTTCCTATTATTTGTAACTTTTATCCCTATAATGAATGGTTAAGTTACAAAAACAATTTATAAACTCACTTGATGTTTGATATAAAAAAAGTTATAATTTATATTTTGACCAAGAATATGTTTGTATTTGTCTTATATATATATTATTTTTTACTGTTATAGTCTTGTTTATTTCTGTATCTACTTTTATCACCTTGTGAGAAATAGCTCGCGAATATAGTAAATCGTTGGCCTAATTTGTTTGCTTTGTATTGGATATCTATATAAGACTTTATTTTTGAAACATGTGTTATATCAATTTATAATTTTGAATCAAATGTAAGTAAAAATACATTGTTTGTTCTCCAGTATAATTATACTATGATAACTCTTATTTTTGTTACAATAAATTGCATATGTTGCTCTTTTGATTTGTTATGAGTGAGAACGACGCTGGTTGGGCTGAGGTTACTCGGACTCGTTGAAGTGTAGCGCATTATAACTACTCATTTTATCCATTAATAAATTGACCTCGTACATAGGATTAAAGTGTGTTCGGCATTGAGTTGTGGTGTTGTTGATTACCATATGTAGGTACACTGAAACAGCACTTATGCTACGTCCCCCAGGTTTTGTTCTTCTTCTTTTTTTAATTTGTTTATTGTTTTTGTTTCTCACCTACTTAACTGTGGGCACTATTTATATAATATGGGGCTCATGCCCTAATATTCAGTTTAACTTGTACTATTTTCCAAGTATATGAAACATTTGTTTATATTGATTAAGAGTAGTTAGGTTTATCTCCATTATGTTGCCAATTTCTAAAAACGTGTCATTAATAAAATGTAAGACACATTTTATTACAGACACTATAATTATAACTCTCGTATCAAATTATTTCAGCGAGCTTTTTGATCAACATATACATTAACTTTATGATATTAATTATAAATGATATACACCAACATTTCAAATGTATATAATTGAGAAGTTATAGAAGATATCTTCGCCATCAAGAATTTCTTTTATAAAATTATGGAAGTAATAGCACAAGTCATTAATATATATACGCTGGCTTTAGGCCTTTACTCTGAGTACACCTTTTATGAAGAGTCAAAATCTTTTTTGTTTGTATCTGGAAGGTAAAAGCTCGCTTTTTTAAGATGGTTAATTTAGTGAGTTCTCACATATATACTAATTTACAAGACCTTTTTTTGTTAAATATATACTAGATAAGACTCTTATAATTGTTAAGACGTGGATCATTTACCATTGTACTATTTATTCACCTTACTAGTGAAATACCATAGCGCATTTTTTACATACACTACATTACATTTTGGGAAATCTGTATTTATGTTTTAATGGGTCTTTTTTATTGTTATTTTGTTTTTGAAGAATTGATTTAGAGGTGGTTGCTAGGTCTCTCAAAATAAGTCTATGGTTGTGATATTCGCGCTCTCTAACGTGTTGGTATGATTGCTGATAAAATTCAGGATAAAAATCTTTATGCATTGTAAGTTGTTGTAGCCTCGTGAAATTTAGAAATTTTTATTTGTATGTAGGTGTATGAGTTAGTCTCGCTGATTAAAATTTGATACTTTTCTCTTCACAAGAACAGTTTTGTAACAGATCTATGCTCAATAAGTGTGTATTTTTATTATTTAGTGTTTGCGAGATAGTGTATACTATGATCGTAATAGAATAGATTGTGTATATTAATTTCTGTTATAGAGAGTAATTTCCTCTTGTTTTAACTGGTAGGCAAAGTTTGTTCATTCAATGCACACCCCTCAATCCTCTTTTGATGACATGAAATTATTGCTCACCAACTTTGCAAGTGAAAGTACTTTGGGGAAATTTACCTTTATGAAGGACACCATCTAGGCATTATATGTGATATTTCTCTTTAGTGTCGCGTGCCTGATTAGAGAGATGACGTGTGCTGCTTACAAAAAAGGTTCGCAGCAACGTGGCAAGGAGAACAACCTAGCTCTCTCGATTATCTTCTATTGTACTAGTGAATGATATACATTACGAATTGCTTTTTTCTTTATATACTGAGTCAGTTAGTTTATTTCTTAAAACCAGGGTTGTTTCAGAAAAAGCCCAAGGAACTGAATTTTTATTTAACTTGCCGAAAGGTGAAGCCAAGAGAACTACTTTAACTGAGCCCAAGGTGAAGCCAAGAGAACTACTCGCTTAACTCCTGAGGCAAAGCAGAGGTGAATATTATTCAAGGAATAAATATCATTTTACTCCCTAGGCGCATACAACAATTTCCAATTGTTTGAAAGCTCAATTTACTATATGTTAATAAAACTTGGGTTTTAAATATAGCAAAAGAAAAGTCATTCACTGCCTTCATTATTCTTTTTTAAATGTATTTATTGTCTGAGGACAATAAATAAATTGCAGTATGACAGCAATGCAATCAGAAATTTTGCATGTTCTGTGGAAGAGAAAAGTGATACTATAGTAGTGAGGATAAGGGTAGAATGAGTAGATAAGATGAGTAAAATTTCTGAGATATTCTGTACCTAATTTTTTATTATTATTATTATTGTTAATACACAAATTTTTACTTTTAATATTGCCTAACTATATACTTTATTGATTATTTGTTTGTACTGTTAATGTTTTGTTCATTAGGTGCCCAGACGGCTATAAAGGCAATAGATGCCAGACAGCAGTGTTTGGCACTCCTGATTTCAACATATCACCTTCTGAAGAAGCTTCCAGTGTTCCAGAAGAAGCATCATCATCCTCAATCACCAGTATACTTCTCATATCAATCGCAATGTTATTATTATTACTTATCGGAGTTGCTGCAACTTATTGTGTCATACTCCAAAGAAGAAGGTATTTTTATATTTTAGAATTTTTTCTCGTTTTAATTTTAAGTTTGCCAAATATATTTTATCAGCAGGGTCGCAAATTGAAATTATTTTTAGTTAACATTTGCTGCTCTCAGCTTATTTAAAAATAGTATATAAAAGTTTTACTACCTACATACAGATCTTGTTGATGGAGAAGTTTTAAAGCTCCCACAACTCCCTAATAATTTTTGGTAACTATTACCTAACTTTGGTACTTTAGGAAATTTAAAACTTGAAATGGGTTTGAAACAATGTGCCATATTTTAAGGTAGTCAGCATACTTAATGTGTTGAGACCCCCTAAATGTGCTGAGCATCCCAAGTGGTGCAAGCAATTGGTATACATTTATTTAATGTTGTATATATGTAAATGTCTTGGTCAATGACCTCAACTATATGTATTAGCTTCAGTAGTGCTAAAGGGTGGAGAGGTAGTATAGAGAGGGGCCTCTTGCCACATAACAGCTACCAGTTGAAGGCCTGTATTGAATGCTGGCCAGTAATTAGATTATCTTTACTCTTGTGTATCTTAAATACGTATTCTATTTTGCTTTCTAGGTGCTTTCTATAATAATAATAATTATACATCTTTATTTATGCAAAACAAATTGAGTTTAAGATTACAAATTTTAAATATTTACATTTATCATAAATTCATTAATTGGATTTTCTAATAGGCAGGTTTTCAATTTAGAGTTAAATGAAAGAAATGACAGGTTTCTTTTCTCTACTTAATTTATTAAAAAGCTTCATACCTAGACAACTGAATCCTAAACCTGTGACTAGGCATGGCAATTAAATCTTTGTGCCTAGTTTCATGATTGTGTTCCTGTGTGTTAAAGTCATCTCTTTTATTTAGTTTACCAAATAAAGAAAATTAAAATAAAGATTCCATGGAATGTAAGGAGTTTAAACTTTGTAAAGGTTTGCAGTGTTCATCACGCTTTGCTCCGGCTAAAACTCGTATCATTTGTTTTTGCTTAAGCAATCGACATGTCCCCAGATGAGATTACCGTAGTGATTCTTGATTCAAAGTTTCCTGATCAAGGTAAATTTTCATGCACTTGAATAGGTATCCCTGTGTTGATAGTTTGCTTTCAAGCTTACTTTGCTGCCTAGGGGGAAGCCTAGAAATTTCTGCTTTAATTTCTTTAAACCTAAATTTAATGATGGGTTAATGTTTATTTTTTATTTACTTAGGAGGCCATTTAGTCATGTTAGAATGATGGAGAATGTAGAGATAAATAATCCAATGTATCAACCTGGTCAACTTATAAATGATGTTGATAATCTAGCCACTGAATTCTCTATAGATCCTGATAATGTAAGTAACATTGAGTAATAACCTAGACTTTAATCCAGCCAGCTATTTTATATAAGCAAATATTAACTATTCAGTTTTAGGCTGAGGAACCTTTAGCAAAAACTGGAACACTAACTTTTTGATAAAATATTCACATTCTAGCGTTATTAACATCAAAAATTAAAAGACAAGTTTGTTGTTGTGGACACGGTACCTGTTAAACAGATTAGAGTATTTGTTTATATTTTATTTAACAGTTAGTTAAACTACATAGCATAGTTTATGCAAGTCAAACAGTCTATTGCACAATGCTTGGTTAAAAAATTTCCTGTGAGAGCCAGTTTTCAAATGGCAGCCATTCGAAATTATAAAATCTGTTGCACTTGATACAAGATTAAACACAGTTAGATTTCAAGACAGAGATTTCACTGCATAAAAAGAATACCTTAAGAAAAATTTGTGAGGTAATTAAATATACCTTGAAAAACTGAAATATTAAGTATAAAATATATAAAATGCAGACATTTAAAAATTTGTCAAGTCATTTAAACACTTATAATGCAAATATTTAAATAAATATCAAATATTTGATAATTGTTAATAGGTAACTTAGACTCGATATCACCAAGGCAGTGACAAAATTATTCTATTACATTAAATTATTTCTAATGCTAGTTTGAAATCGATCAAGTCCTTCACCTTATATATGGTTACTCTTACTCTAGATATTTAAGTGGAGGGTTGGTGTCATATCGAGCGTTTTAATGATGTTTGAAGTTCAAGAGGAAAGCTTAGTTTCTTATTTGGTTAGTTCAGCTTCTTAAGTGTTTGTTTGAATAATAATTAATAAGTTTAAATGTGGCTTTTAAGTATTTTGTTTTGTTTCAGTCAAATTTTGGTAATCCAGTGTATGAAAGTGTGTATAACTGTAGCATGGGTGGAGCTATGAAGGAAGAAGAGAGAAGAAATTTATTAGGGTTAGATGAAACACAGCCAAATGATCTCTGATCTTTAACTCCTGTCTCTCCCTCCATACTTTGATACATGGTAGCTATTGCTTAGTCTTTAAATTGTACTTTTCCTTATTTATTCAGGAAAATGAGGAATTTATATGTGTAAATGTAGGAAATGTAATGCGTTGGCTCAAAAATTCTGAAACAATAATATTATCAATTTCAGATGTTTTTAATGCCTCCTGATATGATTATACCATTATACCAGTTGTCTATCTGTATATGTCTGTAATAATTCATCATGTGTGTTTATACTAGAGAGTTACTAAAATCAATCTTGAAAATATTTTTTGACGTCATTAACCATAATTATTGAGTGAGCAACAATTTAAAATAAAATGTATAAAATAAAAAATGATTTGACCAATTTTAAATTTAGGGAACTTATGTAGTCCTTAAGACCAACACACATGCCGAGTTTAATCAAAGTAAAATTAAATGTGTACCATAGAGGAATATAGTTAAAACTACCTAATCAGTGATGTGCACTTTAAAATTAATGTTTTAAAAGTTAAAATTTAGCAGGACACTCATATTAAATCTAAAGACGTGCTGGTATAAAAATTGTTTTATTTTCATATTCTGGGGATGAAAATAAGTGAGTTGAAGTTAAAGTGAGTCTGAAGTTGTGAGGATAAATTTAGCCAATCCAATGAGTTGAATAAAAGTTCCTAAGTACATCTTACCAAATATTTATAAAATATACTGGGCCTTTTTGAATGACAAAGGAATTTTTAAAAACTTTCTTGGTATAAATTGTTTATTATAATACTGGTGGTCCATATGGTGAATGAAATACCAATAAGAATATTTAAAAAATTAGGTACTAACTGAGCAAAAACAGTAGCTGCTGGTTTTATGCTGATAAAACAAGCAGTTAACTTTGAAAATGTTATCAGATTTAAAATGAAGTATTTATATTATAATTCAGCATCCAGTTAACACAATATTGTGTTTAATTATTATCTTTTATTCTTTTTGTTTTTTATATTTGCTTTATTTTGTTTGTATTTTTTTCTTTTTTTAGAGGGGACAGACAAAAGATAGAGATAAATGTTATGAAATACCAGATATGTTTGTAAACTTGTTTACACACTACTAATAAATGAAACCATCCTAACTAAAGAAATATTGAGCTCCGCCCAACTATCAAATTTCTCCTTAAGTTGCTGTTTCCTCTTTTTAGATTTTTATTTTATCTCTGTGATAATTTTATTGTTTAAGTTTTAATACATTTTTACAAAAGTAAAAATAACTGCTTGGGATTATTAGCAGGACTATTTTAATTAATTTTTATGATTTATTGATTTTAATATAATTTTTGCTCATTTGCTAAAATAAATATTTTAATTTGCCCACCTCATAGTTTTTTTTAATATTATTAAATGTATAACTTGTGCTATATTGAAATATCTTTAGAATATTTTATTTATTTTAGTTACCTAAAGCACAAATAAATGAATTGAGGAGATATAGACATTTATTTGTTTATACTGTAAATTTAGTTTAATTTTTTGCTTTTTTATTAAAAACGATACAAATCTCAGTGAGATATTATTATGTAATTTTTAAGATATTGTAAATGTATTTAGACTTGATAAGTAGGTACTTTTTTGTTTAGTTTTGTGAATTTATTTGCTGTTTGATTTTATTAAAAATTATATACATTTTATTTTGAAGTTCCTAAACATTGCCAAATATAGTTGTGCAGTACTGGCCGAGTTGAGTTAATATTTTTTTCTTGCCTTTTTCATTAATACTGGTATGAATGATCTGGTGTTTTAAGCTGAGACGCAGTTAGTCTAAATTCTCAAATGGTGCTTAGAGTTAAGCAATCTCAATATTTTGTAAATTGTTCAGTTATTGTTAGTTGCTGTTTAGAAATAAATTATTTAACATTTAAAATGCTTCTGTTTAAATCAGTGAGTCGCTTGAAAAGAAGAGCTCTAAATCTAAAGTCTTCAAATACAGTGTGTAACTTTATCCATCAGGTACTCATCTGATAAGTTGAAAACATCTGATGAGTACCTGATGGGTGTTGATTTTATTCATCAAGGTCACTCATGGCGGGAAAAGTTCCTCAGCGGCAGGAAAATCTAGCTCACCACCTCAGCAAGCTGATGACTCTTATCATAACCTAACATTACCTTCTTTCGCGCATTTTTATTTGAAAAGTTATTTTTTAACTTTAGAATCTTTGGACTTAGAACTGATTCAAGTAAAAAAAACTCTACCTTAAAAACTATACTAAAAACAAACCACGACATTTAACAACAAAAACAATACAGCATAACCAGACAAATCTTGAAATGGGAAGCGATTAAGTGTAACTTTATTAATCTGATATTTTACCTGATTAGTTTCCCCCACCACTCACCAGATAAAATATTATGTAAAAACATCAGATGAGTACCTGATGGATAAAGTTACACACCGATAACATTATATCTCACCAGCAAGCTCTAGTAAACATTCTAATGTCTATTTAGCCTAATATGTCATTTTTATTTTGATTTTATAATTGACTGACTTATATTGAAATTCATAGTTTGTGATAATAAAGCATTAACAGTGAATTTATATTTATTTGAGTACTTACACATTTTTTATCTAACTAATTGTAATTAGTAGCCCCTAATTAGTGTGGATGAAGGTCTTTGGTTGGATGATTAAATTAGAAAAATGATTTACTTATTAAAAATCCTTGTCCACCTGTAAAATAAAATAAATAAATAAGTTTATTGTAAATTCCACAAAATGGTAGTACATCCGTCAACTATAAAAAAATCGTACAAATTACAAATTTTGAAAAAATTATTCCAAAATAACCTGAAATAATATAAACCTATAAAACTAAATTTACAAAAAAATAAAGTCTGAAATAGAGTACAGCTCGGCGTCTATTAATAAATCTTTTAGAATATTTTTAATTTTTTTAAATTTTAATGAGGTCTGGTAATCAGGTAGAGAATTAAAAAATCTAAGACACACTGGAGTGGTAGAGCATCTCTTTGTTATACTAAGACGACAATAAGGGATATCTAGTAGATTATTCTGTCTTGTATTATAGTTGTGAATTTCACTTCTTTTAGTCATAGAGTTCTTAATAGAGTAAGCATATAATAAATTGTTATAAATAAAAACGGCTAAAAAATATTTTTAATGCATATAAAAAATTGAAGCCTCATTGATTAATTAAAGTATTTAGTATACATTTTTGTTGATAGTTATTTCAAATTAAAGGTTTCCGATCTAACCTTGATCTCAGAGCAAGTTTTATGTTATCGTCCTACTATGAGTGGTAAATTATTGAAAAATTGGACCACTATTCCTTACTTGTAGTGCAGTTATTGTCATGTTTTATTGTTTACTCATCGGCTTACTATTATTTTTTTTTTTTTGTTTGGTCAATACAAATTTTTTAATAAAATCAATAGCAAATATTTTTAAAAATATAAATGTGTTTTTTGTTGATTGTAATTTGTTCTAAAATATATGTTGGTGAATATAATTTTTAATGGATAAAATTATTTATGTATGTGAATACTGTTATCATTTGTGTACTCCGATCTAATGAAAGTATAATTTTATCAGCATTTATTTTTTTTTTAATTGGAAAAGGCACTGACCCTTAGTTTAGGCATGTATTAGTATTGATACACTCTCAAAACTTTATTTTAATTTTTGAAAATCATTTGTGATTCCAACAACTATTGTTTGATTACCAGTTAGTGGACGCTTTAGATGTTATAGAAACCAATACTGTGGGTTTTGTCACCATTATAAACAGATATTATATCAGTGAAATATTTATTATATTTTATCAAGACATGAACTATATTTTATTTATGCCTAACATTTTTTCTAATCATTTGCTTTGTTTATATTTTATTTTAGATATGACTATGATAAAATTTTGAATATTTGATAAAACGTAAATTTTGATTGAATATGTTTGGTATTTAAAACTGTTGCAAGGTAAATTGTATGGCCTCTTTTATTGTAGTTTCTAATTTAAATTCTGAGATACTGTTTTTTGTATAGAATTTTGTGTTAAAACCTTAGTTTTACACAAAATGAAGTTTCACCAGTTCAAATTATTTTAAACAATTTTTTAACTGGTATCAGATGCTAACAGGTTTCATTTAGTCTTAGTCCAACTTATTATAATATTTAGCGAAGGTTATTACATTTAAAAAAATCATTTAGACTCTGATTGCTCAGCTTCTTTAATAGTTACATGTTGTATTACACAATGTAAAAGTACATTTTATTACAAAACTACATTACAATATATCATCTAATACAGAATTGGCTCTCTGAAATAGGGTCTATTAAATAGTCATACATCTTTTAAGTTTTAGCTGCTAACTAGCACTAAAATTAAATATATCATAAAGTTACACTTTTTCCTAATTTTTATGTTTATGGGCTTAAAATTAGGACACCAACATGCTTGATGAGTTTTTAAGTTGCCTCTCACTTATTGAATCCAGAAGGTTAAATTGAGTTTTAAATGTGCTGAATTAAAATTTTAAAAATTATGTCTTACATTTTAAATATTTTACATATTGTAGAGGCTATGAACATGACTTTATGTTTTAATGTACATATAACATATGATTTATAGTGGTCAGTTTTGCTGATGTATGCTGTTAAAATTATCCTTTCTTTAGTAAACTTTTTTCTAATGAAAATCTCATTATTGTTTAGTTAGTAACACTTAAAGTGTTATTTTCCTAGTTGTTTTTACTATTTAGCTAAATTTAGTTGTGTAGATTAATAATAAATTAGATAAATTATAATAAAATAATGAGTGCTATTTACATTTTAAAATTTTAACTGTCATAGTTTTAAAACAAGAACTTTAATATGTTTATTATTATTTACAATTATTTTAAATATATTTTTAGCAATAAATTAAAGGTTGTCCTTTTTGTATGGTTGATGTATATTGTTGTATTTTTTTCTTTTTAAGGTTGTTATAAAATTGTTGTTCCTGTACTTTTAAAGTGTGAAAAATGATAAATAATCAAGCTATACAATTATTTAATTTATTTTACAGATATGCTCAGTTAGATGTTACTTTGACCAAATTTATTTCTTAAATTTTGAAATTAAAATTTTTTATTTTAATTAATTAATTTAAAAAATAATTAATTTATCATATTATTTTGTGTAATTGTTTAATCATTTTCATAAATTTGAATTAATCATTTCATTATAAATTTATTTATAATTTTGTTTAATGTATACATTAATTTTAATATACTTATTTTTGTAATTTTTTAAATTTAAAAAATAAATTTGATCAATTTTTTAAGTGAATATGTATAAACTTACATTTACTAATAATGAATACTCAAATTTTAAATTAAATAGACATAAGAAAAATTGTTATTAGGTAAATTTTGTTTTTTATTTTAATGATCTAAAAGCAAAACACATATTTGTTTTTAATTTAATTTGGTTATTTTACTGTAATTGTAATCTTAGTGTGATTACATCAGCAATAATATTAAGTACAAATAAAATTCATATCATATGACCTAAAATTAGTAACAAAAAAATTGTTTTCTGATAATAATAGATAATTTGAAGATTCTTTTTTGTCTAAACTTGATTTATGTTAAATTGTATTTGTGCCAACTAAAAAGGTTTAAAGGTTTAAAAATGTAATGATGAAAATTAAAATTATTGCATTATTTGACAAACAGTTATATTATTATTAATAATAATATTATTAATATTATTATTAAATATTATTATTAATAATTTATTAAGTTTAAAATATATATGTGCCATTTTTATATTATAATGTGGTTGCTTGATTAAAACCATTTTATAATAACCTTGGTGTCACCTGGGTAACTTTGTTAAATGAAGCCAAAATTGTCGGGTAAACCCCTCCTCGCATTTTAAACTGATTTTCTTACTTATCCTAATTTTGATCCGTTATTGTAATGTTTTTTTTATTTAAAATTTCCTATTCTAATTTTGAAATTTTACTGTTAAGTGTCTTAAAGCATTACTTTTTAGTGTAAAGTAAGACATGGTCTTAATAACAAAGAAACATCAATATGTTATGAGATGAGACTGCAGTTTATTTATTAAAGATAAAAATTGAAGAGCAACAGTGGTTCATTCAATTGACTAAAGAGGGCAACTTCCTTCACTCTAGAAAAATAGTGTCTTCTCTACAACTTTTTCATTGCTAAACAAATGCCCACTGAACTTATCACTTCATCTTTTTCATAAATAAATTAATTAACTAAATGAAAAACTACTAATTCTTCAACCAAGCCTCTTTTGATATATTAATTGCTATGCCACTGATGGATGGGGGATATGAATTCAGTTGATCACTGAAGTTATTGAGCAACACTTCCAAAGGTTGGGAACCCTGCTTTAGCATTTAGTCCCTCTCATGTCATATTATAAATGTCTTTTTTCATTTTATTACGTTGTTCATACTTAACATGGTTTAGTTTCTGGAATTTGTTTTATTAATTATTTATTTTAGCTGCCATACAAGCAAATTTGAATTCCTAAAATTTATTTTATATTTTTAAAAAATAAAAAAAAACAGGTTGTTATTTGTGTGCCAAAATAGTGTTTTATGGTAATTTATCTAGAATAATATTTTGTATATAATGTTAATTTTTATGTATAATTTGGTCATTTTGCTTTACTTGATTTAAAGTTTTTTTTTTAATTAAGTTCTTTATTGGCAATTCAAAGAAGTTATAAATATTAAGATATGAACTATGCACTCTATGATATTAAACATTTTTCAAGAATCTATGATAATACTCTTGGTATTCAAATAAAATTGGGGAACTGTTTCACTTTCAGATTGCTTTTCAAGTTATTTAATTTAGTATTTTTTTCTTAAATACAATGTATTGGAGCTGAATTAGCTTCTTGTATGGAAAAACTCAAAAAATACATGAAGACTTTGACTTGTACCCATTTAATTTGCTTGTTTTTATGTTAAGTAAAAGATACTAGACATTTTGATATGTAACTTTAATATTAATTATTAATTTAATAAGTGGTCTTTATAATTTATTATTATGGTTCCTTATAAGCATAAAGCAAATCAATTTTTGCCAGTTTTTTATTTTTGCTGCAACAAATAGTGCTTAGTACAGTCCAATGCATACCAAATTTGAAATTTTTGCCATAATGCCTTATTTTCTGCATATTTCCCTGTTAGAAGTGTAATTTATATTTTAGAACAAATAAAGATTGTTCCTTGACTATCAAAAAATAAATATTGAATAATAATTATGAACTTTCAATCAGTACAAATTTTCTAAAGCTTTCTGCTCTAAAAGCACTCAAAGGGTGCAGGTTACCGATGGCTGTTTGCATTGCAATTACAATTTCATGTTCAGCTTTTTTTTATTGAAGTTGTTCTATATTTGTTTTTAGATTTACAAGATTGCTAGTCTACAAGGAAACTCTCAACTTACTTAAATATATTGTTTTGTCAGTAAAAAATAGTGGAAACCCTTTTGTTTAGAATTAATTTTAATTTCAGGAACACAGGAAGAATTTTTAGAAATTTAGTTACTCGTACTTTTTTTTAAAAAAATATTATTTAAAAATTAAAGATTTGAACTTCATTTTTTTAGCTAATAATGGATGTGTAAAGATTAATTCAAAATATGGCTACCTAGATAGATTAGATTCTTGTGAAAAATCTACGAAAATAGGCTTCTGTTAAAATAAGTAATCATAACCAGAAGATGTTCTTATTTAAACATTTTTAATTGGTTCTGCTAGTCTTTTTTTATTGAATACAGCTTATAACTAGTAAAACCCATTAGCCTGGTAATCTTGGTACTGGCAATATTTTGTATTGTTCTATTTACTCTAAGTTAATACCTCCTTTGCCATGGAGGTCTATGCCAAACAAATTTCCTTTGGAATGCATTCTTTCTTGCTCATCAATCAAAAAGTTACCCTTTCACTGGTTTGTATATTTTCCTAGATTTTAGAGAATTAAAAAAAAAGCGTATAAGGTATTTTAAAAGTAAATGTGCTGAATCATTTCAAATATATAGTATGAACTGAGCTTTAGTGCCCATAATGTGTACAGCATAGATATGTATAAGCTATTTAATGGACAGGCATATTTTTTTTTAATTTTCAGGGAATTTGACTTACAAGTAAAAGTGTTACTGTTGTATGAAGCATAAACATAAAACTTGAGCAAGAACTGGATTGCTGAGCAATAAAGCGTGCTTGCCTAAGGAAATGTGCTTGGCTTGGGGACTTCTAGGCCAGAATTATTCTATTAATTGGCGAGGGAGGTCTTCCAGTTTGTCCAGGGGATTTGTAAGTTTCAGAGTGGCAGGAACATGTGTATGCTATTGGGTAGTAAGTCTAAGAACCAGGGCAATGTTTAAATTCCTTTAAAATTAACAAGTTCTGTTTATTTACTCCCTTTCTTCCTACCTCAATTATTTATAGTTCTCACGATAAATGTCCTCAGATGAAACTGTTCAGTTAGTTCTAATAATGCCTACAGACGAATAAAAAAAAACAATTCAATCTAAAAGGAATTGTGAATTTATTTAAAATAGTATTCTTTAATGTAGTTGCCAAATTATTCATGCATAAAGGAATTCCATTCTTTTTATTGTTCTTGTAAGCATATTTATTATTATGTTTTATATATTAAAACTTTGAATTTAGCTTTATTATTATTATAGTTTCAAAGTTTTAATGCTATTTTAATATTATTATCATTGAATAAATATATTACCTATGTAAATAATAAAGGTGGTTATGATGTTTGTATTTTAGTGTCCCTTACTAATTTAGATATATTAAATCGAAATTGGAAGTTTTGTATTGAGCTAATGCTATGATCTAATAAATATGTGAATAATGAACCAATGTACAAACCATTTTTACTTTTCGTCATTTATACCGGAGTATATAGACAAAGTATTGTGTTTGCAAAAAAATTCCGAAACCAGGATGTCACCTACTATCTGAGGATTAGCGAAGCGAGTCTGATGATGTATTGCAGTATAAATGTAACAACTTGTATATTCTGAAGACGAGCGAAACAAGTTCGAAGCTGGGAGGATGAGCGTAGCGAATCCGATGTAATGAGAAAAAGTTCTGAGGTACCCATAGCCGATTTTTTATTTTGGTTACCAATGTTAATGACATTTGTGTCATGAACATTGAACAGTTTCAGAGAAATTGCCACTTACAAAAGGAATTAATAAATGCTGCCATGTGATTAAGAGTGTATAATGATCATTCATAGGTCCTTGTATAAGTCTCTTGTTAAAACCATTCATATTGCTATATTAAACCTTCTGCAAGGTTTTCTAAATAAAAACTACCTCAACCATAAATTCTCTAAGTAATTTTAAAAATACAACATTCAAAAGTAGACAATTTTATAAATGCTTAACACGGGTTTTTGATCAAATTTTGAGCCCTACAATTAAATTTCCAATCTTGCTATGTTATTTATAATACCACCACTTTGAGATGCACTTCCCAGTCTTTCTTCGTTACTCCTAAGAGATATTAATGTAGTGGAGAATGTCTTTCCTGCTCATGGATTAAATATCTTGTGCAGGTAAGAGACCAGACCCAAATATGCGAGTCCAAAGAGAAGTATATAAGCCTCACACTCAGCTAAGAAATGGAAGGCTGTTCGGCCTAATTTTTAATACCTATAGTCTTTAAGTGTTTTCACAGAAGACAGTGTCCTAACTAATACACTAACTAATTTTTTTAGGTAGGTTTTATTTAAGTTCATGATGAAATGCAGTTTTTTAGTCATTGCAGCCGAGCTTAATTAACTATTCATTCAAGAATTTTTACCTCGTGTTGAAAAAAGGGGAAGTACTGGTGCAAAGCCAATAAAGAGTGTCTCCAAGTCTAGCTAATTTAAAAGTTTTTTTTGTTTGACTATATGACCAAGAACCTATTTTATAAGAACTTGCTTAAACTCAGCTAGAGAAAGAAGCTTAAATATTATTATATTTATATAAAATTAATATACAAGGACGTAAGAGCTTTCATTGCTCATTGGAGGTGCAAGGTTCCATACAGACATTATTAATTCAATTATGTTTGAGTTAATAAATATTAATGATTGCCTTTTAAATTATATGTAGACTAAACCGGCATACCAGTTATGTATTGCTGTTTGTCTAGTTTTATACCATTAAGGAGTAACTTAAAAGAAGTAAAGACAAGATTACCTTCAAATACTTTACTTACTTCAAAGTTGATTTAAAGAGCTCACTCGAGAAATCGCCCGAAGTGCCAATGTCGTATAATAAGTGAACAAAGTTAAGAACAGCATGAAATTGGTGTTCGGTCGTATCTATGTCAGGACAGGTGAACAAATAAACACCATGTCTTTTGTAATAAACCCACTGAAAAGCTACTTCAACTATATCAAAAACGATCGAGTGGTTACGATCTTGCAAAATGGCAATCCTTATATTTGTCAGTCTCTTATTTCACCTTACTCCTTGTCTAATTTAATTTCTCGAAATCATATTTAATGGTTATAAAAGAAAAATGTGAGTAACAATGGTGATATATGTTGGGTTTTCCCAACTTAAATCAAAATTAGTATGTTTTTAGTGTTGCACAATATTTGGAAAACATAAGTCAAATGTTGGTATCGTACAAGTAGATAGATAAGAAATCTCATCATTTTATTCTTTTTCTCGTTTATACTGTAGGTATAGAGAAAAGTAATGTATTTACGCTAAAATCCGAAACAGAATAAACCTGATCTATTCGTTTCCGTTGCTGTCCGTAAATAATCTGTACACGCCGTTGCCGTCAGTATAAAGACTCAGCAAAAACGACAGAAAAAATGATAAATCACCTCGCAATTTGGCCCCGTCGTTGGGCCTTTTTTTTAACTCCTTTAAATTTATGATAGTATTCTACTCTCATGACCCCTAGTGAGGCTCCATTTTGTGTTCAATCCACAAAAGGAGCGTGACTTTTTTATAAGATTCTATACATTTTACTTGAAGCAACACATACCCACTCTTGAAACCATAAAGCAGAAACATACACACAATACATGCATACACACAAATATATATATATATATATATATATATATATATATATATATATATAATATAATATATATATATATATATATACATACGTCTCTACCATTCTCGGGCCGAGGTTATGAATAAAAACAGAGCTTTTTACATGAACTAAACACTTATTTCTGGCCAACGTTTCTTCATCAGGGCCCTTTGCAACACAAGAAAATATCAGTCTAGTTAGAGAGTGTAAAACTAAAATACATAAATTAAGTAAAAATGAACAATAACAAAAATAAACCAAGAGATAACAAATATAAAAAAATACTTAAGAACGTAAGTAATTAAGTATGATAATATAAATCGTATGATTTATATTATTTATTTAGTAACAAATTACTTACGAAATAATCATAGTTTTCTTCTACTATGGGCCAGAGGACCTATGCAAAATCTAAAATGAAAGTTTAAACATAATGAATGTTCAAATAGTTAAAAACATAAGTTTTGCGGTTATTTAGAATGGTCTTATTGACTTTGGACTGGTTTTAATCGATTAAACAATTAAAAAACGACTTTTTCCGACAAAAGTCGGAAAAAAGTTTAAAAACATAATATAATTATGTTTATATTTATGTTTATATAATTATCTTTACCTTAATATAATTTAACCAATTCAATTAAAATTTTGCTGACACGTAAACTTGGTTAAAGACGTCATAAAAACCAGAATTTGCTGTCCTTTCTGAAGCTTTAAACACACCCCACACACACCACACTATATATATATTATATATATATATATATATATATATATATATATATGTATATCCCTCCACAAAAGATAAAAAGATATCTTGTGCCGTGGAGGGAGGACACACACACACACATTTATATATATATATAATATAATATATATATATATATATATATATATATATATATATAATATAAATGTGTGTGTGTGTATTGCAAACTTCTTTATTAGCGAATTTTTTCAAAGGAATTTCGCAAAACAAGACCCTTCATGGAGTCAATTATAAGTAAGTTCAATTAGAAACACATGTTAAAGCTTTTCCATGCAACAGATGCTTCTTTATTTATAAAAATCTATTTTTATAGACATAGTAAACTACCGTTTACTTTCTTTTCTCTGAAATTATCGTTTAAAAATAGTCCAACAAACGGAACGATTCACTATAAAGTTCTTCGTAAGGCTATTAGGGTTCAACAAGTCACATCTAATTATAAATACTGTAAATATAAATACTATTCTATAGTACGTATAAACTAAAGGGAAATTTAACAACCGGCTTGACCACAAAGATATTAAACTGTGTTAGGTTGCCCACACTGTTTCATTCAAAGCTTGTAGTGCCGGCTCTGTACGTTGAGTTCTAAAGTTAAAATATTGATTTCAGTTAGGTCTGGGTTTCTGTGCTATTTACATCGGGCACACCGGGTTAAAATTAAAAACGAAAAATTTGAAAACTGTTCCAAAAAGTATTTTTGATTTACGCGAAAGAACTTTTATAATTTGTAACCTATTACTTGAAAATTATCCCCGTAAGTATTTATTTACTATTACGTAAGAAATAATAAGTACTAATTTGTTAATATCGTTTAAAATTGCCCAATAATACGATTATTTACATTAATGTTTCTTGTAATTTCTATTATAATATTTGTATAACAATAATATAAACAATATTTGTTTTAAGGACAAAACAGGAAAAGTTTTTGGAGTTAAGTGGTCTACATATAAAATTTTGCGTGAGGTCAGTACTACACAAGTAGGTTGCGATCGTTATCTCCTTTCCAGAGCTCTCTACAAATTTTATATTGAACCGTGAGAGTAATTAATTGCCATTAATATGAGTGACTACCGTCAATATATTTTTGCCATGATCATATAAAAGAAATTATATATGTAACATTATTTATTTTGGTTGAGTGGATAAATTATTTTTTTAATGGTTTATTAGTATTGTGTACGATGTAACTTATCCAGATAATAACTTACTTTATTTCCTAAGTACTTCTAATTTCTATTATTTTTTTAAGATTCCTTTGATCAACCCAATATTTTACTATTATTTGTGTATAGAATGAACCCCTTAATAAAATAATATTATCAGTGGCGCGTATAAGTTTTTCGTCACGTTAGGCGACAGGTAATTTTGTGTCCCCTTCTTTTATCTTATCTAACAAATGAGGTAGTAAGTCTCCTTCGCCATTAAGTGCAGTTTTTAATAACTACCCAAGTAACCCCGGATTTTCTCATTGTATTAATAATACTGAAGCAATATTTTTTTATTATTATCCCCTGTTTTCTTCGTCAATAAAATTTTATAATGACCATTATACTTCTCAAGTTAGTAAGCTAGTAAAATTAAAAAGTTAGTAACTCAACTTAAATGAGTATGTGTTATGAATATATATATATATATATATATATATATATATATATATATATATATATATATATAATATATATATATATATAATGTGGAGTGTATGAGTGCATGATATTTATGTATATGTTTACTGAGATATTTAGTATAATATGCATTGTATCATGATTATATATATATATATAATATAATATATATATATATATTATATTAAATTATATTTAATATTATAAAAAATGAATGTGTGTGTGTATGTATGCGTATATATATATATATATATATATATATATATATATAATATATATATATATTATATATATTTATATATATATATATATATATATATGTTTGTTGTGTGAATGTAGTATGTATTGAATTATATTTGTGTATATGTATATGAATGCATTTGTATATGTATGTATCTATGTATAATTTAAAATGATATTAATAATTATTTATTCATATTATAATTATTCAATTAATTTTGCTTTATATGGCAACTTAAGTCTTCCTTTTGAAAAGAGTAACCATGGAATCCTCCCAATTTATAGTGTTAAGACTTATTTAGATGTAGTTATGTCATATTTCACTATAATAAATAGTTTATTTATTTATTTTAAACTTCTCTTTTTACAATGTTGACGTCTGAGGCCACTGCCTTGTAGCCTATGAAGTAAACGCACCTATGTCTCAGTCTTTTCTTGGTCTTGAACCTCTTGACAACCGGAAAATCCGCTAGAGAAAGCCCCTTATGGCTTTAACAGGAACCGTATTCATATTTCTCCCTTTACTGATTTTCACAAGTTATCTACTAGTCAAATTTAAAACTATGCGTTTGCATGCGCGGTACAATGGCGTGGTTAAAATCTTAATTAATTCTTGTTTTTGTTTAAAATAGCAAAAGAATTTGGCGCTCTCATCAATGGCCATGCATCAAAATCAAGTGTGTTAAATGTAAATTCATCACATGTCCTAGTTATGCTGTTAAATCGCAAAGACAAAAGATTTTGTGACAAAATATGTATGAGGACATTGTAGTATTGGAAATCTGCATGTGCCGCATAATTGTGGTATATTATAAAATTTTATTGACGAATAAACAGGGGATAATAATGAAAAATATTGCTCAAGTATTATTGTGGCATAATTCTCAAATTAAATTAAGAATTAAATTAATTTGATTGGAATAATTATTGATCAGGATATAATGATCGGTACGTACTGCAACTATCCGGCGTGATAATTAATAGGTTTATTCGAAACGATCTACTTGTTAAATTCACTTTTATACTTCCATGAAATATTTACGTATGCGAACACTTCTTTACTGAAAATTGGCACACTTAATTTCCTTTACCAATTTACAACAAAGATGTCATAGTTCTAATAAAACTGGACGGGAATCTGTCTCGGATAGTGTGGCACTTTCTTTTCACTTTTGCATTCACATTACACCTACTGAACATCGGTATAACTTTACGAACAGATCTTATGATCTACTTAAAGTTTTCCTTGACATTCACTGACTTGCAGTTGTTATAGTCTCGTAATCGTATGTTTTTATGCCTATCCGATTAGGAAATTCCGCAGGATGATTAGAGACAAGAATTTTTATAATGTTATTTTCGTAAATGTTCTATAAAAGGTTGCTTATGTTATTGTTAGGAGAGGGAGGCATGGGGGAAGTGGGCTATTCGATACGGGGGCTGTATTATATTTCTCAAGAGATACATTTATTTAAATTTCTTATGTACGGGAGTTTCTTAAGTAATTTTTTGCAGAATTTATAGTTTATTACATCGGTACATTTGATGCAATAAACTATGGATTCTGCTAAAATTTACTTAAGAAACTCCATTACATAAAAAATTTATATAAATGTATAGTCTACCCTACTTTGCATAAAAAATGTTTTAAATAAATGAATATAACTAATATCTAAAAAAAATCATATATTTGTTAATTGATTCATTAAAATTTATTTGGTTTTAGGATTAGAAAATTTAAAGTCAAGAACCCTGTTGCCAACATGAAAGGACCTCCTTTGTTGTCTAATAAGTCTATAAGAGAAAATAATTAGTTTTAATGACTAAAATAAGTTTTATAGTACGACACACGGCTAAAATCAGTTGACAGCGTGGGGTTAGTCGTGGATGTTAAATACGCCCTCAATTTCAAATCTGGCCAACCTTATTGATTCTTCAACACTCTTTTCCCACCTTGTCAACTAATTTTAGCCGTATGTCATACTATAATTCTACTAGACTCCATTACCTGTCCATGTTTATATACCTGAGAAATCATGCGAAAATTAAATATTTATTCTCGCTTTCGAGACAATTTTTTACTTCTTCTCATTTATACCACAGGTATATAGGAAAAGTATTGTGTTTGCACGAAAAATCAGAATCCGAGATTTCACCTAAATCACCAGTTGAGGTGTTTTTATTTCTCCTACTCCTGTGTCATTTTTATCAATTTGTCTGATAAATCTCAGTGTGCCTCAACAACAGTGTGACTATTACAATATCAAAAATTATTAAAATGTATTTCAAAAGCAAAATAATGATCGAAAAAAAACCTAAATCGGATCAATTTTAGGTTGCTCCTTGTTTAGGGTCAAATTTAGGGATTATCTACTTGATTTTTATCTCATTTTAGAGCATTACTTGATTATCAGCATTACTTTGATTTTCTCTCTCATTATCAGCATTACTTTGAATTCCATCTTATTATCAGCATTACTTTGATTTTATCTCATTATCAGCATTACTTTGATTTTATCTCATTATCAGCATTACTTTGATTTTCATCTCATTATCAGCACTACTTTGAATTTCATCTCATTGTCAGCATTACTTTGAATTCCATCTTATTATCAGCATTACTTTGATTTTTATCTCATTATCAGCATTACTTTTTTTATTCTCATTACCAGCATTACTTTGATTTTCATCTCATTTCAGCATTACTTTGATTTCAGCATTACATCTCATTATCAGCAATTACTTTGATTTTCATCTCATTTATCAGCATTACTTGCATTAACTCATTATCAGCATTACTTTGATTTTCATCTCATTATCAGCATTACTTTGATTTTTATCTCATTATCAGCATTACCTTTGATTTTCATCTCTTATCAGCTTACTTTTGATTTCTCTCTTATCAGCATTACTTTGATCATTATCATTGATTTTCATCTCATTATCGCATTACTTTGATTTTCATCATTATCAGCATTACTTTGATTTTATCTCATTATCAGAGTTACTTTGATTTTCATCTCATTATCAGCATTACTTTGATTTTCATCTCATTTCAGCATTCTTGTTTGCATCTCTTATCAGCATTACTTTGATTTTCACTCATTATCACCTATGATTTTTATCTCATTATCAGCATTACTTTGATTTTCATCTCATTATCAGCATACTTTGTTCATTCATTACTTCATTTTGCATCTCTTATCAGCATTATTTGATTTTCTCTTCCATTATCAGCATTACTTTGATTTTTATCTCATTATCAGCATTACTTTGATTTTCATCTTATTATCAGGTTACTTTGATTTTCATCTCATTATCAGCATTACTTTGTTTTCATCTCATTATCAGCATTACTTTTGATTTGCATCTCATTTCAGCATTACTTTGATTTTTCATTTATCAGGTTACTTTGATTTTCATCTCATTATCAGCATTACTTTGATTTTATCTCATTATCAGCATTACTTTGATTTTCACATTATCAGCATTACTTCTGATTTGCATCTCATTATCAGCATTACTTTGATTTTCTCTCATTATCAGCATTAGCATTACTTTGATTTTCATCTCATTATCAGCGTTTACTTTTTTCATCTTATTATCAGCATTACTTTGATTTTTATCTCATTATCAGCATTACTTTGATTTTCATCTCATTATCAGCATTACTTTGATATGACACGTATATGTTTTTTTTAAATCGTTAAAACATCAAATATGAATCGAATAGAGTTAAAATTTGGCTACAAAGTACGAGTACATGTACTCGTATACCTTTATGCCGTAATGAACATGTGTGCAAAGTTTTAAATAAACGGCTCGTATATCTGTGTGTTTTGACGGATCACTAGTGTTGAGCAGCAATGAGCGAAAATAAGAACATTTATGGGTGACCGCTGGGAACAAAAAAAAATTTACTGCTGAGAACGAACGAAGCGTCCAAAGACGTGCTGTAATTCAATTTAGATGATTTTCGTATTTTAAAAAGCAACCGAGTCGGAAGTGGTGAAAATGAGCGCAGGAAATCCGATAAGAAAAGGTTCCGATGTATTCGATTTTTGTAACTATACAACTATATTGATATTTAATACAGAATTGATTGAGCTCTTTTATTAAATTGTTATCAATATTTAATAAATGGTTTATGGAGTCTACATCTGTATTATTGTAAATAGTATCGTTAAGACAAGTCAATAGACTCATGAAATCGATATCCTCGTATTAGTTGTCCTGTGTTAGCGTGATACAGATATAAAATGTTTAGATAAATAATTTATTACCTTACGTTTTGAGAGTCAATACAGTAGAATACTAAGCCGGGTATTGGGTACCCTCAAGAGGGCCTCTTCTTAACTTAGCCTTGAACTTGACTGACCTTAAAGTTTTTGTTGTCCCAGTGTGTACGAGTTTTTTTTATAAACAGCCTTTTACTTGCATGTTTACTCTAAATAAGTAATACTTTAGCAAGTGCAAGAGATGTTGGTTTGTGCTTAAATAGATGTGTCTCTCTGACAGCTTCACATGGTCCTAGAATAATTAATTTATTGGGAGTAAAGCGTTTGGCTTATTATTATTCTATTCATATGTTACAACATAGCTTCAGTTTAAAGCATTAAAAGCCTAAATAATCTCTGGTATGCAAAATCAAAACCATGTAATATTCAAGCTAACTATAGAAAATCAGACAATCACAGCTGTTAATTTTGTCTTTTACTAAGTTAAATGTTGGTATACATTTGATTTAAGGTTATATACTTTATAGACTTAAAATGAAGACTTCATAATTTTTATCGCATTTTTGTGTGTGTCCGGTATCATCGTATCTCCCGGTATTATTATGCTCGGGAGTTGAAACTTGGTTCACAAATTAATCTTTAGGTCTAGTTGTGCTTTCTAGAAAATATTTATTATAACGTCATTAACGCAAATAATGACGCATGTAGTGTCCTGTATAATTCCAGCAATTATTTTATAAATTATTTACGGCTTGAACCATTTACAAAAAAAAATATAAATGTTATACAATATTAAATGCAAATTAACAGAAAGCAAAAAACAAGTTTTGACCAAAAAAAAAATATAAGAAAATTTAGAATTTAGAAACTCAGACGTATTTGGTTTAATTTGATTAAACAAACGGTTTTTTATAAATAAAAATTCGGGTATTATAAATAAAAAAATCGGGTACGGGGTACATCGAAACTTTTCCTCATCACATCAGATTTGCTACGCTTATATCCCTACTTCGGACTCGCTTCGCTCTTCCTCAGAATATATAATTTGCCATATTTATACTGTAACACGTCTTCGGACTCGCTTCGCTCGTCCTCAGGTAGTAATTGCATCCGTACATACAGCATACAGCACTGTCCTTGCTCAATGCTGCTTATTAGATATATTTACTAATGCTGATAATTAGATAAATGCTGATAAAATCAAATTGATTAAGATTTTATTGCGCTGAGTCATTATTGCGGGTTAATGACGTCATAAAAATATTTTTCAAATAGCACAACTACAGCTATATATAGATTGATTTTTGTACAAAGTTTCAACTCTTTAGCATAAATACAATAGGAGCTACAATAACAGACAGCTTTGTAAAAACCACTCAGGAGGTCTTAAAAACACCTGAAACGAATAATTCCAATGAGATTTTGATTTCGGAATTTTTGCCAACACAATACTTTTCTTATATACCTATAAATGAGGAATAATGAGAGTATAAATGAGGAAAAGTAAAAATAGATCCATTGAGTTGAAATTAGGTGCAAGTGTATTCCTTTGCGTAATAAATAGGCTTATTAATATATGTTGCATTACAATATGCAACTAGTATATCTATGGGTTTTTCTTACATTTGCCTTTAACAGCCACACAGCCTTTTTATGTCACAAATAATATATGATATGAAAATAATATATGATTTCCGCCTGTGCATGGATAATGCTAATAATAAAAATAAAAATTATTAGCATTTTTATGATAAACGTAATTATTGAACTTTTTACTCTTTTAAAAATTTAACAGGCGATATGTACTTTTAGAAAAAATTAGATAAAGGGATAGATTAATAAAAAATAATAATAATTCCTTGTGTTTACTAGACAGAAATAGTTAAAGATGTAAATTTCCATAATATGTTTTTTTCAAAATTATTTTCGTTTTCTACACAAAAGTTAAAAGCAGATTTTATTAAAACCTAGAGTTAGATCACTACTGTTAAGTTGCATCCTAACGGGTGACCGCTAGGAATGAAACGGACGTTTTTACAGTCTAAATCAAGCGAACCGAGTCCAAAGACGAACTGTAATATAATTGCAGTTGAAAAATGTGATTTTTCATATCTGAGGAAGAACCAAGTGGCGAGGAAGAGCGTAGCGAATCCGATATAGTAATAAAAGTTCCGAGGTTCCCCGTGCCCGATGATAGTGCATTATATTATTTTTATCGCTATCATAGAGCTTTTATGGAATTTTTTTGTTTCCTTGTTGGGTTTTTTTTTAATTCTTACTTCAACTTGGATGCTTGATAAGAACCTATGTAATTTAATGATATGTTAGGTTTAAATTATTTCAGTTTTAGCAAGCATAGTAAAAACTTACTTCATGCTTACATATCATGAATCATACACTATTTATCAAGTTGACTCGTGTAAATTATTCTGAAAAGTGCAAGGTATTTTTAATTTAATTAATAATAGATTAAAAGGTCTGGCTTGGGTCCTAAACGTTCATGACCATGGGTTCAGTGAATGCTAAATAATATTAAAGTGTAATATTATTTATAATCTAGAATACTTATAAATAATAATGCCTAATAATTATAATATATGAGATAAATAATTTTAAGTATTAAAAACTTTAAGTTGAGCTGGATGGTATAAAGAATCAAGTAACAGAGTATTATTATATATATTAAGTAGTTAAGAAGAAGACAAATTACAGGTTATATTTTTTATGACTCCTTTATTTAAAAGCATAATATATTATATAACATAATATATGTCTTATTTTCATTATCACGAAAATCGATTAAAATTATGTTTTATTTAAAATTGCTGTAGATTAAAGTAATTTAAAAATTTTAAGTGTATCTTATAAATAAATTAAACTTTTTAAATCAAGTTCAAATTAAAATACTTAGTTATAAAAAATACTGTTTAAAACATTTTTTTGTTTTTATTATTTTAAGCATTCTTAATTTCTTTTTGAATGCTTGCATTGCTAATTTCACCGAATTTTTCTTCTGAAAATGTTTTAATTTTCGTATTAATAATATTTGTTACCATGTGTAATTTTTTGTAAGACTATGATTTCCGAACAAATAAAAATAATAGTTGAAAATTAATTTTTAATAATTAATAAATGAATCCAAAATAATATTTTCTGAAAAAACATTTTAATTATCGTTCAGTATATGTAACATAAACATTAATTAATTTGCATTTTATGATTCAATGAAAGATAATTTAATAAATATAAAATTAATTATGATTATATTTATAATCACCAAAATAGCTAAAATAACAAATCGACCAAAGTGTCAAAATAAACAAAAAATTGTCTTAAATATTTCGTTTGGTTTTCATTTTATTTTTTTCTGCATCTTCAAAATTTACAGCTATAATTAATAGAGCGGTCTAAAGTTCGATATTTTTTTTGTTTATTAAGCTAAAGCTGTACTAAATTACTTTTATAAAAGATAAATATAAAGAAACTGATTCACTGTTATTTTTTTAATTAATTATTTTATTGGTAATTATTTTATTTTTATTTATTTACAGATAAAAAATTAAACTAAAAGTTTTACCATTAAGTATACATTTAAATCTCGTTGACTCTCACTCCAATAAATTATTATCAAAAATGTATTATTAAAATAAATTTATAAAATTATAATAAAAATGAATAAAAATTATTATTTTTTGCCAGTTAGTTATTATATTAGTTATACATATATTATTAGTTATAAGTGATTTCAGTTTAATATCGATGGATTTTATTTAGCTTATCCTGTTGATAAAATTATAAAATAAATATTTGAATTTTTTTTTAACCCCAGTCAAGGAGGTTCAGTATTTTTATTTATCTCTGAAATATGAAATAAAAATCTGAGTAATTTTTGTATAAAAAATATATATTTTAGGTCTAACCTACCCGCGAACTTGAAGTCAAGTGTGACAAGAGTCAAGCTGCTCTCATTGCTTATAATTTAGTAATTTGGGAGCAGTTTATACTGCTCCCAAATTATTTACTATTATTATTTACTATTAAATACTACTCTATATTTACTATTATTAGTAAATATAGAAGTCATCAGTATTCTATTCTAGACCCCAACTGTATCGGAATCCTATTACTTGCAGAAATTTACTATCAAGCCAAAATATGTAACTTTTTATTTCACTTTATCAAAAATATTATTAATGTACCCCACTATTCCTAATATGTTAAAGTCCCTAATTATTTTCACACATCATTTTCGCAAATAGTATAGTTTAGTTTAATATGCCAGTTGAACATTCATATTCTCTTGCCATTTAAAGATGTAAAACACCTCTGATTTTGGAACTGAAACTTGAGGATAATTTTAAAAAAATCGGGTAACTTTTCCTCATTACATCGGATTCGCTACGCTCATCCTCCCGGCATCGGACTCGCTTCGCTCGTCCTAAGAAATACAGTTTGCCAAATTTATACTTCAACATGCCTTTGGACTCGTTCTCCTTTTTATGATCTAACATAAATATACTTGTTGTATTGAAACGAAACTTAGTGTACTTATTTCTTACGTCATGGTATACACTTGTACTAAATTTCAACACAATTGGACTATTTCCTAATGTTTTACAGTTTTTTAAAAAACGTACACAATTCATTTAATAAAAATTGAACTAATGCTGATAATAAGATAAAACTTGGCACATATGTTAGTCTTATACATAGTCACATGCGTGCCGAATCTCAATCCGATCGCATTATTTTATCGCGTTTTATGATCTTTCAAAATTTTCGCTGAGTCATTAATGCGGGTTAATGACGTCATAACAAAAATATTTCCCGAATAACACAACAACAGCGGTAGACTGATTTTTATACAAAATTTCAACTCTCTAGTATAAATACACTGGGCGCTACGATGATAACATACACACACACAGCCAGACAACTTGGCAAAAACCACTCAGGAGGCCTTAAAACGCCTGAAACAGATTATTTTTCATCCCAGTTTCAGATTTTTTTGCAAACACAATACTTTTCCTATATATCTACGTTTTAAATGAGGAAAAGTAAAAATATTTCAAGTCGCAGAGCATAAAAGAATAACTTCTACCCTTTCCACTAATAATTATAAAAATAATATAAATATATTATTTAAAATTTATTGGTTAATTTTGGTCGAATAAAACCTATAGAGTTAGTTATAGAGACCTATATCTTAATAGTTAATAGCCAAAAATGCCAATTAAATTAATTGTCAATGATACATAACCCACTTAACTCATTTAAGTATAACTATTAATTATTTAAAAAATAATAATATTGATGATAGAGTAAATTTTATATCTCCAGTGTGCCTTATTGAGTAAATGAATATATAAATAAACTAATAATAATAACCTACCTCTTCCCTTCATCTTTATTTTAATCAAATTTGGTTTTGTACTTTGATCAAAAGAAATGTACAAAATAAAATTCATCAAAATCTCAACCGTCTCTGACCTAAGATAATTCAAATATGACGTCTTCTTGATAATTCAACAATTATTTAATAATTTTAATTGAAAACTTATCATAAAGCTTTGATTGACTCTATCTAGTTATTTTTCCCAATCCAGCTTATTCAATTTGTTTTAAGTAATCTTAATTATTAATTGAAAATAGCGCATGTTGAAGTTTTTATTTTAAAAAAATAAAAAGAGATAAAAATTTTTCCACTCGTAAATTGTTAATTAAAAAATGTTTAATTTGCGGGAGGCATCAATTTTTTTTTGATAACCCCAATTGATAATTTTTATTGACTTTGATAATGTTAAGATATTATCATAGGTTGATTTATCTTTGCATCAATTTGAAGCGTTATAATTTATAGTTAAGACTAAATATAAAGTTATAACTCCAACAGACTATAACGTTCAAATAGAGGATTAATAGTAGCGTACTTTTAAAATACATTTGAGGGCTAAGATCCTTGTAAGGCTTATTAGCGAATTTTCATCGTGAAAATGACGCTTATGAGATTTTTTAAATTTAAATCTTGAAAGAGATAAATAGGTTCATTTAATTAATTTCGGGAAAGGGGGGCTCAATACTTAACGGGGTTAAGAAACACGGGGTTAACCACCCTCACTCCCCCCTTCCCTAAGTCCACGTATGAGATTAACTGCTAATTCTAATGCACAATTATGAGATTGCTGCTAATTCTAATTATTCAATTAATATTGATTATGGTTTAAAACTGTTAAGCTTAGTAATGAGTCACTATAGACAAGAATTTTTGGTCACGTGTAAAAATAGTATATTTATAGACGGACAGTAGGTTTGACGAGTATATTGCCGCCAGTCTAGAATTAGTCTGCCATAGTCCCACTGAAGGGTCATCTTTCATTTTGTTTTGCAGTTTTCTTGACATTTTTACTGCCAACAGGTAGACTTTACCTTATCTATTTGTTTATATAAAATTAAAGAACTAAGAATAAGTCTAATTCTGATGCCATTAATTTAAGGTTTGAATTTTTACTCAGTGAAGACATCGTAATATTTTCTACTGCTTTAAAGACTGTAGCTTAGAATACCTAGGAAGTAAAATTTTCTTTCAGCTGATATAGAATGATGAAAGATAATATTATGTATATTGTGTATATTCATCAGTTCGTGCAAATTCTCCGGTTAAAAGTAATTTATGTAAGGTAGAAAAAATAATTTTCAGAAAAGTGTATTTGTATATCTATTTTTATGGAAAGTAGGATTCATTTTAATTGTTTTTAATGTAAATTTTTCGTGAAGCATAAAGTGTGCAAGACTTGACATTCAAGTCGACATACATAAATAATAAATTTTAATTTTTAATTTTTCCAATAAGCGGTATGGATCTTATGAATTATTTATATTAATACCAAGATCAAACGATAAAGGTTTGACATGTGAAGTTTTTTAATTAATTAACGACCAACTACCATAACCTGTTAGGAGGTTTTAAGTGAAATTAAATAATAAATCTCCCTGTTGAATCAATGTAAAAAAATTATACAATTATAATCTTAATTAAATATTGTATTATATGACGCAATCAAAATTTATTACGTAACTAAAAATACAAGTTTAATAATAGTAATTTGCTTCATTTAATTATTCTCTACATATTTAATAAAAAATAGATTTAACAAAAGCCAGGTATAAGGTAAAAATCCTAAAACTTTTCCTTACCAAATTCTCAATCTAATGGTTCGTCCACAGAATTTAATGAGGGACAAAACTTGGACTAAATTAAAAATTTAGTCCTGTCGTGAAACTTGGAGCAGTTTTTTTTTAATTTTCATTTGTTTTTTTTTTCTTTCCTTTATCATATTATCGTTTTTTATTATTATTGCTTATTATTATATTATTATTATTATTATTATTATTATTTTTGAGTTTCACACCTTTCAGTGGTAATTAAAGGCGACATTATTTTATTATTTATTTATTATTTATTTTTATTATTATTATTTATTATTATTATTATTATATATATATTAAAATTATTATAATAATAATAATAATTATATTATATTATAATTATTATAATAATATAATAATTATTATTATTATTATTATTATTATTATTAAGTGTTTATCTAAATTAGAACATCGCTCTAGGAGTTTTAAATCCTACTAAGGGCCATCGCTAATTAATTAACTTAACACAAATACTAAAATATTTGTGCATTGTATTTTTTAAAAAATACTTATTGTAAAAAATAGTTAATTTGTATTTGTATTTTTTTGTAGAAATAAAAAAAATTATTTATCATTTTCATCACTCATATAAACGGTGTAGTGTTAAGATAATTAGTTAATACTAATAAGGTTAAGAAGTAATGACATATAGCAATTTTTCAATGAATCTAGTAAGTCAAAAAGACCAAAACATATTTACGTGATAAAATTAATAATAATTCTGAAAATCCGGAAACTTATAGTTATTTATTTAGAATAAACAACTTTAGTAAAACCCTATTGTCACTATTTTGTTTGTACTTCCGTGATAAACAGTTATAATTTTGTTCAAGTCTATCTTATATACCTGGATATAGAATATTTTTTTAAATACATAGAATAGAACCAAGATGACGGAAGAAGTACCTTAGATTCTATGGGCGAAAATAAATACATCAGATACACTTTTAATCTCATTATTACATCACTTATAATGTATCGTTTTCATTCTTGTATTTAATAGCCATGTAAACTACTTTAAAATCGTACTAAATCTTTCCATTAAAAACTAAAGTAATCAAAGGAAATGTTTTTAAAATTTTGAATTAAAGATTTTACTTCGTATTGATGATGACCATAAACATAGGTGTGACATTGATAAAAATAAAGTTCAATACTAAAATAAATAAACTATAAATTAACAAATTAGTTTGTCTATGAGGAAGTTTAAGGTTTTAATTTACCATTATAAACTCGTCACATTTTTTATTTCATTGATGTCAAATATTTCGTCATTTTTGCTTATTGATAAATAAATTTATTTATGAATTATTCATGCCTAGTTTGCATAATTTTTTTTTTTAGAAACTCAATATCGTAGTATTGTAGTCACTAGTAGTGTTATGCTAATTCTTGTAGTTTCATTATATAGCAGGATAATTAATAAATAATAAATTTAGTTATTTTTATTATTTAGTTAAATTAATGTAACAAAGCGCGTGAAAGAGTAATAAATAATGGGCGCGTGTTAGTGTTATGCAAAGAATGAACTATACTCCATAGGGTAATGTATTTCTTATTAAGACTATCATGGTTACAATATCTTGAGTCTGGAATAATGTATGAGTTATGAATTTTTCTATTAAGAATCATTACACCAATATTGACGAAATTGTTTTCATTCTACATAAGAACCCGAACTAAATGTAATTTAGCTTAATTTTTAGACCAACTATATAATGAATTACATTTAATACTACATGTAAAGAGGGCTACTATGGCTACAAACATGTTATGGTTTGAAGAAAAATAATATTAGGCAAACTAGGTATGATTAATTCATTATACATACGATTTTTTATCAAAAATATATCCTGAAGTATCAGCTACCGTCGATACTTGCTGTTGGATATGCATATCCCTGGACCGGTTTTGGCATTACTTCATCATCAGCAGGCGGGGCAACACTCGAGCTCTTAATGACTGATAAAGTTATATCTGTGAATAACTCTATTAGTTAAGAGCACAAGTGTTGCCCCGCCTGCTGATGATGAAGTTATGCCATAACCGGTCCAGGGATATGCATATCCAACAGCAAGTATCGAGGGTAGCTGATTCTTCAATTGCTTCTTCAACTAGCGGTGATTACAACTTTTTTAATTTTAATAATATAACTCTTGTCTGTAGATATATAGTCTCCAGGAAACGTACTGAGGTATATTTTTTTAAAAATATTTGTTATTTTAGGATGCAATCTAATCAGTTCATCCTTCTTTAAGAGCTAATTTTTGTGCCAAGTTTCTTCTAATCGAGATCAAACTTATGACATGTACCGTGTTTACAAAAAAGGAACAGAAACACAAATAACAGACACCAACATTTTTTTGGGGACCTCCGAGTTTTTTTAATTCTTAACATGCAGTTTAAGAAAGAAAAAGATTTGACTGACGTAATAACGATAAACGCGAGCAAGTTTTCTAAGAATATATTGTTCATCACTCACACGTCTCGTAACATGGATAGAACTCTTTACTTAGATGTTTCTAACATGATACTTCTGACATATTCTATTATCTATGTTAAGCAAAGTATTCATATGCATACTTTTAAAAACATAAAACTAATTTTCCATTTTCAGAAGTGCTAATTTGTAATAATTCATAATTTTTTAATAGGTAATAATAATTAACGATAGTTAAAGAATAATTGATTAAAAATTAATTATTTTTAAGTATTTATTATTCATTTAATAGATGATTATTGGAAATTTTATTGCATGTTTTATCAACCAATAATTCTTAAAACAAATTTCAATGGGAGTACTGGCCTAAAATTTTATTTGACCTGTGTCATTTCAATTAAAGCTATTAATTAGAAAACTGACTAAGGTTTCACTTATACTTATTTTCAAGGTAATTTAAACATAATGTTATCTATTTTTTTCTCACATTTTTAACACGAGCTGTTCGACTAAACATTTTATCTTAAGTACTGAAGTAAATGGAAATTATCTTTTACTGAAAAGTGCAATTTTACATTTAAGCGGCCTTGTTGTAAGTCGGACTCTGAAGTGGTTTAGTCCAGAAGAGTAGATTCAATGACTATTGTCTGCTCTTTTCTTGAGGATTTTTAGTCCTTTTTTTTAAAGATATTTTATATTTTTAAAAATGCCCACTTAATTACCGCACTGAATAAATAATATCTCTTGAACAAACATTTGATCGAGTGTTGACCTTTGATTGCGAGACAGTCAAAGATATTTAGGGGATAACTGGAATCTTGACATCAATTTGTCACAAAACTTTAATAAATTAAACTAAAAATATTAAAATATTTATTTATTTTAAATTAAAATTTTACTTATCCTCACTTCCTACTGTAGGAAGTATTGTGTTAACCCTTAATATCAGAAACTGATTTTATCATAACCATCCGTTTCAGGGACTTTTATGATGTTCCAAGTAGTTTTCACCATGCTTTCTATGTTCCGAGGGGTTTCATATGCTTTCTATGTTCCGAGGGTTTTCATCATGCTTTCTATGTTCCGAGTGGTTTTCATCATGCTTTCTATGTTCCGAGTGGTTTTCATCATGCTTTCTATGTTCCGAGTGGTTTTCATCATACTTACTCTGTTCCGAGTGGTTTTCACCATGCTTTCTATTTTCCGAGTGGTTTTCACCATGCTTTCTAGAAGTATTTGTGTGTTCGTGTCACACATAACATAACTTCCGCTGTGTTTATACATTGCCATTGTCATTTTTTTATTACGATTGTGACTATTTTGCCCTATTAATAAGTTTTTTGTTCATATTATGGATGACGAAAAATATAGACATATTTTAAACCAAAATAAGAGTTCCAAAAAAAATAATGCAAATAACAAAGCAATATGCAAAAAGAGCACAAAATGTCAATGGGGCTAATACAATAGATAAATTGATTAAACGAATCGATAAATAAATTATAGAAAGGATTTAATTAGTTGGAGATAGACTATCTATAATCCTGGTTCAGGGTGAGCTAGAGTTAAATCTCGTCTAGAATTAACCTGCGTTTCATTTGTGGGATCAAGGTTTCATTTAAAGGGTTCTATTCAAAGCATTAATGGAATAATTATGTAACGTCCTAATGCCTTTTTTGAAGTCCCTTAAGAAAGTTTTTAAGAGTGTTTTACGTCTTCTTTCTATTGCCTGATTTGATACCTATTAATATTAACCATTTTTAGTTTACCAATAAATTTAAAAAGAGATAATAGTCCAGGTAATTTTGCCTGGAAAATACTTTGAAGTTTGTGCTATTTTTTTTGGTCATTTAGGGGTCCTCTGGAATGACAATGCTGTGCTTTCGACCTTGCTAACTTTATGGGGGGGAGAGAAACCACTTTTTTCGATTTTTTCGTTAATATCTTGGTTGTGATAAAAAATATCAAAAATATGAAACTATGTCCAAAAACAAACAAAAATTACATTTACATTTAACCGTAGTTTTATCTTTGACAATATTAAAGAACAAAATAACAGTATAAAATATAAAATTATCCTTAACCCCAAAAATCCCCTCACTCCACAAAAATTATCAATATTCATACCACAAAATAACAAATAAATAAATTAAATTAAATTAAAGAGGCACAAATCACCCTAAATCTATTCTATGCTTAAGAAAATTAAATACATTTATTTTTGTTTCAAAAATGTTGTCTTTCAAAGTTGCAAATCTGGTCTTCACACTAAAACCTTTGTTTTTATTTAACCCTAATGGATACAATCTTCCTTATCAAGAATATATTAAGGGTACTACCAACATCAATTTGAAATTTGGTCTGTAAACACCGTTTCAACTCCCCTTCGCAACTCTTAAGACTTTTGTTTTAAATAAATTTGGTCTAAAAATTATTATTTACATGATTTTATATATTCTAATGTAGGACACACCCTCATTTATTTTTATTGGAAGCAACGAGCCCCTTATAAATGGGATATTTATATTACCAAATAAACCGTAAGGAAGTTTGCTCTCTGTCGTCACTTTATGTCAACAACCGATAAAAGTACTCTAATCTTCGTGTTTGTAAATAGTATATTTATCATCACAAACTCATCGTTTAACTAAATAAATATTAGTGTTATACATATTCAAGGAGACTATGAAGGAACAGTTTGACTGCAGTATATTTGTGATTAAACAATTCATTAGGGGTTAAATTTATTTGTTCAAAAATTATTAAAAAGTTATGAAATGTTTTAGAGGTCACATCTGAGATTTAAATATAAGTCACATATGTGTGAAATAATTAGTTTTTTTGAAACTGCCTTTATGCCTTGCGTAATTTAGAAATATAAAAACGTTATTGGTCCGGGTGAACTTTTTATGAGGTGTTACTTATTTTAAATGTAATATTAAAAAATGGTTAACATTTAAGCCATAGTTCTGAAAACCCATTTTAATATCGAAATGCAGATTAGACAGAAGGGATTCTATCAGAATCGAGAGGTCCTATCTTATCTTTTGCGTTTTTATCACGTTTCTATATCAAAATTGTTTATTGAATTATGCCCTAGTGTCGTAGGCGTTACGCTGATACCTCAATTCAATAGTAATTTTAATATTAAATTAAGGGGTAGTCCTACATACATGTACGTATTGTCGAGTATATATCAATGATCTTTAATACGTGACTTTTTACTTAAGTCACGTAGAAAGTCAGTTTACTGGATAACAAAGTGACCCTGTTTATGATTGAGTAAAATCCAAATTGAGGAAAATCCAAATTGAGAAAAACCCTAACAAAAATCATAAAACATCATCAAAAATAAACTGCGCATGCTTGCAATAATTACATTAACTGCGTAGGTCTTAAATTTCGAAGCTAACTTACCTTCCGAATTGTTTTCTATAGTAGGTTATAAACAGATGGTGGAAAGTAATATTAATATATACTTTATTTTTCCTGTTACCACCTCGTGTCTTAATGGGTTTAATGGCATCAAAGAGTTTTAAAAAATTGTTGTTTGAATCGCGCAATAAACTGTAAGCGAAGTAGTCCCGCGGTGCGGACCTGATTTGAGGTGGTCCACTAGCGCACATACATTTAAAATTCGTTAACGTGGTAAAATTACATATAGCAACAAATTTTTTGTTGTTAGTGCCTCATACTTTTTGAAGCACTTTGCATGCCTACTTTATACCCGCCCTAAAAAAAAAATAAATTTAATTTTATCAATTATAAATACAGCATTTAATTTTAAATTAAATACTGTATTGTATTATAACTATTTTATAAAAAGTTAAACAAGTGCAGTAATCCAACAGGCGATTTAAAATAATAATAGAGATAATTATTTTCATTGCGGCATTAAAATAGTAATCTATGTCAATTAAGGTTTTATCTCGCCAATAATACAGCAAATGTAATAAGAAAATAATAAGACAATTAATTTAGTCAACTTAATAAATGACCTAGAATAGAATAACGGCATGACTAATATAATTATTGCAGTCAGCAAATCAGCTGTTGCCAAAGCCAGTCAGCTTTTATTGGCTAAAGGTAAACCAGTATTTAATGTGTAAGTCAGGTAGTTATATTGACCTCTCAACTTTATAAAACCTTCGAAACTGTATAAGACTCAGGTGATTAAAACTTGTTAGACCACATACAAATTTATGTTCCCTATTGGCAAAATGAAAAAGTTATGATGGTAGACTCGTTAATTTTATTTATTGACTAATCCTTAGACGTTGTGATCATACTTTTCAAGGTTTATAGCTCTTCTTTTAATGAATAAAATTATAAGAAAAATACGCGAGACGTGAAATTAAAGACAACATTGATTTAAGTTATTTCTGTGAGGAAGAGCAAACAAATTCACAATAGGAATGTATAATTTTTGCTTGTTTATGTTTATAAAGCATTTTATATATATATATATATTATATATATATATATATATATATATATATATATATATATATATATATATATTTTGTTAATGTCCCGAACCTGTAAAAATGTGTGACATTATTAACCCACAAACATTTCAAAAATCACAAATCTTCATATAGTGTTTAGATTGAGCTGAAATTTTTACATATACTGCTATGTATGGTTTACAAAATACGAATACTTATTTACCATCAGTATTAGTTCCGGTTTTTATTGATATATATATATATATATATATATATATATATAATATATATATATATATATATATATATATATATATATAATATATATATTATAGAAGGCGCGAGACCGCGAAGCGGCTTTCAGCGCCAAGGCCGCAGAGCGGCAAAGGGGCCAAAGGCCTCATGTTTTACTTTCCATTTGATTGTTTTTTTTCAATTTTCAATTTTCTTATGTAACACAAATTAAATTCTTTATGTAATATTTACTTCATAAAATTTTTTAGGAGAACAAAAATATAAATTATTATAATAAATCACGAGATTTAATTATTATATCACAATATCATTGTTTATGATTATTTAATACAATGCGTTTTTATAAATATTTTATAACATTTATCTTAATCTGATATAAGTCTACATTCTTTTATATTATAAATATTTAATTATAACTTTTAGCGGATTCCCTTTGATAAAATCGTTAATGAGGTGTCTCGCATGGCATGCGCTTTAAAACACAAGACGTAATCAGAGATCCCTGATTACGAAAAGGTAGGTTTTGCAGGATTATTATATATGCACATATTTCTAGCGGGATTATATAATCCCGCAATATATATAACAATATATATTGTACAATTTATCAGGGACTATTTCTTATTATTTAATTACTCCGTGATTTTATCTTCTGAACAGATTATTATTTAAACGAACTTAATACAAAAATTAACCACGGGGTGGACAAAAACTCTTTTGAAAACCAGGTCTTAGCGACATTATTTGCCCGGTTTCGCTTATTCGTTTTTTTAATCGACAAAATTAATATTGGTTTCTTATGACAGAAAATGCCTTATATTAAGTTTTGGGAAAAAGTATATAAAAATTCGGATCAAAGATATAACTTTATATAAAAATTAATTATATTAACTACAAAATGATTTTATCGTGGAGGTGCGCAAGCCGTGTGATATTCCTTTGGAATGTAAGCCCTTTTTGCTCAGCAATACATTTTCCTCAAGCTTTTAGTAAAAGCTTTACAGATCAATATAGGAATGATAAGAACCATTGTATCCTCCCTATAAATATATGTCTTTTTGACTACTACCTTCTGACCTTTTAACCTTATGTTATGGACATTCAAGCAGGCCCTTATCAGAAAATTTCAACAGCCTAATAAGCGTAATTTTCTAATAAAATTTTGAAAAAGAAATTCGCCCAACTTGCGTACCTCTGCACCAGAACTTTCATGATTAAGATAGAATAGACAGGTTTATTATTTTCCTCTCTTCTGTATTCCAATAACGTGATAATATTGATTGTTAACAAAGCAATATGATGAGCTTATCTTGAGAGCTTTTCTGTTGTATATTAATGTTTGCATAAACATTGATAAGAAAAAAATTATTAAAAAAGTTACGCGCACTTTTCCTGTGTTAATTTTAATACAACGAATAAATAGTGAGTTAACTATTTTTACAAACATTATAGAACACCAGATTCTTAGAAAAATTTTTAAATGAAATGATACCATATTTTCCTTTTTTTGTTCTTAATGTTTTAATGTTTATAAATTTTATTTACTTTATTTCACAAATTACTATTCTAAACTTTATAATACTAATATCAACACGTTTAAACAAAATACCTAGTAAAATCTGGCCCATTTGATCGATATGCTACATTAATATTTTACCTGTTTACAAAAATAAGTTTTAGCCAGTTGCAAAATCAAGTAGAACCAAAAGAATCAACCTTTTGGCTCATGGTTATATCCACCTATATAGTGGGATAGAACCAAAAATAATTCTTTGTAAAAAAAAATCTTCTAGATAGTTCTAGATTCTTCTTGACCATTATCTTTTAACCTTCTTGCTTTTTGGCTTCTGTATCATAAATAAATGATTATTTAATGAAAATTGCTCTAAGAGGTCGTCGGCATAAAGGTTGCAGAGGAGGGGAATGGAAATGACCGATTTTTTCTTTGTAAATTCGCCTTTAATAATATGTTTTATATGGTTTTTTTACTTTTCTTCATTTATACCGTAGGTATATTGAAAAAGTATTATGTTTGCAAGAAAGTCCGAAACCGGGATGTTACGGAAATTATCGGTTTCAGGTGTTTTAAGGCCTCCTAATTGGTTTTCACAAAGTTATCTGTCTTTATGTGTGTGTGTGTGGTGTTATAATCGTTGCTCCTTGTGTATTTATGCTAGAGAGTTGAAACTTTTTACGAAAGTCAATCTACCGCTGTAGTTGTGCTATTCGGAAAATAATTTGTTTATGATGTCATGAACCCGCAATAATGACAGCGAAAATTTCGATAATCATAAAATTTGAAAAAATATGGAATCAGGTTTAAAATTTAGCATGCATGTAGCCATGTATAAGATACGTATGTGCGGAGTTTCATTAATATAGTTGTGCTATTCGGAAAATAATTATTTTATGAATTATTTTACGGAATGCTTGATTTTTTTATAATGGCAGCAAAAATTTTGAAAAATCGTAAAACGCGGAAAATTGATGTTCGGATTGAGATTTAGCTCGCATGTAGCCATTTAAGACTAACATATGTGCCAAGTTTTATTTTATTATCACCATTGATTTAATTTTTATCAACTGAAGTGAGTACGTTTTTAAAAAATTGTAAAACATAAAAAAGCAATCTAATTGAGTAGACATTTTATACAAGTATATACCTTTACGTAATAAATAAGTACATTAAGTTTCCTTTCAATACGACTAGTATTGAACCTGAGTTTCGTTCAAATCATAAGAGTTAAGCAGCATTGAGCGTTATCAGTGCTGTATGGGTGACCCGCTGAGAATGCAGCAGATGTATGTAACTACCTTAGGACAAACGAATCGAGTCCGATGACATGCCGCAGTATAAATTTGGCAAATTTTATATTCTGAGGACTAGCGAAGCTGGGAGGATAAGCGTAGCGAATCTGATGTGATAAGAAAAAGTTTCGGGGTACCTCGCACCCGATTTTTCTGTTAGATGTATTCAGCAAATGATATCGGATTCTCAGATAAAATTATAACATATTATTAGGTTCAATAATATACAAGTCTGCCTCCGTGGCCGTGATCGTAAAGGCGTTCGATTTCGGCATCGGAGGTCCGGGGTTCGCAGCCCGGGCTATGCTCTAAGATTTTATGAATAGTATTTGTATTAAAATGATTACGCCAACTTTAATTAATTCTTAGAGTGTAGTAGATGCAACCCACCTGAGGTGGTTCCCGCAGGGTGAATACCCTGATGGACCGAAAGGCCCTAAAACGGGCATTTTATTTTATTTTATTAGGTTCAATATTATTCGGAAAATGAGCATTGCCGTTATGGATATACTTTTTTAATGGCTACTTGGAAAAAATGAACTAATATAATTTTAAACAAAATTATTACATATTTTACCTGTTTATTTAGCATTCTGACCTTTCTAAATGGGCAAATAATCTTATCATAAACATTACTTCATTGACGTCAATAATCCAATCCAGTCACAAATTAAACAGAAAAATAAATCAATACGTAATTTAGAAATAGTAATGATTTATTTGTTGTATAAAAACTTTTTATCGTGACTTAGTATCATCAATAGTTGCAGGGTCAAATGACAATAATCATGCCAAAGTGATATTTGATTTCTATTTTGCCAACTTTTTGAAAAGGTAATTTAGCAAATGATGTCAATTTTATTCGCATTAATGAACCAAAGCAGTATTAAGGGTATAAGTAGAATTTTGAGGTATATTAAGAAAGAAATTGCTCTTTAAGCGACTTTTAAAAAAAAACAATAAATAAAATAAAAAATATACAACTAATAAAATAATAACAATAAAACATTACGTCCTCGAAGAAGGACAATTTTTATTAGCTCCTGAAGCTGACAAATCTAGGGAATTAAACTATTAAACGAGATAATGTGTGAGAACTGAAATTTTTCATCCTTGTTGTATATTTATTTTTATTTACGTTCACGTAATATACGTTATTTCGTTTTTGTTGTATATTCACATTTTATTTACGTCTACTTAACTAATAAAGCAGAGATTATAAATATATTTTTAAGCAATTTTAATGTTTCTGTATAAGTTGAATATATCATTCTTTATTGTTACATTAGAGCACGGTAATGGCTGTTTCTAAATTTATCGATAAAGTCTTAGAAAATAAATTAAAATCAAAAAAACTTAAATATAAATAATTACTTACATACTTAAATTATAAATTAAAAACTTATAATTTAAGTATTGTACATTCATCCAATAATTATTTTTATTTTATACGAAGTTTCAAAAATATTCTACTTAATTTATTATTATAAAAACATTAAAGTATAATGATCATATAAATTTATTCTCCCGAATAGCATAACTAATAAAAAACCTTATGAATCAATATTAATACATTGCGAATAATTAGTGACCTTAAATATACTTGAATTTTATAAAGTACGTTTTTAACTATAAACAATTTATTGAAGACTGCAGTCCGAGTATATGTTTTTATGTAAACTAAAAAATTTGCCGAGTAAAACGCTGCATCATCAGCAGTAGCGTATCACACAAACTATTCCAGCACCAAAATATAAGTTACTATATACATAACACCATACCAAAACCAAAAAATTACCAGATTAACAGAAACCTTTTATTTTCAATATCCATTAAACTTTTCACTTAACACGTATTATGTGATTTACCTATAGGTTCCTTTTACTTATATCATGATTTACCATAACACACACATATGAATATATATATATATATATATATATATATATATATATATATATATATATATATATATATAAATGCCATAAAATATAAAAGTCAATCATATTTTAGGTCACCAGTACCAATTATTTCCAGTGCAATGTATTTATATTGATTTATAAAGTTTGGTTCAGTATATACATGGTTCATGTAGTATATATATTTGTAACTATGAATCTTGGCGGAATTAATCCCCTTACTCCTATAATGTAAATTACCTTATACATTTTCTAAATTCTCTAAACATTACCTAAGTTACTCATTTTTGTTTATTGTTTTTTTAGAATAATATATTATCCTTTCATATTAATTTAGTCTTCCTTGCTGTGCACAAAAAAATATTTTATTTTTTTGTCATTATACAATAATCTGTTATTTCTTTTCATTTTACATTTATTCTTCCTGGGTGAAGGAAAAAAAATAAACTTAACATCTCGCGTCATTTTATTTAAATTAAAAAGAAACCCATTCTGAGAATTTTAAAAAGGAAAAAAATCTGTTATTCAAATTAACTTCAAGTAACTTTTCAGGTTTTTTACTCGGTGCAAAAAGAATAAAAAGTCTAACTTCAAGACGGAAACGGACAAATATTAGAATCTAGTTTTTTTAAAATGATACAAGAATATATATTTGGAGCTCAAGGAAAGAAAAATTGAGATTTATTTGAATAGTTTGCCATATTATCAAGGTTACCCACTAAGATCAATAACCTTTACATTAGTATGTTCGTAATTGTGACATCAAATGTTTGTTCTAACTTTTTATTTAAAGCCATTCCTTAACTTTTTGATGATAATTACTGTTCTAGATCAACAAAAGCGTATAAATGCTATTGCTGTAGTATTCAATACTACTTTTGTTACTTTTAAATCATGAAATCCAGTTATTTAATGAATAATATCATCATATAGGTAAATGATATTTATTTTTATGATTAAACTAGTTAATTCATGAAATAACTACCTACCCTATGAAATATCGATAGCGGGTCAGTTAAATTAAATAGTATAATTGTATTTATTTTTTAGTTTTTCTCAAACAAATTTTTTTATAAAAACCTATACTGGGAACCTGAATTATCCTTTTCAGATGTTTTTTAAACTCTCTGAGTAGCTTTCACAAATATTTCTGTGCATGATGTTTCTTAAAAAAATATATAACGTTTCGCGAAACGTATTTTTTCTTCATTAGGGAACTCTGAAACGGATTTCTTTCGTGGTCCAATGTTCGACTTCCGCCATGACGCCTATCCCATTATCGAATTTATTCCCAAGGTTCGCTAAAAACAATTTTACGTCATCATCAGACCCGTAAAGTCGAAACCGGTCAGTTATAATTTATATTTATATACTATTGTGGTTGTAAATATATTAATTTTTTTTAAATTCTTATTTATGTTTTTTATTAAACATCATGGTGAGTCTACACCATAAAATCTCCGTCAAAACAACGGAGTTTGTGTTTATTGTGTTTTTTATGTTTTGGAGGTAAAATATAATGATTTAATATGTGTGTGTGTGTGTGTGCCTGTTATCATTGTAGCTCCCGTGTGAGTTAAAACTTGGTACAAAACTCAATCTTTAGGTCCAGTTGTGCTTTCCGATAAATAATTTTTATGACGTCATTAACCTTCATTAATGACTCAGTGAAAAATAAAGATGAAAATTGTTACGCATATAGTCATGTAAAAGATCAACATATGTTTCAATATCAACATATCTCATTATCATTATTACTTCATTATTATTATTAGTTTAATTTTTTATCGAATCACATGTATAATGTTTTTTAAAAATGATAAAAAATCGAAGATAATTTAATTGTGTTGAAATTTGATGCAAGTTTATCCCTTTATGTAATAAATAAGTTTAGGAAGTTTCATTACAATACGTTTAGTATATAATATATCTACGGGTTTTGTTGGATTATATAGGGATATATATTATATTATATACGCACATTATAGGGACAGGATTATATAATTATATAGGTATGCCTACAGTTTTAATTTTGTAGTTTGTTCATGAGTAGTTCATTATGATGTAATAAACTGTAAGAATCGTGAAAGCAAGTAAAATTTATATTTATTCTAACATAATTTTAAAAATCGTTCGACATTTAATCTGAAATATGAGAAGATGGCAAGAGCTAATATCCCTAGGAGAAATATTATAGTATAAAAATGAATATTTTAGATTTTGCCAACAAAAATTGAAACTAATTTTATTAATTTCATTGCCAATTAAGTTTAAAACAATATTAACAACTGTTACCGGGTGATGGGCAGCATGTCAAGGGCAGTAAATTATATTTAAAAGAAAAATTAAGAAAAGTAATAAGTAAAAACAGTAATTTTAATAGTAAAACCTTCCAAATCATTCTATTTGAGGGCGTAGACAAGCTTTAACTGCCAGAATTTGGTCTGGATGGCTTGGCAAGATCGGGGTGGTGTCTCAATGAAACCGTAAAAATTTGGCCTCATCACAAACAAAAAGAGTGGTATGACTAAAAATTGGATTCCCATGCCAAAAGTTGAGAGAATGATAATTATTATAGGTGAATATAGTTCGTAAATTTGACAGGTTATGTAGTGGAGTTGATTTACTATTTGTAGTACTATCGAGGAAATAGTTGCTATTACATTGTTATATTGTCAGTCATGAGGGTCTTTCTTCTTCTATTTTATTTGCTTTTCATTCATTAATTTTCATAGAGAACAATGTTGGTTGGCGGTTTTTAAAAGCAAACAAATGTACCAAATTACTTTCTTTGGTGGCGTTATAGTTTGCCGTATGAAAATATTAAAACTATATTTTTTAATGATTTATTTTATAGTTACATTGCATTCTTTCGCAATATATTGATGCTACAATCTTGACGGAGAGGCTACCCATTGGTAGATCTCTTTGGCATATTTAGTTCTTTTCTTCCGTTTACATTTTTCCCACAGTCTGTTGACAGAGGAGATTTCTATATTTTATTGCTCGCCAAGGGGGTGGCGAGCCGACCAAAAAGCCCTAGAGGTCAAGTTTGTTTTAAGATGGATTTACAAAGTATAAGTTTGTTGAAAAGGGAAAGTTTGTTAATTTGTCTTAGGATGAAGTCTTAGATATCAGGTGGATGTTGCTCGAGGGATTATGCTCTGGATAAGGAAGACTGGGGGACAGGTAGAATGTCTGAGAGTAAAGGTGACATTCACACTTTTTTGTTTATTTATCTTAATCCTCCACTTTCTTAACCAGGGTTCTATTTGGTCTAGGTGGGTTTGAAGGTTAAATGTTTGGATTAGGATTTCGATGGAGGAATAAATATATTTGTCGTCGTAAAAGAGCACATATGGGTTGAGGGATGTTGAGGAAGGTCAGCGGTGTAAATGAAATATAAAATAAGGGCCAGAATAATTCCTTGGGGAAATCCAGCGTTTTTGGGCATCTTGGGGCGAGAGAGGAGTCTACGCTAACTTTGAAAAATCTATCTTGAAGGTAGAAAGCAAAGTTGAGTTATTAGGTATGGGGTAGGGCTTCATTAAGTTTTCACAATAGGCCTGGGTGCCAAATCCTGTCGAACGCTTAAGATTCGCCCGATCAAGAAGAAGTACAGCCGAGCAATATTGTTTCCGCTCAAGGGAGAAGAAAATAGAATCAAAAAGTCTATTGCAATGTATAATAGTGAAGTGGCGAGGTCGAAACCCAAACTGAAATTGTGGTAGAGCAGGGATGTCGAGAAAAGATACTTTGACAAGATACATGCGTAACATTATGTGTAGACAAGATGATACAGACATGAAATAAATAAAAAATATAACTCTAAAGTATTATTATTTTATCGTACTAGCTGTCTCACGGCGCGTACCTAACCCCAATGCAAGACTGTATAATAGTATTTTAAGTGCAGAAATCTCTCTCATCAGATATTTCAGCAGCTCTTGAAGAAGAGCTGCTCTTCCTTCGTCCGATTATCCTCGCTCTTTAGTCATTTATGATTTATTATAGCATAGGCTGAATAAAACAAAGATTTTACTCCCTAAAAAGGTACGAAGTTTATATTGGAATAAAAAGAGAACTTGAACTAAATAGTATACCCTTCACAAGGTCTTTGGTTTGATCTACAATCTATACCTGTTGTTTTTAATTGGTCATCCCTAAATTAGTTTATTGGTTTTTTAAAGGTATTTTTTATTGGTTATTCCTACATAGATTTGATTATTGGTTATCCCATATACACTTTTTTAATGATTAATCCTATATTTGGTTGCTGGTTATCCATTCTTCGTTGTTCGATTATTCCCTTTATTTATTGGTTGTTTCCCCTACATATTTATTTTGGTTATCCCCTTCAGTAGTTTATTGGTTATCTCCTATATTTGATCATTTTTATCCATTGTTGGTTATGAGAAAGGTGTTGCAATTGAAGTGAGATAGCCTCCTACCTTGAGTTCAGGCCAATCCCTAAGAGGGTATTCATCAAACTGTCATGTCTAAGTCGAGGCCACAACTACTCTATCATTATAAAATAGTTTTTTTCTTGTTAAAGTTATTACATGATAGGAAGGAGTCAATTTTAGTCTTGTTTTTCAAGACTAAGTTGTTATCGTTTATAAAAGATAATTTTAAAGTTTATACCATTGAAGTTATAGAGAAATAAATTACTAGTGGGGGCACCCTATATGTATTGAGGATACATTAAGAGGCCTAAAACATCTTTTGGGAGCTCTCGAGGCCTTTTTGTATCCTCATTGGAACCTCCTCTAAGAGTACGTTAGACAGGGTTTCTTTTAAGGGGGGGGGGAATTAAATGTAGCCCTCCTCTGGGGTAAAAAAATTGCCCCCTAGTTGTGAAAATGGGTCTCTGGCTAAATAATTGTCGAGGTCAAAATTGTAATTTACCGTTATTTTGATGAATTTACCCAAATATGTTAATTTTCTCGCTTCTCTTGGTATCTTTGAAAAGTTAAGTAATATTATACCATAATATTTAATTCGGAAACTTCATTTAATTCTTAGATATTGTATACTAATATCACAATAATGTGGTAATTTTCTTCATCACGCTTATGTTAGACATATCATAAATGTTTGTAAAAAAATATTTGTTTCTACAAAAATCTATGTCATACTATAGCTTGATGCAAAATGATCGGAATATAGTGGTGTTTATGAGTATTAATATTTTAAGATTAAAAGCGGTTTCCTATGACTTAACTTTTTCAATTTACCAAAATTAGTATGAAAATTACCATATTTTGGTAATAGCTACAAAAATTAACATTAAAAACTTATTTTTAATGTTGATAGTCTATTTTAATTTTAATTGATTCTTGGACTACCAACATTAACGTTAATTTAATATTTCTTTTATTTAAGGTTTTAAATAAGAAAAATATTTCTGGGACAAAGTTTTACTTGACATAAATAATGGTTGCAACCATTAACGGTCAAAAAATTTACAACTCGGAAATTTAGTATCTACGGACACGATTGAGATTCGCTTGTTTTTAGGAATCCATTTGCCATGATAATTCAACCTTGTTCTCTAAAAGGATTCTCTGTCCCATAAAAATTTCAAAATGTAGAACAATGTTCTCTAATTGTAATTAAGGTTCCAACAACATGATTATGAGATTATTTTTGTTTATTTATAATTGTTCATTGAGTTTAAAATGGTTTAATTTAGAAGAGTAAACATAATAAAAATAAGAATGAAATTAAAGTTGTGAAGGTAAAATGTCATAATAAACACTTAAGAGTACAATAATATTTTTATTTCATGTAATATTATTTAAATTCTCCTGTCTCTGGTCACAGCCTTGATTCACTTTGTACAAATATTGCAGTTCTTTTGTCGCAGCTCTGGTTTTCGGTTGAGTACTTGTTTACTTAATATTGTTTTTAGGATTTAAATAATGTAATATTATAATATTGATAACCTTATATTTATACCTTAACCTATATAAATAATGAAGACTTCAGACTCTGTTTTATACTTAGAATAATACTATATATAGAAGGAGCACTACTGATAACACGAAAGCCGGTTGACTGGTGCAACTAAGTATGCTGCACCCTAACATATAAATTTTTCTAAAAAAGTTGGCAATACTTCCGGTTGCTGAATTACTATGTCTATTATTAATTAATGATTGATTATTCATAAAATACTGATATAAATATCGGTGCATTACAATATTTAAAGCATTTTAAATTGTAGTTTAACGTATTTATTAAAATTATATATAATAGTAGTCCTCGTCAACTAAATGTAGATTCTTGTATTCCGCCACCCTTTGCATCTAAGACCAGTTTTATTAAGTACTCAGCAGGTGTTTTTAAGTTATTATATTTGTTCTTTACGATCTTTCTTCATTAATAGATATTTATGACAAAATATTTAAAATAATGTTTTGTTGTCAGGTTGGCAGCATTACTTAGTTGCACAGTCAACCGCCTTTCGTGTTATCAGTGGATTACATTGTGTTTACGGTCCTGTGCTCCTTCTTATAGTATTATTCTAAGGTTTTATAATAAATATAAAAAAAAAAAATAATAATTTATTATTATTGGATAATAAATTAATAGTAGGAATAAATAGGGAGAAGGGCTGCTTAAAGGGCCTTGTATATCGCCCTCACACTTGATAATTTTTTGTTTGTTTTATTGATGTGTGTGATGTAAATTGATATTATAAATGTATATAGAGCAGTAAAACCTTGTATCGATACATACTACTAGCATTTACTACTGAAGTTGTAATTCCTCTTCTCTAAAGACTTAAAAGTATTTCGAACTTTTGCCGGGGTATAGTGGGGCCATTTTATGTGGTCATTTGTGTGTGAATATTTGCCGGGTAAAGTGTGGCATTTTATGTGGTATTTGTGTGTGAATTTTTGCCGGGGTAAAGTGTGACCATTTTATGTCATTTGTGTGTGAATATTTGCCGGGGTAAAGTGTGGCCATTTAAGTGGTCATTTGTGTGTGAATATTTGCCGGGGAAAGTCTGGCATTTTATGTGTCATTTGTGTGTGAATTTGCCGGGACCAAACTACTGGCTTAGTTTGGTCTGGTGTTGTGGAGTGTTTACTGTAATCCTTTGAATGTAATAAATAAATAAAATTTTATTTATTATCGGTTTTATTATAAATATTAAAAATTGATTGTAGGATTGCATAACAGTTGTGTAATGCTCGGTTGCAATTTTATACAATATAACACTCAATACTCTATGCTATGTCGTATTTACACACTAATTAGACTAGACATCCGTCATGCACAATTACACTACATGAATCATTAGATGGTCTACTCAAAGATGTAATATTTATAATTTAAATATCAATTCCTGATAATAAAATATACGGAACAGACACATGTATCACATATATTGAATACAGAATGTGTATGAGTGTGTGTATTGATCGTATTATAATCTATGTCAATATGAGTTGATAATAATTAGTGGACATTTTACTATTAAAATATATGAAATTTTGTAACGATTATTTTGAAAATAGATTATAAAATTGTCATTTCTACGTGCGTAAGAAGATGTGAGGTGGGAGAAGAAAAGAATTTACATGGAAAATTCAAATTTGGTTATCTTAAGAAACGAGACCAAAACGTATGACCTTGTGAGAGCGACTCGTTTCGAATGAGACATACTCATTGCGTGGATTCCCCCCCCCCTCTGTTCCATATATATCCATTTACAAAAATTCTAATTATATAATAACGTATGGTTATCAATATTTTTTTTTCTTAAATTAAAAATGTTTTCTTATCTTTTTTTTATATTTTATCTTGAGGTAATATATATCACTTAATTGCTTTTATACTTTTTTATTGTGTTAGTTAGTTTAAGTGAGTTAACATTATTTCTACTTGAGTTATTTTGCGCTCTTTTTTATTTTTAAATTTTAAAACCATTTTAATTTCGATAAAAACTACAAAAATAACAATATTTTTTTTTAAAACAAACCAAAAATTGCTATTTTTTATTAATTTTTTTTAATGCCAGTTTTAGTTTAGATTTTTATTTTAAACATTATTAAGTTATTATAGTGTTAATTTTATTTATACTAAACAATATATTTAAAATAAATAACAGCAATTTCTCCTTAAGTAGACTGATCAAAAGACTGACAACCTCAAATATTTTTATGTTTAAGGTAAGATTTATTATGGATGTAATAATCTTTACGCATAGCGAGAAATCTATTATTTTGTTGTAATTATTTCCTGGTTTATTTGTATCATACAGTGGTTGTAATAAATACTTTTAAATATTTTAGTTATATAAAAATTTATATTCAATAATTTTAAATAAATACTTAAAAATTAACTTTTAATTAGACAATTAAATTCTATTACTAGACCCAGCATTGCTGGTATATATTCATATAGAATATTCCAGCCTAACCTATACCCGACACCTTTAAAGCCCTAGGTTCCCCTGAATCATGTTTCAATCACGTGTACTAGAATAGGTATTAAGTTAGTCTATCTTGATTCTTGTCTCAGTATCATTATAAAGTGAACTCGGTTTATCTAATCCATGTTTATATCGGCTTAAGTGTTAATCTGTAGACAATTTAAACGTCCAATTGATCTCATTTAAGTTATATTATTTAATTTGTAATTATTGGTCGATATATTGTCCTATAACAAAATGCCTGAAACGGTTTATCCGTTGATAGTGAAACCTCAGTTTCGGATATTTAGGCTGAACACAATACTTTTTCTTATAGTTACGGTAGTAAATGAGGAAAAGTAAAAATTAACTATGTCTTCATCCCCTTAAAATGAAGGACGTGAAGTTATCAAACTTGGTTAAGTTTGATAACTTCACGTCCTTCATTTCCTGACACTCTTGAAGAATTAAGCCCTTTATATTGTACAGAAGGTGGCTTGTTGTCAAACTGTGGTTCTGCCACAGCATTATTTTAAAACTTTAAAATTATAAAATAATGTCTTCTGATGCAATCAAGTGACAACAATTTCAAATCCATTACGCTCTTATGTTTAATTATCGTCTCGAGAATTGGCGCCATGTTATATTATCATTCATATTATATAATTTATATATATTATTATATATTATATATATATATATATTATATATATATATATTATGTGTGGTGTGTGTGTGTGTATATATGTATGTATGTGTGTGCGTGTATATCTAATATATAGATATCCTTTACCGGTCTATGTAACATATCTGTCCATCTAATAGGTGTAATTTATTCTTATATACCGGGCAACATTTCAAGTGCGTTACGATTAAATTCTTAACACACAGACGAGTAGTTAAATAAGGATAAAATAGTCTTAGACTCTAGACCTTTAAAAATGGTCTTTAGTCTCTATCCTTAATAAATGGACTAGCTCTGCAAAATGTAGTTCGTTCATGCAGAACTTATTCTGAAAGGATAAGCATTGTTTCATAATGCCCGAGAGAAACATGTAAGGGCGGAATGGCCAGTGAGGGCAAGGCCGGCAGCCCTCCTTAGGCCCTTTAGCCAAAAATAGACTTAAAGAAAAAACAACCAAAATATCAAAAAAAAATATCATGATAAATATTTTTAACCTTATAATAATATATTTATTTATTATATTATGTAATATATTCATATAAAACTGAGTCAAAGGGCCCTATACTTCAAAGTAGGGTTTAAAGAGCTCCTATGGACATATGTTTTTGAAGTACATGCAAATATTCTCTATTCGTTACCCAAATCTAGGTTCTTTAAGGCCCCTATTTATTTTCCTGGATTTTTAGGGCCCCTTACGGAAGACTAGGGCTCTAGCATACATGATCAAGGCTCTAAAGCACCATAAAAGGGCTGTAGATATTTATGTTTTTTTTTTTTGTTTAAATTATTAAACATATATTATAAATTTTAGATCTTTAAGGAGCCTATTTATTGTACCTGAATAGATCTCATACGGAAGACCAGGGATACCTGGGCCCCTAACATACTTAATAAACCCTTAAAGCAGTGCATAGGGCTCTAGAGATTGAACATAAAATAATTAAATTTCATACATGCTTACTTTATTTTATTTACTTAATTTTATTTTAATTTATTTAAATAAAATAATTTCATTTGGTTAAAATGAAAATTTAATGATGAATTATATAAAAATAATAATTTAAGTAAAATTTAAATATTAAATTAAAATTATATATATTAAATTAAGCTTGCTATTATTACTTAATACTACTTGGTATGCAATATGAGACCCCACCCTGCTTATTGGGCCCCTTGAGATGTAGGTTTGGGCCATTTAGGCCAAACCATTCTTGGGACTCTTTGGCTCAGTTTGCCACTGGAAACATGGGTATTTCCTCAGAAATATATTCTAAGAAATGCTTCTGCGCAAACTATAAGCCATAAACAAGAAACTTATAGATAAGAAATGGCATTTAAAGCAACAAAACGTTTCTAAAAGAAATGCGCCCGGCATGCTAACCTCCATGCCAGAATTTTTTAACTAAGGGAATTTTTATATGTATCTATAATGAACGAAGATCTTAATATTGGTGATAATTCCTGTTTGTTTCGTTAATGGGAAATATTTGGCAATCTACATAATGAAGTTTATTGACGTAAAACATCCTATCTATTTTCAACCTCTGAATAAATTAATTTTCAAAACGAAGTATTCATGTCTGAGGAGTAAATTGACAAGACTCTACTTGTAATTACTGAGTTTACCAAATTGGCAAAGCATGTCAGCTTTTATAAGAGACAACGTTGAAAAGGTTAAGGAAAATTAATGAATAAATAAATATTATTCGTGGAGAAATATTTGGCTTTCTCTCTCATTTAGATCAAATAAATAACCTACTTTATATTATGTTCAAGCAGACATGACGATTAAACTAAGTTTAATTACATTACGCTCATAGATAAATAATATTAACTATACTTATGTCAATATTGTTTATCTATTATTACAATCGTGAGAGAAAATTTCTGTTCTAATTTATTCTTAAAAATGTGTATTAAAGCTTATTTACTCCGAGAAAAAAGATATAATCGTATTTTGTATAATGTGTGGTTACGGAGCGGAGGTAAACACTTAGTAATTTGCTTGTCACGTGGCCAAATCATTCAAGCTCAGTCCTCCAAAGCGAGCCCTACTTTTGTTTTATGGTTATTAATTTTGTTTGTACATTTATTTTATTTTGCTTTAATTGCTTATATATACTATTAGCACAATATAATTGTGCGAGAGACTAGTAAATGTAACATTCGCCCGACATGGTCCGCATGTCGGGCGAATTTCCTTTGGATGCGTGTTTCCGTGCTTTTACATTATTAAGTTTACAACTAGTAGCTAAATAATTCCGGCGCGGTGGTCCGCTGTCGGCGAATTTCATTTAGAATGCGTGTTTCCGTGCTAAACAACCCATTTCTTGCTTATGCAAGAACCATGCCCATTGCGTGGTTCCGGTCATGCTTTAGAAACTAAGCAGTTACTCAATTGTCAAGCACTGCTCGTAACTCATTTTGTCTGTATTTTCCAAAGGAATGCCGCTAAAACCTTTAAAGAACTGACTAAGCTTAAATATAAGTAACTAAGCTTTAATTAGTGCAAATAATCTAGTGCGTACTTCTAATTTTAGAGGCATAGTTTTGTACAACTGGATTTATGGCGCATTTCCTTTGGAAAATACAGACAAAATGAGTTACGAGCAGTGCTTGACAATTGAGTAACTGCTTAGGTTCTAAGCATGAACCGGAACCACGCATGGGCATGGTTTTGCATAAGAAGAAATGGGTTGTTTAGCACGGAAACACGCATTCTAAATGAAATTCGCCCGACAGCGGACCACCGCGCCGGAATTATGTTGTAAACTTATATAATGTAAAAACGGAAACACGCATCAAAGGAAATTCGCCGACATGCGGACCACCCGCCAGAATTATTTTTAGTTGTAAACTTATATTAGGTAAAAAACGATAATAAATTATTGTCCTACTAGGACTTGAACCCAGGTACTCTGGGTTTGAGAGCTCGCATCCCAAGGAAATTCGCCGACATGCGGACCACCGCGCCAGAATTATTTGTTTATTAAGATCTGTTGGTTTTAAAAGTGATTCCAACTTTTCTTGACATTGCAAATTGCAAAGCTTTCCCTTTCTTTCGAAATGAGGAAGCAAAACTAGAACGAAGAAGCAAAGAATTTTATTTAATAATTGGAAAATGCATTCTTCCGTTTAGTAGGCAAGACGACCAGGTAATGGAAATAGAAAAGACGTCGAGAAGACAAATTTGAACTCTATTCTAGGTTTTTTATCAGCCCTACCCTACCCCATATTTCTTAGTCCCATAAATTCAACCTACTCTTATATCTTGATACCTTACCAGACTTGCACGTTTGAAGATAATCAATTATTTAAGCTTTCTGTAAATTGTTTTTATTTATTTGTATAATAATATCTCTTAATTAATAAAAACTCGAATCTATCGTCATTATTTGATTGGCTAAATCTATTGATGAAAATTAATTGTTTTAATTTTGTATTGTTTCAGAAATTCTGTAAAAAATGAGAACACTAGAACCCCTCTGTTCTTTCTGCAAGACTGCTGATTCACCAAATAGTCAATATAAAGAAGTTGTTATCATTGGTAAGCCCGTGTTTATTATTTAGTGCCTATATTTAGTTATGCGTTTGTATGGATTCAGAATCTAAACAATTCTGGCAAGGAGGTTAGCAAGCCGAGCGAATTTTCTTTGAAATGCGTGCTATCTTGATTAATAATCCATTTCTTGCTTAAGTTTCTGGTATATGCTGTAGTTATAAAGCATGCAACCTGACGCTACTGCTCAGGTTACTGAGCAGGTTACATTATAGTCCTGGGCGTCATAGAGATATATACTAGAGGGGGCATAGCCTATCTTAATACATCGAGAGGCCTGAAAAATTTTTAGTGGGGCTCTCAGGGGCTCTATGTAACCTCATTGAAACCTCCTCCAGGAGGGAGTTAAGGTTATAATTAGTCAATTGTTTTCGGCTTCCCGCAGACTGTTTGTGTTGTGATTTGTATTTTAAACATTCTACTTTATAATTTACTGTTTTTTTGTTCTGTTTATTTGATGAAAATGATAATTGAATGTGGTCAGGTTACTTTTTCGATGTTTCGAAATTCAACCAATAGGGCCCCTCTAGTAATATATCTCTATGCTGGGCGTAGCCAGGGGAGGGGGCAGGCCCCCCCCCCCCTAGCCGAGCAGGGTTGTTGCAATAATTATATAAAAACTATGGTTTAGGCTAGAAAAAGCATTTTTTTAAATAACTTTATAAAATTAATTTAAATTTTAATTTTATAAAAATAAATAATTAATTTTATAATTTTTATTTATAATAGTTTAGAGCTTGAAGGTAACTTTTGTCTTGAAAAATTAAATTTGTTTTATTACTTCAACATATTAATTGAAAATTGAAAAAAAAAAAGAGTTTGCATCATTAAAAAAAGTAATGATTATTTGTTTTAATCCATACCGTATTGATCTTTAGCTATAAGAATCGATTTTCCCTTAGCATCATCTTGATTTTTTTCGTCTTCTAAACAGAATCAATTGAAGACGCAAACGCGTATCGGACTGTTTGCGGGTACTCCGGCCTTTGTAGCCTGCAAACTGTGATCTAGGGGAAGTGGAAGAACAGAAGCAACTGAACTTCCTCTTTTTTATTTTTTAAGATATTATTTTATATTTTAAACCTATGTTGTGTTGTAAAAAAGAAAAAAATAAATAAACCTTTTTTATTTATTTTATTTTATTTTATTTATTATATCTAAATTGCAGTTGGTATGGGCATTTTACAGGTAATGGTCCGAGTGGTTTATGCTTGAGTTTCATACTATCTGGTAGATGGCCACATTACAATGGAAGGGGCCACACAGATCTGATGCTGCAGGCACGTCTACAATCTTCTCCAAGGTCACTCTTACATGCTGACCTCAGATTTTTATCTCAGGTCAGTAATATCATGTTCAATTTATTATCATTTATTAATCAAATGTCTCTCGCATTTGATTTGAATTTAAACTATATCAAGAGCACTTGGGGCTAAGTTTATAAGTATACGCAAGCCCTCTCTTTCCCGAGAGTTATGGCGCTTTTAAACTGAATTGAATGTACATTTCTCTTAACTTCTGTAAAAAATCATGTATTCAAAGGGAGCTCAAGATAAATTCAAAGATAAATAATTTTATTGTGGTCTGCATAGCCGTTGATATAAAATCTTCACTTATTAGAGATTTGGTATGGAAATCTCTATGTATAATAATTATTTATATAAGTTTGTCATTATAATTAAATTACGTATTTTTTTAATAAAGGAAAAATTATAAAAAAAATTAAATAACCACACACTTGTGGTCTATTTTATTATGAACAATTGCATCAGTATTGTCCAAAAAGTATGTATATATATATATATATTTTTAGACTTAACTCATGTCTAGAACGAAATTACATGTCTGTAAAATATATGAAGAGGAGTAAAACTGGTTTCTCCTTATCAGATTCACTATGCTTATCCTCACCACTTAGAATTCGCTCTCCTTATCCTCAGAACATGAAAATCACCGATTTTATAATTGCTGTACGTCTTTGAACTCTCTTTTTGTACTTAATTCTGTTTTATTCCAAGCATTTACCAATCAATGTAATGACATCGCTCGATGCTGATTAACTCCAGTTACCTGGCAAAAGTTATATATGTGTATATTATATATATATATATATTATATATATATATATATATATATATATATATATATATATTATATAAATGTATATATGTATACAGTCCGATTGAATTGATCTTTGTATATTAGTTTATAATTAAAGGCATTACCTGTGTAAACTTCAATCAATTGGAAGATGTTATGATTTTTTAGCTTTATTAAAAACATATTAATGTGATTTAATAAATTAAACTAATTCATAGTGGGATGGAACTTGCAAATTTGTTAGTTATATTGGGCTATATGCGTGCCAAATTAACTGACAACTTAGTAACAACTACTCAGGAGGTCATAATAGTAACTGAAACATTTAATTCAATTGAAATCGCGGTTTTGATTTTTTAGTGCAAACAAACATTTTATATACCTACGATATAAATTAGGAAAAGTAAAGTCAGTATCGTTATTCATATCATTATTTCTCTATAAGTACTTTTATTGGTACAATGAGATAAGTCAAATTAAGGCTAGAACATACAAAATACAGTCCATTTTTACGTAAATATAAATAAATAAAATATCCTCTACAACCTCGCCACTGACTCGTAATTCACTGTAATATTATTAAATTTTGCTCTACTTAAAAATCATTTTAGAAATGCTTTGCTATTAGCATAAATGTAATAGGCCTATTGAGAGTATCGAGCCTATCCTTCCAGAGCACATGTATGGTTGCAGCTGCTATGTTTTATTTTACAATGCTTGTGTATTTGTTAACAGGGAGTTGAGGGAAGAAGTGCTAGCCCACTTGGTTCACTCTTTGATCAACTGATACATCCGGGAGCTGATCTAGGAAATGACACTCCACCCTTAGTTGACTGGAGTTACCACCATAGACCTGTGAATCATGTAGTTATTGGCAAAAATTTACCCGGTGGCGTCTGGCAGGTGTGTGCTTAAGTTTTATTAGAATTCATGATTGAACATAAATCTAGCAAAACTCATTTTGGAAGCTACTAGTAGGCATTACTAGTTAGAGTAATGCAAATAAATATTTTCTTCTTGAATTATTGAAAATATAGTTTTGAAATGTTGAAAATGTTCCTGAAATAGTTTTGAAATGTTGGAAATGTTCCTGAAATAGTTTTGAAATGTTGAACATATTCTTTGATATATTTTTGTATTCATGAGATTAATGTCCTAACCAATTTTTTTGAAACGTTTTATTTACATTATGTAGTTAATGTTTATCTTTCTTTTCCCTCGCCTGACATCATTTCATTCAAGATATTTATTTGGCCCTAAACAAGAGGCCCTTTTTTAATTTAAATATCCCTAGTTATAAAGGCAGCCTATTTTTAGTGTTATTTGAGTTGTAATATGACTGTCATTTTAATGAAGTTTTAATTATAAGCACCATTTTCATCAGATTATAAGTTAATTTATACATCACTATATACAAATTTGATTCAAGTAAAAAGTGTTTATTTTTTATATAAGGTAGAATATATATTTTTAAAATTATTAATTTTTCAAGATTTCTGTGTTGTGAATTTATATAGTAATAAACAAATAACCTGTCTCTTCACAATTAAAATATTTATTTGAGAGCTGACGTTCAAGCACTTCTGGCCATCATCAGTCATGCTTGGAGTGCTTAGAAGCTATATGTAGTCCTTTAAAGGTCTTTAATGCACTCCAAAAAAGGAGGTCTATGAGTGCATTATAGACCTTTAAAGGACTACATATAACTTCTTTTCACTTCAAGCATGACTGATGATGGCCAGAAGTGTTTGAACGTCAGCTCTCAAATAAATATTTTAATTGTGAAGAGACAGGTTATTTGTTTATTATTTTTTTAATCAATTTTAATTTAGAAAATAATTATAATTGGTATGTAAATCCCAAGTATCTGAATTGATAAAGAGGCACAATGGTGGACAATTAAAACTAAGTTCATGAACAACTATAGTGCTCTGGACAATTATAATTAATAATTTAAAGATATTATTAAGTGCATTGTGTAAAAGCATACTGAATAAATTTAAATCATTCATAATAGATAACTCAATTAAAATTCAAGGACAAATAACTTAAAATAACAACAAAAGCGAAAATAAAATTATACTATTGTCTGTCATACCAATTGGTCAGGAGAGGACAATAAGAAAATCAGGTAAGGGTCACCACAAAACTTTCCTCTTTACATCAGATTAGCTACGCTCATCCTCCCTGCTTTGGACTCAGAATATACAAATTGTTAAATTTATACTGCAACGAAAAAAATTATTTTCCGGATAGCATGACTAAAGCTATAGGCTGATTTTTGTACAAAGTACAGACTCTCTAGCTTAAATACACTAGGAGCTACAATGATAACAACTACACACACACATACAGACAGACCGATAACTTTGTAAAAACCCCTTATGATGCCTTAAAAACACCTGAAGCCTGACATCCCGGTTTCAAATATTTTTGCAAACACAATAATTTTCCTATATATCTGTAGTATAAGTGAGGAAAAGTAAAAAAAAAAATATTATTGTAGCTAAAGATAAGGCTTTAAGTTAAAAGCAGATTTTAAAAGGATTAAAGAGGAGAAACTTGAATTTTGGTGATGAATTTTACTTACAACTATTTTTAACCTAGATTATTTAAATTGCAGAGTATGGACAGCAATGTACTTACATTATCTCTAAGCTCATGGATGGAGCTGCCAGGGCTTAGCTATGAGGAGTGGGAGGGAGGAGGTGAAGCATCCCAGCCAAGGAGAGTCAGAGCTGGACTCATAGCTAACTATTATAGAGATTATGTCCATAAAACTAAGTGAGTTTTCAGTATTTCACTACATGATAGTAAAATTGCCAAGCTCTTTGTAATCATAAGTGTATAAACCATATCTAGAACCAGGGGCTTCCAGATGAGTAGGGGTCTTATGTTTTCCAAATACCCGAAATACTTATTATAAAACAAGGAGTTTTAAAAACAACACTTAATTACAGGATTATTTCTCCACTAATCCTGGAGAACCATTCTCTGGATGGTCATTGGTCCTGGTCTTACTATTATCAGTACTATTTATCTGAAAATTATCATTGTTATATTAAAAGAACACTGATGTGTTTCAGTTTTATTCATTTTGTAAAACTGATCATTTGGGCCACATAGAATTAATTAAATAGATTGTTTAATTAATAATTTAGCTTAATTAGTTGAACCTTAAAACATTAATTTCTTACCTTAAAAACATATGTTTTGTAACTGTTTAATTTATCAATATATTTTACTAAATTATTACATTAAATAAAAGTAGAATTCAAGTAAACATTAGAAATAAATACATTAAAACATTATTTTCCCTTACTTATATATACTAATGCCCCTGCAATTAAAAGTATTTTTTAGTCGTGAATTATTTATTTTTATATTTTATGTGTATTTTTAACTATTATATTTTTATAATTTTAGGATTGCTAAATATATGAAACAAGGAGAAGTTACGTCTGTCACACCATTAGAGGTATTAATTCAATAAAAATTTGATGATATATGTATTAATTTTATAAATATGACATTTAAATTGTTTTCAAAAAATTAGCTCTTGTCTTTGACATTAGCTTGAAGCATAATATTCGCAAGTAAATCACTACTGACTTGAGGCCTCTAAAAATTAGTGAGAGTGAAGGAATTATAATGTTAAATGCTGATTCTTCAAGGGTCATATTTAAATTGACTGTTATAAAAAGGAAAGAGGTTGAAATTCTTGTAGTGTTGCACCTGAATAAAAATGCAATTAATTAATGAAAAATTCATATTATCTATTTTCATTATTAAGAGTTTTACTTCTTAATTTTAACTTTACATTCTAATTAAATTTTAACTGTCTCTTCTCAGGATGTAGGTTTGAACCTTGGCAATAATTTTTGTATTTAACTATTTGGTTAGTTAAGAATTATTATTTAAAAAACTTTCAAATGTGCTAACAAAATTTATAACTCATAAGATATTATGTTTTATAACAAAGAATGAAGAGGGAACTGGACCTCTCTGGAAAGTAGAAGGATTTGACGAAACAATGCAACCGTTTGTATACATCACGAGGAATGTAGTGCTGGCAACAGGTAGATCTGATAAAGCTAACAGACTGGGTATAGAGGGAGAAGAAGAATATAATTATGTGCATCATGATCTACGATCTGTTGAAGCACAGCTTAAAAGACTGTCATCAACATCACAATCTCAGAGAGGTGAGACAAATTGCGTAAATAGCTAATTTATATCTCTGCAGATTTCATGTATTTTGCAATTATTCTTTTTTTAATTTCTCGTTTACTTCTAACAAATCAAAAAAAGCAAATGAGTATGAACAGGAAATCATAACATTAAAAATTCATTTTGAAAATTGAATATTTAATTAATTTTTATGGCATGTCTAACAGCATTTCTTAACCTTTTTGATTCCTGACAACAAATTTGGTGGTAACTACACCTTACCCAATTTTCAAGTTGATCAATGATCAAGTTTTGCGGGCTATTTTTAAGTGATAGACAAAATAAATAACTTGCAGTATCAGGCTTTTATCCTATTTTTGGAGCTCTTGGGTTTCTTCTTGAAATTGAATCGTTTACTTACTTCGAATAGATTTCTTTGCAACCAAAGAATTTTCTGTGACCAATTTGTGTTTGAATCCTAGGGTTGAGATTCACTGGTCTAAACCACTAAAATGTTATTTTTACAATACTTCTTAATTTGTACTGTTCTGTTATTTTTCGTAAGAGTAAAATAAAATTTAATTTAAGTTCATTAACAGTATTTAAAAAAGTAACAAATTTTACCCAGAAATTTTTAACATAAAAGATGAACTAATATTGATACAAGAAAACTACTTTATTTAGTATTGAAGCTCATTGTTAAATAGTTACATGTGTTATTGTTTGTCTTGAATTAGGTAATGTGCTTGTGGTTGGAGGAGGTCTAAGTGCTGCAGATGCTGTCCTAGGAGCTAGATTTAGAAATCTAAACGTGATTCATGTTTTTAGAAGGAAACCTGTATTAGTTGACCGAATACTACCAGACAGCTTGTATCCTGAGTATGCTAAGGTATGTCATTCTAAAATATAAACAAGAACAAGTTTCTCCACTCAAATAATACTATATTAACTCTAAATATAGAATTAGCTTTCAGCCTTGTGGCCTTATTTACTTTGAATAAAGTAAATAAGGGAAAAATATTGATTAAATGTCTAATTTCAGGTGAAGCAGATGATGTCATGTGGAAGCTCAGACGATTATCCAGGCTACCAACCAATGCCTGAATGTGAAATAACAAATTTCCGTTCAGATGGTACTGTAACAATTAAGTGAGTACAAAATTTAAATACGACCTTTTGTATTTTATAATAATAAAATATTAAATAATATAATATAATATAATATAATATATATAATATATATATATTATACCATCATCAAGTGTCTTTATCTAAGTTAACTAATACTAATATTAATAATAAAATATTTAATGCTTAAAAATTGATACCTCATTCCTGAATTTAATTATTAGAAGTTAATTTATTAGAAATTTTATACTTTTTATTAATAATTTTTAAAACAATTAATTAACTTTTCTTAAGTAAAGAACAGGGCAAATAGTATCATGTCAAAAATGTAACATTATTTTGTAATTATTAAATTATTGTTTTCAGAAATAAATCTGGCAAAGAAAGCCAAATACAAGTATCACTGGCATGCATCCTTATTGGGTCCAGACCCAGTCTGTCCTTCATACATTCTTGCCTTGGTGTGAGTATTTAGATTTGTTAGCAATTATTAGCTTTAATCAATCGCTTATTTTAATAGAAGCAGACCAAGAACTGAAAATTATTAGGATGGTGCTGCTGTTGCTTTGTGCAGCCAACTTTAATCAAATTTAAACCTGTCAAGTTTGTTAGCAACATTTCTTTAAGCAAATTTTCCTATATTATTATGTAAATTTTTCCTATATTATTATAAAAACACGTTTGCCAATAGATAGTGACAACGGACTATTCTGAGTATCTTAAGACAAATCTTGAAATTACAATTATACACAAAGCAAGTGTTTGTACAATGTTTATGCTTGAGAGTTAAAACTTGGTACGAAAATCAATTTTTAGGTGAAATTTATCTTCCAACGTTTTTTTATGTCATTAACAGTCAGTAATGACTCAGCAAAAATGCATAAAAGGTAATTTTTTCAAATTAATTTGTAATTTTTTATGCACTTATGTAGAAGCCATGGCCTTTTTACTTTTCCTCATTTACACCGTAGGTAAATAGATAAAGTATTGTATTTGCCAAAAAATCTGCAATCGGGATGCCACCTGAATTATCCGTTTCAGGTGTTTTTAAGACCTCCTAAGTTGGTTTTATGTTTTCTGTCTGTATGTGTGTGTGTTGAAATTTGGTGCAAATAAACAAGTACATCAAGTTTAATAATAGGTTTTAATAATATTTGTTTACTATTTGCAGAAAACAGCTGAGGAGTTTGAAAACAAGAGTCACCTACCTGTTGATGCATGGAGTCATAAAGTAGAAAGCGTAAATAATCTTAAAGGTCTCTATGCTCTTGGACCTCTAGCAGGAGAAAACTTTGTAAGGTATTTATTGGGAGGAGCTGTAGCGGTGGCATCGGATATAATAAGGAATAAAGACAAAGCGTGAGACAAACTTAATCCAGTAGCCACATGCGTACTGTGCTAGTCGAACGATCAAATAGTTTCATTCTACACTTCTCTTCATTGGGAAGATTACAAACAATTAGATGAGCTACTGTTCAAACAAATGACAAAAGAAATAGCTTTAACTACAGAATTAATTTAGTCATTCCTTAAATTCTTTTATATCTAAGATAACAAGGAATTCACTTTCTCTAAAAACACAACTTATGTCGATATAGTACAATAAAGAGAGCAGGAACATGGTGAATATAATTATACCTTTTGCATTGGAAGAAGGAAGATAGAAGACTGCTAAAGACAACATAATCATGTAACGAGAAAATATTTAAAATAAATTATGAGAAAAAAAGTAAATGCTCAATAAAAAAGTAACTGCTTTGGGGTGGTTATCAAGAACAAGACTTCAGTTGAGTAAGACTTATTGCTATAATAACACAGCAATAAGTCTTACTTAATCTTAAGTATTATTGTTGAATTAGTCATGGTATGTACTATAGGTATTGTACGAAGTTTACACTTTTTACAAATAATAAATGTTCAATCAAACATTAATTTGAGACAAAAATATTCTGTAAATCACAAAAAAATGTAATAGTAAATGCAAATTAGTTTTCACTGTAATTATAATCGAATGATGATTATTATATTAATTATTTCATTAAAATAAGTCAGTTCAAGAAACAATGTAATTATTCTGTTAACAGAGCTATTGAAAAAATATACACTGTAAGTGGAAGTAGTAATTAGAGAGAGATGATAGATCACCCAAGAATAGGCCACATCATTGGGCTATTTTTTCTTGCTCTCTTAGATAGATAATAATGTTCTATTTTATGAGTCCAAGTGAAGGCATTTTGTGTCTAAACCACACTAGAGCTGTGACTTTGCAACAACTTTGCTGCAAATTGCTTTGAGTAAAAACAACATTGCCCCGATGCAAGACAAGATTTCGTACTAGGCTCTGATCCATTGACTTAATGTAATAATTTTAATACCTCCCATAAATATCCTAGAGGTACTGCCCAGGGTTGAACCTAGGTTATCTGTGAAGCTGACACACATGCTATCTGTAACTCCTGTGGGACCCCTGTGTAAACTAAAATTAACCATTTCAAATAAAGTATTATACTAATACTAGTGCACTACACAACATTATGACTGTTACATATGCCAACCATTAGCTTGAATACTAAGCATTACAAAATAAAATGAAATACAAATATATTTTTAATATTCATAACTTCATACTTTATCTTGAACTTCACACAATATTTTTAATACTTGACAAAGGTCCCTGCCATAATTTTGACTACAGTAAACAATCTATAGAGTGCTGAATTCTCTCTTATGTACACAGTATATAAATACGAGTAATCCCTAAGCATTATAAACAGTATGCAATTTAATCTTATTCTTATTTAGCAGTTTAATATCGGAGTACATTGTATTAATTGGCTCCTTGGCTCATATTTATTTTAAAAAGTGTAAATTTATTATTTTATCTTTCATATGAATAATACTTCTAAGTAACAAATATAAAATTTCAAATGAAATTTTATATTTGATTTTTTCATTCCTTTAATATAAAGTACCTGGACTTTTAATTATTTTGTTAATATAATCAGATAAAAAAACTAAATTAGAAAAATATATACATAATATTTATAGAAGTAATTAAAAGCTTATCATTATGTACAAGCAAATAGACTTCAAATTAAAGAAGCTATTGCCAAAAAATATATAAATATTGAATGATATATTTAATAAAATTAATCTATAAGCAATTCATTATTTATAAAATAAAATAATGAAAATTTCCTTAATTCTAGGGGCAGCTTTGTTAAAAATGTTTCTTGCTTTCTTAACTTTTCTATAACAAAACTTTTATTAAATATACTTTCATATTGTGGCCTTATTAATTTTATCTTTTTTTCAATGTAATTTAATGAAGACAAAATAAAATACAAACACAGATGAATGTAGCGTTAAAAAATCTATTATAATGGGTTATAATAAATTTGCAAATTTTGTTACGAGTTCTTTTGGTACACTTTGTGTTGTTGAATTTGTTATGAATTAAAATGAAACAGATATTAGATGTAAAATGATTTTATCATTTTTTTTTTGTAAAAATAGAGATTTATCCCAATGAAAGATGCTAAAATATCATCATATGTGTAACTTATTTATTAACGCTTACTCGAATTTTAATTATTTTGTTGGACTAAAGATTATTTTTAAAACTAAATTAATTTAAAAAAATTAATATATTATTTTTTTAGTGTATAAATTAAATTGTTTTTAATCAAAACTACTTGCAATTTTAATTGTAAAAAATAGGATTACTGTCTTATTTTTGTTTAATACTCTGAAGTATAATTTATTAATCAGAACTGTTTATCAGTATTTTATTTTTAATTGATGACAAAAAGTAAACTTCTTTTTGATGCTTAGTTACAGATAAATAATCTATTCTAAAGGCAGTATCAATGATGATGACCTCAGATTGAAGAAGACTTATTTCATTGTTTATGTAGAAATAAGTTATGCATAATCTCAAGTTCTTGAATACTGGCCTAACTTAACTGTAGTAAATGGATATTATTTGTATCTAATCAGCCATTGCTTTTAGTGTTTAGCAAATGAAACAACTTTAAGGTGCTATGTTAATTATTTATATAATTTATTTATTTAATAAATTAATTTTTTAAGGTTTTGAATATTTAGTTAGTCAATAAAACAAAGAATTGATTAAACGTTTTGTAGGGGGAAGAAGAATTTAAATTATTTCCATTTGCTGAATATACCAAGGAATGACTTGCATATTTCAGTTTGGGAAGCAGAGCAATTCTTGGCTTCAAATAAAGTCAAACCCTTAAAATCACAATTTCTAGCATTAACTAGAAACAAGTTTGGTCAAAATTTCTAAGTTACCATTCTAAAGCATGGCCGTTATTTTTCTTCCCTTTTTAGATGTTTTAATCTATGTTGAAGTACTATACTTTAGCAGAAGTAGAATAATAAAAAAAAAAAATTGTAAAGCAAGACGCTATTGACACAATTTATGTTTTGTATTAATAAAAAAATAGTGATAGTGTCATGTACCTTGTAATTAAATTACTTTATTTTGTTTGGATCTAATCACATGAAGGCCATTAGGAACTATACATAATATAAACCTTATTTTTTCTCTTGATATACGTGTATCCTCTGTATTTTATGAATAAGAACCCAGTATACACGTGCTTATATATATCTGACATATTAAAAAGAGATAGATGTACAAGATATACATCTAGAAATATAAAATAGTGATACTTATTACATAATAATTCATAAATAAGGCTATCATTTTGTAGCTCTTAGGACAAATAATAATATTGTTTATTAATTTATTTTTAATATATGGGTGGAAGTCATCTATCTATAATGGTATGTATAGATATATATGAGGCAACTAGTTATAGAGGATGGAGTATAGATTGTAATAGTTGTATATAAATAGTTATAGTGTGATAATACAATTTAATTTTCAGAGAGCATTCTATCATAAAACATTTCTTTAAAATAACTTATAATTAAATAAATAATTTAATTTAAACATAAAAATGGTAGGAGGTATAAGTTTATATAATTTTAAGTAGAGTTAATTTACTGTTGAATAAAAATTAAAATAATTAGCCTTGTATTTATTTAATTAGATTTTACGATGGTTGAATTAGAAAAGATTTAGTGAGATTTTTTGGTAGATGACTAGAAGTAAATTAATAAAAGCAGATTGGTCATTAATATGGTATGTGTTAACTTTACTTTGCTCTATCAAGCCTGCCATTGATTTTAATCTGTTTAGCCAAGTAAAACTAGGAGAGTAAAATCTAACACCATTAGTTTAGTCCAAAAACAATTAAGCCAACTGAATTTTCTGTGTATAATTCAATAAACAGAAAATAGTTAAAGAGCAGGAACAGGATTGGGCTAATACACTGACAATTTATAGTTATCCTATATTACTCTATGGACTAATAGTGCAGATAGCAGATGGATCTTGGATGATAGATTTAATGGATTCACTATTGAATCAGTATAACCCCTTTTAATCAGCTTAAGACTATTAATCCAGCTTATTTTTTTAGTTAACTCTAGTAGACAGCCACATTTTAATGACCAATCTCTGGTGAGTTAATTTACTCTGTCAATTAGAAGCGCTTTAATTTTTATATGATAAATTATTATTAAATACATTTTGTAATACTACTTATTGTTATTTTTTCTATGTTTGTGAAATACTTAATTTCTTTTATCCATATAATAATAATTATAATTTTTAAAATAACCCCAATAAATAGTAGAGATGTTTCTAAGAAAAATGTACTATTTCCATTTGACATATTGTAATACATTTTTATTTGGTTATATGATTAAAAAAAGTAAATTAAAATTTAATTCTTTTTATACAAAAAAAAAAGTACGTAATAAAAAATAATTTAAACTTTAGAAATCAATTTAATTTATGTAATAAATCAAATGAAGATATGGTTAGTTAAATTTATCATATTTGGTAAAGTTTTTATCTCGTCTATTTTAAAATGATTGCCCCTTCATCTTTACTTACCCCTAAATAAACAAACATCTTCATTGGCAATAAATATTTACAAAATATCAATATAAGCTATAATTACAATGTAATGCATTATTTGTTAGTATTTCTTTATACCATAATTATTAATTTATTAAAGTTACTTTAATAAATTAAACCATGATTATGACCACAGTGTTTATTACTTTTACAACAGATGTGTTTCGACATTTTTTTTAATTATTATATTTATTTTTATTTAATTTGTTGTATTAAATAAATATAAAATAAAATCAACTCACAACAAAATTTTCATGGATTTGTCGATACTACGACACAAAAGGATACAAATCTTAGGCGAGGGAGGGTACTGATGACTAAGTAAAATTTTAAAATTAATGATGACAAAAATATTCAAAATGCATCTGTTAATACATTTGACAAAGTTAAATACCAAATCATTCTTTCTCATAAGTTTCACATTCAATTAACATTCCAAAAGTTGTTGATTGATTTGGCCTGTATTATTTATTAAATAGAAGATGTCCAAAACCTGAAAAAATAAGAAGTGTGCTGGCGTCACTTTGTAGTTTGTTTTTAATATCATGGAAATGAGTAAGATTGTTATTTTATTTTGAACTGACGCAATCAATAAATTAATTGTTACAAAATACTATACAAAACAGTTTTAAGTCTTTTAAACAAGAATTAATTATTTCCTCTGCTTTTTTTAAACTTCTTAAACGAGCTTGGACATAATCAGTTTCAATCAAAGGGAGTTTAATACAATTTTCTACAATCTGCATATATTTAAATTTTGTTGATAGATAACAAAGAATAAAACAAGAAATAAATAGAATTAAGATTTCTTGCAGGAATTATTTATAAAAATTAAAAAAAAATATATTGAAATCATAACAGTATAAGAAGTAAATCTTAAACAAAACAATAGGTGGCACCATGACTAAATTTTAGGTTTTGATCTGAGCTAGTCACTGATTATCTAAACATTTTAACCAATTGCAGAAGACAGTCTTGTTTATTTGATTGTCTATATTCTCTTATTTAATATTTGAAACTTGTTTTAACTTTATTCAGGTTAATCACACTGTTCCTGGTAACTATTGTAACAATTTGGTTTAACCATGTCATTTATACTGCCGACATTATTTTTTTTCTCAATCTGTTTTCAACATGATTATGCTCTTTGAAGAGGGCAAAGTATAGTTTGACGAAGTAGATCATTGAAAAGTTTATTTTGTTTTGCCCTATTGAGTCAAAAATACTGAAACCTGTATTTGTTTTTTTGTTATTACAAATCTTAAAGAGAGTTTAGATTCCAAAATACTATAAACAACATTCCAAAAATATTTTATCAGTTGTTAGATGTTTCAATAATATAGTATTATTTGTAATAATTGTTAATTAAAATTATATGTAAACATAATTAATGATGTTGGAGAGATTAAAAAGAATAACTAGAACCCAAATAGTAATTCTTCATTCTTAATTACTAAAAGAAGAAAGGAGAACATATATTTAAAACTAAATCAAGTGTAAGTATAACATGAACATGTCTGTCCATGATTTATGACATGGTTTTTGGTATTTTAAACCCAAAAAATTGCAATGTTTAGTTACTCACTTTTAATCTCATCCATCTCATTTTTATGGTTTAATGTTAAATGTTGCATTAAATGCTTTAGAATCTCTGTTTATGTTCTTTTAGCCAAGAAAAATTGTGTTAATTTGATAACTTTACTATTTCAGTTTAAAAGATTGGCTAAAAGTGTTGAAATTGTTTTTATAGATGAAATTATATGTTTTGTAATAATTTTAAATAAAAAACTTCTTATTTTTTAATTAAATTGTTTTAATAGAACCTTCTTACTTAGAGAAAAATGTTTAAAATAAAGAGATCAATTTTTAAAATGCAGGCTAAGCGATCAGTGCCTTCTTGAATTCCCTTAATTATTATAGCACTGTTTGTCATAGACTTAAAATCTTGCACACATGCTAAGGAAATTATACTGATATGTCTAGTATAATTTCTATATTTCAAGTGGAATATATGTGTCTAGTGGAATCTATTGATGCCAAACTAATTTTTCAGGTTTGTACGTAAGTATAAATCAAATTTGATGCAACTCTGATGGAAATTGTGGCTGCAGTTGGGGGAATGAAATTGAATTTTCCGGTAATAAAAAATATAGCTGTGGAACACCAATAGGTAATTAATTATAAAAGATACCATTTAAAATGAAAAAAAATCGGGTACGGGGTACCTCAAAACTTTTCTGAGGTAATATAATTTATAGATAATTTTTCCGGGTTTCATAATTTTTTTGAAATTTTTGCTGAGTCAATATTGCGGGTTAATGATGTCATAAACAAATTATTTTCCGCATACCATAACTAAAACAGTAGACTGATTTTTCCACAAAGTTTCAACTCTCTATCATAAATACAGTAGGAGCTACAATGATAACAGACACACATACACACACAGACAACTTTCAGTAAATTACTCAGGAGGCCTTAAACACACATGAAACGGATATTTCCAGTTTTATCCCGGTTTCGGTTTTTTTGGAAATACATTGCTTTTCCTATATACCTACAGTATAAATGAGGAAAAGTAAAAATTGTATGTCTAAGTGTTATTTCCCTTAGTGCCATTTCTTTTTTAAGATACAGCTACCACCCAAACAGTCTTTTTGGATAGAAGGTTGGACCAAGTATGGACTCATATCTTAAAATATTTATTTCTAAGTTTTAATATTATATAAATGTACTTGGTGATAATAAAAAATTCATAGGCCAACAAAGAACTTGTCGTTTAAACACACCAGACATGCTTACTAGAAATATTAGGCTTCAGTTTGAATTGATACATTCGTCAAACTGTCAGTAAATAAATAGGTTGTACACAACAGATAATCTGTTGTGCAATACAGAAGCTGAAGTCAGTATAATACTGACTTCAGCTGTACTTAGAATAATAATTATGAACGAAGCAAATGTTGCTTCGAGAAATGAAAAACCATTTCTCCCTGTTTTCAACTTCTCGAACAAGCTCTAAAAGTTTTATGAAATTTAAGAAGATAAATCAAATAAACTCAAATAAGATAAACTAAAATAATATTTTATTTAATATTATAAATATACAAATTTTATCTAAAACATAAACATTTTTACTTAAAAATTAAACCAACAGATATTTATAAAAGTAAATAAACTTAATTTTAACTGTATCACATTTATTTGAATTAAATCAAATATTCTATTTAAACAAACAATAAAAAAGACATTACGAAAGCAATTAAAAAAACTTTAAAAAGGCTTTTAGAAAATTATAAGACAACTGTAAATAATTAATAAAAAGAGGTACATTACTAGAAACTTGAGTTGAAAGCTTAAGATGGGAACTAGCCTGGGATGATTTAAGTTGAATGGTAAATATATTAGATTATCTAACATTAGATCTACATTTACACAATATTTTTTTCTATAATATCTAAGTAACTCTTTATTTACCCAATAACTAGTCTTTAAACTCTCTTCTTATTTGACAGTGAAAAAAAATCATTACTTTTTAATTACAAGTGTAAATTACTAACATAAAATAAATGTGAAAGCTACACAAGAGTAAAATAAACTTGTCATTAATATAAAGATATTTTCAGGTATTAAAATAATTAATAATACCGTAGTCTCTTATCTTTTAATATTATTAATAAAATAAATGATTTACTAAATTATAATATTTTTTTTCAGTTAAACATGGATTATGACCTCAAGAATAATTATTTCAATAATACATAGGCAGTATTAGTACATTTTTTTGGTAAAGTAGCTAAACTAAGACATAATATGAATAAGTTCTGGATATTTAGAAAAATTTGGAAATATCTGATGCATTGCAAGGTTTTCCAGCTAGATGAACGAAAACTATGAATTGTAGGCATAAAGGTACAGAATACTATCTGCTGGGTATGGAGCAAAGATATACTACATTCTTCAAACAATTGAAAAACATGCTTTTGAAACTTCAGAACATCTTGAGAACTGTGCCCATAGAGATATATACTAGAGGGGGCACAGCCTATCTCAATACAGTGAGAGGCCTGAAACATCTTTTTGGGGCTCTCAGGGGCTCTGTGTAACATCATTGAAACCTCCTTCAAGAGTAAGTTAAGGTTGTAATAAATCAATTGATTTTGGCTTCCCGCACATTGTTTGCGTTTTGATTTGTATTTTTAACCTTCTCCTATATACGTTACCGTAATTTTGTACTGATTATTTGATTATATTTATACTTTTTCGATGTTTCAAAATTTAACCTGTGGGACCTCTCTAGTAATATATCTCTATGACTGTGCCAGCCATAAATTTGCTTTACATGCTGTTGTTGGACTTCAAAAGAACACTAAATATCATATCTAGATAATTATTTAAATTAAAATTTAAAGCTACTTTGACACACCCTTTGATCCAAGTTCTATTAAAATCAATTCAGCTCTGTTCAGTGTTTAATAGACACACACAATTTTTCCAGGAGTTAAAAATTACACAACCAGGTGGTACTAAAATGCTTCCCTTTCTTTATAAGAAATGGAAAAGTAACCAGAGCAATGGCAGACAAATCAATACAAAAAATTGTGTTAGCTACGAAGTTGAAGACAACAAGGTATCAAATTGTAAAGAGACATAAAAAAAATGAGACAAATCTATATTTGAATGATGTATGAACAGTCTTATTGTTAATTACTCATGCAATAGTCTATAATTTGTACATTTAACTTTTCCAAATAGCCACAAGATGTCTACGTTTTCCATAAAAAATTCCAAATAAGAGCTTAAAGTGTAAGTAAAATGCCCACCAATTTTCATTTTGGGACTCTCCTGGATTTGGACGCCAAGGAAAGTTAAGATTCATCACATAATCACTGATAGAATTTGCAAATAATATTGAATTTGCAAAAATCATTGATTGATTTTTTGAAAAAAAAAACACAAAATGAAACTTTGTGGACACTTTGCTAACAGTTTAAGTTCTTCTTTGAAATTTTTCAACATTTTAAAAAGTTGGATTTTTCAAACACCAGCAGTTGGATTGTAACTAATTTCCTACTACTATATGAAAGAACCAAGTTTAAGCTTTTAAATGCCACTAAAATAAAAATGTATTGCTATTATTTTTGCAGTCAAAGAAATACCGAAAATACACGTTACTGCAACAATATGGCTGAACAGAATGAGCAAAAAATCTGGATATTTTGTTCTTTCTATAGTGCCTAAATGTCAGCCAAATTATGTTAAAATTGGAGATATTACATGTTTTTACCTGCGTAGTTTTTTATAGATAGACCCATACATGAATTTAGAAATATTTAAATACAATTATAAGCTACAGTACATTGTGCAATTTAATACAAGAAGTGAAAGTAGTTTGTATTCAACTATAATTATTGCTGTATCTTTAATTTAATACAAGGGTTGTGTAAACTAAACACAAAATAATTTAAGTTTTAAACCATGCTAAGTTTTGTGATTTATATATCGCCCAGCTGTGAAACCAATTAAACATTAAACCCACTTAACATCTAATTTTCTTTCAAATAATTACGGTCCATAATTTACAAAATTATTTCTAAGGATTTAAGATCACTTTTTGATTAAATATTATTTAATGTATTGTGTTTCTACACTAAATTAGTAGATATTATTTAATTTAATTTCTCATTTTTGTTTTAGATGAGAAGAGGCGTTTTTATCAATAAAATAAAAAGAAAAACCTCGAGTTTAAAATGGTCAGAATTTTAAAGTTTTTGAAGAAACAGTTTTCAAGACAGGCAACTAATGGAAAAGCTGACACCAGGTGGAATATTTCAGAAGTACCAACATTAATTCCTTAAAGATAAGAGGACAACATGGTCTAGACTTTTGAAAATTATCTCTACCCCTGGTAAATTGACTCTTACAAGTTCAAATTTACAATTATTATTTTGGTAACAATCACTCAATAATAACAATTTGGTATCTTTTAAAAGTTATATGAGAGCATACTGTAATATAACCTATATTTGAACCTGCATTGACTCCTAATAATGTGATACCAAAATCACAAAACAAAAACTATGATATACGTCAAACAAGATGAAAAATTACAAGAACATGGTGATAATGGTGTCAATTTTCTTAATATTTAATGAAGTTTTCAAAATAAGTAATAATACAATATGCTTTATTTTAACTTTTCAAAATAAGTAATTATGCAGTATGCTATAATTTAACTTTTCAAAGTTAACAAAAGTGGTAAAAAATTACTATATTTGTGAAATAGTTACTAAAATAAAAATGGTAAATTTAAACTAGCAGGAGTCTATTTATTAGGGATAGGGACCATTTATGAAAGTGTAGGACCATATTTTTTCCTTATTTTTAAGGATTAATTATTTGTTTCAATGTTGTTGCATCTGAAATTCCACCATAATATTGTAATTATGAAGCAGTATTGGTTTCTTCTGAGGTTGAATTTTCTGTTTTTATTGCCATAACAGGAGGGGGTAAATTTTGTAAACTCGTAACTGAATCAACCTTCTCTGATTGATCTTGAGGTTTAGGACATGGCTCTACAATAGGTTCCAATTGGGATATTCCTACATTAAATTGATTTAGGTGAGATGCATCACTAGACTGATTTTGATAAGCCATGTTGGATTGATTTTGATATGTCCCTAATCGATTTTGACTTGGGTACATTGGAATATTAGGTTGATTTGGGTTTAGAATTGATCCATTAGTTTGAGTAGAATATACTGGCTGATGTATTGCTGGTACACCAGGTCTTTTACGCACTGAAACAAAAAAAACATTACAAAATATTAAGTAATTTAAGATTTTAACAAAAGACAAAATGGAAGACAGCATTAATTATATAAAAGATGATATGGCTTCACTTCATTAATTTTAAACATGAAATATTTAATGTTTAATCTAGTTTAACATTCATTAAACTTGTTACAAATGTTTTACCCTGAAGACTCAGAGTTAGCCAATATTGAAAAAGAAATCTTAATAAGTAATTTTTGTAAATATAAATAAAAATAAATAAATAAATAATATATATATAATATATATATATATTATATATATATACTATATATATATATATATATTATATATATATATATATATATACATATAATATATATATGTATATATATAATAATATTTTAACAGTCCACAACACATAAAGTTTTATATTTAATTTATTGTTACTGTGACAATCGCCTAACATTCCTTATATATGACTATTCCTTGTAACACTGCATTAGAATAGTCATTAATAATTTAATGATTAATTTATTTGTTTAATGATTTTATTAGTTAATTGATTTTTATCATTTTAATGACTAATTTATTGGTTAAATAATTTATAATAGTTAAATAGTCATAAATAGTTTATTAATAGTCATTTTGATAGTAACACACATCAAAGTTATATAATTAATTGTTGTTACTGTGACTGGTAGGTTATGGAAGTGTTATGGTGACCCACAACACTTCTTTAACACAATATAATACTTTCAAATCAAATACATTTTGCACAGCACAAATAATAAGTTGTGAATGTAAACTTACTTGATATTAATTGAATTCTATTTGAAGGAACATAGCCAGTTCTAACACCATTAGTAGCAAGGGCCCAACCAGAATTAATATTGGCTCTGGCAACTTTCAAACGATCCCCTCGTTTCATTGATAATTCTTGTTCACTAGTAGCATCAAAATCAAATATAACTATGGCATCTAGACTATCAGGACCAACTTTTAACTCTGCAATAAAATAAAACTAATGTTAACAATCCTAGCACAAAGTTCAACTTTAAGTAAAATAGTATTAATTTAGTTATTAATGGGTTCTAAATGGTGTACAAATAAACAGGATGTAAAACAGTGCATAAAATCAGTCAACATTGGAATTCAAAACATGTGATTCAAGTATAAATTGGGATAGATCCTAAAAATACTCTGCCTTTAATAGAGTAACCAGGTAGGAGTAGTATCATAGTAGCCTTTATAGATATGTTTGAATTCATAAGTACAACCTGTATTTTCTGAAGGTTATGCTGCCTGAAATCCATTGTTTTGACATCGGATTTAATCGGCAGCATAATCTTCAGAAAATATAGGTTGTATTTATGAAATCAAACATCTCTATAACCTTTATAGAAATTTTTGCCTTTCCAAGTCATTTATTTATTTCCATTATTATTAAATTCCATCATGAATATAAAAAGTAATTTAATTCACTAACCATAACATCAATTAAAGGAAGATATCACGATTTTAGTTTTAATTTTAAAAAATTAAATCGGACTTAAAAGAAACAAAATTTGAATTATTTACTACTGAACAACGAAAAAATCAGTATGTTAGAATTAACATTTTCGAAGTTCATTTTTAACAAGATATAAGGTTTCAAGATAAAAGAAATAATAATTACAAGAAATACAGATATTAAAAAACAAACAAAGCGTTTAAAATAAATCCAAGAAATAAAATATTTTTTAAATTATTATTCAACTAGTTTTAATTTAGTTCATTATTTATTATTAATTTAATTAATAATTAAGAATAATTTAATTTGTGTATCCTTGTGAAAACTGGAAATCATTCTTTTTTTATCAGAATCAGAAAATGTATTGTATAAAAAAAAATTATCAGAAAAATGATAATCATTTATATTTTTAGTAGCTGAAAATAAATTATAAACAAACCCTGCAGAAGAAAAAACTAAATAATTAGAGTGGCTATCATATAGATATTTTACCATTTTTAGGAGATCCATTTATATTTTGAGCAAATAATTTAAACATGAGGTATGGTCCTCCCATCATCAATGAGAAAAATCCTAAAGCAAGCCAAGCAGATGGTTTGGCTTGCGATGCAGTGGCTTCAGCAGCTTGAATACTTGAACCTGCTTTATCGAACATTTCAGCCCATTGTTTTTCTTGAAGAGTTTTTCCATTAATTAAACCTGAAAAAAATGTAAATATCTTACAGGGTGTCATATTATTAAAAACTGACTATACAAGGCAACACCGGCACAGTCATATTTTTGTTTCACATCGTAGTAAGGTCTCTCGTATTTGCAAAAGTTTCTTTTAAAGCTTAAATCCTTAAAACCTGTAGGGTCATATTAGTGTTTTCCCCTTGCAATAACTCATTTTTTAGCCCTGACCTGAAAGTCAAAGTTTCGTAGTGCTACAAGAAGGACAACTGACTTTAAAAATCAAGCAATTGGTTCCTACCTAGTCACTTACATTATTTGTGGCCTGGCTTAACTTTCACGACTAAGTTTTCAGACATACAAAGGCTCAATATATCTTTCCGACCTACATCTCCATCAGCCCACAAAATCTTGACTTTTCAACAGCTGGAGACACCAGAAAAGGTGCCATTCCCTTAGAAATAATACTAGATATAGGAAGGAGCACTACGTGAATACACAGAAAGCATGGTTCACTGGTGCACTTAAAGTAATGCAGCCACCCTAAACAATATAACAATTTACTAAAAAAAAAAGTGGCAAACTCCGGTTAGCTGAATTGTTATGTTAAAGAACTTAATTGATTGATTATTTTAAATACTATATATATATCGTGCATTACAAATATTTTCAGGAGGCAATTTAAATTGTAGTATTAACGTATTTATGAAAATTATCATTAAAATAGTCCTCGTCAACTAATGTAGAGTCATGTATTCTGCCACCGGACTTAGCACTAAGATCGGTTTATAAAACTTGCAGCAGGGACTGATATTTTTTAAGTTATTATATTTGTTCTTCTACGATCTTTCTTCATTAATAGAAGTATTTATGAACACAATATTTAAAAAAATAAATGTTTTGGTTGTCAGGATGGCAGCATACTTAAGTGCACCAGTAAACCGGCTTCGTGTTATCAGTGGGAATTACATTGTGTTTTACGGTCCCTTGTGCGCTCCTCTAGTATATAAGTATTATTCTAAGTGCATCCAGACTTGTCTCGGACAAATCGAAAACCAACCTGGTATTTGCGAATTAGCAGCCAAGGAAACAACGTAAAACTTGAATATAAGACTTGCCAAGTGTACAGTACAAGGGATAACCTCATATTATACTCCTCCACCAGCTGGAATTGAACCCTTGACCTCCAAGTCGAAAGGCGAGCCCTCTACCACTGAGCTACCGGACTCAGTCTACAATTGTTGTAAATCATTAAATAAATCTAGTAATAGCAAATAAAGATACTTACCTAATAACCTAAGTATTTTATAGTAAAATGTTTTAATTAATCTAATAATAGAAAAGCTAGATGCTAGTTCAATAAAGAGATTTTTAAGTTTAGACAATGAATCAGCAGCACTAAGAACTGTCCTGAAAGAGAACTGCATAGCTTGATGTGTTGAATCCAAAACCATGGCTATAGAACTAATTGATCTTACTAGAGCATCAAATGGGCCAAACAACGTTTGGCAACTTTCATCTATTGCTTGCATCATTCTGAAATCATGGGTAATACAACCATACATAAATTACCAATAAAACAAGTTTGTTCCAATGAATCTATGAATGTATTTTAAATAAAATACATTAAATGATTACGTACGTTACATTACGTTTTTTTTAATGTATCAGCTCAATTTTCCACTTCTCCACTTCTCTTGCTAACTTTTTAAATATACAGGGTGTACAAAATAAAAGCTCCTTCCCGGAAAGGAGGTGGTACTAGTAACAGGCTATTTCGCAACAAAAAA
>JACMZG010001863.1:46053951-46141556 GCA_018340805.1 Microvelia longipes | reverse complement strand
GTGTTCCTATGATTTATCTACAAAAAGTTAAAGGGTTGTTTTTTTTTAAAGTTTATTAAATTTGTGATAAATCCATTTTTTTTAACCATCAAAATCGGTCCAGTAAACCGAGATACAAATGTTGAAAGATTACCGAAACAAACATCAAAAAGCATTCTTTTTGTTTAAAAACGCACAAATACCTTAAAATGTCATGTTTTTCCGTATTAACATGTTAAAATTACGGCAGACTTAAAAATCATGCATATTCTTGTTAAACTGCAGGTAATTAGAGTTGTTTCTAGAGAAAGAAGTCAGCACAGCTCCTAATATGTGATGACTTAATGACCGCACATATATGCTGAAAAAAGTGTATTTTTTTTTAAAATCTCAAGTTTAACCTATCTTTCAGCATTATATGTCCGGTCAGTAAGTCATCACATATTAGAGCTGTGCTGACTTATTTCTCTAGAACAACCTAATTACCTGCAGTTTAACAGAATATGCATGATTTTTAAGTCTGCTGAATCTTACACATGTTAATAATGGAAAAACATTGACATTTTAAAGGTTTTTGACAGAAAATGTATGCTTTTTACATGTTTTTTCGGTGATCTTTCTAAACATTTGTAATCTCCGCGTTTTGACTGGACCAATTTTGATGGTTAAAAAATGGATTTATCACAAATTTAATAAACTTTAAAAAACACCTTTCACTTTTTAGAATAAATCAATAGAAACAACGTTTATTGGTGAAAACAGACATTTTGAGGGTCATTTTTCGGATTTTAAAGGGGCCCCGCGTAAAATTCCTTTATTCTGAAACGGCCGACCACCTGATTCATTATCGGGAGCCAGATAAGTCGCTCTAAGTGGGTAAACCCCTTTGGGGCTAGACGGTCCACGTTTGCGTCAGGCTCTTGGACTATTATACAGAAATCACTCTCTGTAAGCGATCATTTTTAGCGTGTTTTTTGAGCCTATTTTGCTTTTTTCTGAAAAAATCACACAGTATCAACGTATAATGATATGGGTATTGACTTAAAGGAGGAGTAAAACCAAGGTATTTCTTGAAACCAAGAGATCTCAATTTGTATTTCTCATCAAATAGTAACTCAAAATTTTTTGGCAATTCAATAAAATTGTACAAATTTTTGATTCATGCAATTTTGGCTGTTATGTTAAATTGTTTTTGAATTCACAAGTGAGTGGTCTTATAGCCATTTTCTCAGCTTTCCAACGAAACCAAATATTTTTGAAGCTAGCAGTTATAGTTTAGCCACCAATTGGTCATTTATGAAGTTAAGTCAACGCGTTTTTTAAAATCATAAATTTGACCTTGTGGGAAACGGTTGAAATCGGACTAAGTTAAATATGAAGTTTTTTGTTGAAAATTAGCTGTAGTACACCTCCTTTCGGGAAGGGAGTTTTATTTTGTACCCCTGTAATATATATATATATATATATAATTATATATATATATATAATATATATATATATATTATATATATATATATATTAATTTAAAAAAGCAAGAGAAGTGGAAAATTGAGCTGATTATTCAAGCTATATTATTGGTAAAGTTTAATATTGACAACTAGTTTAAAAACAATAGAATAAAAATTAAATTACCTTTTTTGGAAAAATCCAAAAACTGTAATGAGTTTTTTTTTAAACTGTATAAATACTCTGCAACTCTCAAATTGTGAGTTGTTGTTCTATACTCATGGGCAGCAATGATTTCTATTCAGTAATTAAAACAAACTAATACATTGTATTTTTTACAGATAAGTAAGAAATTTTGCTAGCAGCACTTTTTGCTGAAGATATAAAACATCAAAGAAAAGTCTACCAGTATTTGATGAACTCGCATAAAAGTTAATTTTTACTAAAAAGAATAGGGTAAGAACACTAAGAAGTGGGCATTGGTTATTTAACCAGTTAAGTGGCAAAACGTTTTTTTTTTTATAAAATGAGAGGATTACTAATTTGGTTTAAAACAAATGCTGATGCATTCACATCATTATGATGCATTCAGTTAAAAACAAATAACCCAGTATTTATTAAAAATCATGCAAAAATAATAATGCCATTTTTTACGTAATTTTCAATAAACAAATGTAAGCTAAATAATAATTATTAGGCTAAATTTATACATTTTAAATATGTTAACTATTTTTCTTAATATTGCTGTTAATTCTTTGTATTCTTTTTTTTGCATTGCTTGTATATATAAATATTTAGCCTATGTAATTTTACTAGCAAATGCCTGCACCTACCATGGTAATAAACTAAAATAACAAAAAATTAGAGTTAGGCTGTGCAAAAGGTTGGACTGAGAACATGTACACTGTTCCACGATTTTGCTTCATTCTAAGTACTTAAATAAATTTCTAAGCTACAAATATATAAAACAAAATGTCTGACACCTCATTGCTCCACGGCATAAAAAACATAAAAGTAAGAATAAGTTCATAAGTGAAAACCATCAGTAAAACTTACGAAGCATCGTACTCATCCTGATAAGAACCAAAGCCAGAACCATAACCTAATCCATATCCTCCCATTAATCTTCTAGGATAACCACCATATGAATTGAAACCTCCATAGCCATTGTATGGGTAACCACCCATACCCATTCCTAGGGTGTTATATCCCATTCCCATTCTTGAATAAGGCTGAAACATAGTGATAATAGGTCAATAGCACAAGAACAATAAATACATCAAAACACTCTTTTATGTATAGGTTCTCATGGGATTCTATGTGAAAATTAGGCCCAGTTAACAAGTCAAAAGCAAAGAGCAGTAAAATTCTTCAAAATAACTGTTGTATATATAAATAATATTAAGCATAATAAAAATATTAATATTGATGTTGGTAATGGAAATAACTTTTAATGTAAAGATAGTGGTGTGCATACAAATAAAAATTTGGCATACCTGTGAATAAGAATTATATCCATTGTTGTTCCTCTGATTCCTCTGAGGAAGAGGAGGTGGGAGGGTAGATTGCTGAGAGCCTGGTCCTAATGCTGTAACTACAGGTCTTCCACTTCCTACTATAGAACTAGGTAAAGCATTATCAGTACTTTGACTTGAAAGTGTACCACCAAATACTTGGTCCATACCACTAAAACAAAAAATTTCCAATAATCAAAGATTGGTTCTTAACCAATCACCTGCACCACTGGAACAAATCCTCTGGCATGAGGCACAGTAAACTTATCTTAAAAAGGGCCCAGTCCCAAAATAACTGAGGACCTCCTCAGTATAAGCAGAAAGGACCTCAGAACAGTAACTAGCACTCTCACTAAGTTTGACTCTACCATGAATCACTGGTCAAAAAGATCCTAGACCTAGTCTGGGGAAAAGGATTATTCTAACCTGGACCAATTGAGGGGATTGTACAATAGGCTTCCAGTCGTAGTGCAAATGGAGTCTATCCTTGACTCCAACCCCAATCATTTATAATAATAATAAAACAAAAACCTTTATGCCATTTTTAATTTTTCATAATATAAACAAAAACATGACGGAACAAAATACTATACTTTATATTTCAAAGAAAAAAATGCTGAAACAACAATATTGTTAATAACTGACAGAAATAGATTAAATTTTAATTCTAGCTTGCATTAAATAAATTAACATATTAAGAGAAGAAAAATAATTCTCTTATTTGGCATACTTTGCTGGAATTATATTGTGAACAGTATAGGCCCATAGTCAAGAAAAGCCAAAGGGTGGCCTCACTAACACTCGTAAAAACGCCCCCTGATGATTTTTAGTTTGTTTTTAGGGGAAGTCCCTAAAAGTGTGGGAAACATCCCCCCTCTGGATTCTTTTCAACCCACCCATAAATAAGTTGTGGCTGGATATGGGCCAGGACCAGTATTGATTGCTGTTACCTAATAAGTGACTTTTAACAACAACCAGTAAAATATTTTAATTTTTAAGGTTTGGGTGCTTCTAGGTGCCAAAATAATGATTGAAAACAATATCTGGTAATATCTGGTAACATAAGATAATTATTATAATATAATAAAATTTATATTATAGTATGAATTATTATAATATATGACAGTTTACTCTTGGCTTACTTCTTTTTTATCTGACAATTAGTATGGATTTTGGTTTATGGAAATTTTAAAAGTAGTTTCAGAATGATGCTTATGTAATGTTTTGCAATATAAGTGTGCTGACACTCTACCACTTGATTTATACTGACTCCTTATATTAAACTTAATAGAAACTTCAATGAAGTGATATGTCCAATTTTTCCGTTAGATTGTAATTGGGACTTAGAAATAATATTTTGGACAAGCCTACTTTTACTTTGTATTGTTCAATGTTTTCAAATTATTTTTATATCTTTCAATTTTATTGTATATTTGTTTTATATTATGATATTTATATTATAATAAATATTGTTTATTGTTAAAAAATAAATATGTAATGTAATTTATTATTTTATATATTTTTTATAGGTTTTATTTTTTTCACACATTTATTGCGGGTTTAGGGTATGTAAACATTTCGGGTGAGCCGTGTAAACACTCACACGGCCGTGTGAGTGTTACACGGCTCACCGAGCTTTTACATCTAAGAAGAAAGAAGTAGTTATTTGTGGTTTTTTAATTTTGTTTGTGTCATGTTTTTTTAATTTCATCTTTACTTTAAGGCACTGATGATGGCCTCATGCTAGGTTGAAAGCACTTTGCCAATAAATATTTTTGTGGAGAGACTCTTTTCTATCACCCATAATGAACGACTCCACTGGTGCTCAATTCATCTAAATACTTTCTAACAAATTATATAGATTTTTAATTTTTGTTATCATTTCCTCATGATAATTTGAGGCTTTCTTATTTCCCCATCCTTGTTCAAGTGTTGAATATATTCAGTACTGGTGTTTAGGGAAACACTTATTTATGAATATAATTACAACGTACACACAGCGTATTTAACAGGCGATCGTATTGCATATGTATGCAATACGGTCAACTAACTTCACGGTTCTTACAGCGTATTTGTTTAGTTGATCGAGTGAGATTACTTGATAACTGATCCGTAATCAAACTGATCCAGTGATAAATGGATCAGGGGATCCATTTAGGTTCCATCTCCCTAGTTCTAGCGTACAAGATCGGATCCCCTCCGCATGTTCATACAGCTAATATTACCATATTGAGAGATCGTATTCTATACGATCCGCGGATCTAGAAGTGTGTGTGAACATACTAAATGTGAAAGAAACTCGAAAACTGCAAATAAGAATTAATGTGAAATTTTGATGGCCAGCTATCGTGAGAAATATTGGGACTGAATCACATCCTCGCATCCAATATTAATAGAGAACAGGGTCAAACCTCTGTCTTTCCCCGTTACTTTAGTTTTGTAATTATTTTAAATTTTTATATTCTCTAATTTTTATGTTTAAAAAATCTTCTATTCTTAAATGTAGCAGGAGACCCAAGGTATAAAAAGTATTAACATAAATGCAAGCTCTTATGCATTACATAATCAGATAAGTGTCTGTATCATTATTGATTTGATAAGATAATTCAATGCAAACATCAAAATGCACTGTGAGGCAAAAATTAAAGCCGCAATTGTAGTTCATTCGAAGAGGAAAGAAGCTCATATACTTCAGTAATCTCATAATAAAAATATAAAGGATTTCCATCACTATTAAGGATTTTTATTTTTCATAAATAGATGTGGGAAACCAGAGGATTTTGATAACAATGCGTAAATACATTTCAAGGACTACTATTAAACAGAGAAAAACTAAAATAAATTACCTGGAATTTTGATTCATGGCAAAGTTGTTTCCTTCCCAAGGCTTTATTGGTGTTGACATTTACAACTTCTAAATATATTTACTTAAAACTTATGAGTCTACATGAAACACCAAATTTGAGAAATCTTCAAAGAAAATCCACTACTTCACATTTCTCCCACCACTAAACAGTTGTGTTTATGACATTTTGACAGTGTTGCCAGGACCGTAGAAAAATCATGCGTGTTTTTAAGCTAATAAAATTTAAAATTTATGCTTAAATACGATTAAAATTGATCTAGATATGATAAAAGTTGATGATTATGGCTTAAATAATCGCAAAGTTTTCTGAAACTTTACATAATCGTTGTTAAAACCGGGGGAAATTTGATTTGTATTGATTTCACGGGTGCACACCCTTTTTGGTGGTGTTTCTTTTGACAGCTTTCGGTTTACATTTTTAGGGAAGAAATGTTTGTGTTTTTTGCTCTAATCTCCGGTTATGAAATTTAAATAGTGTTATTTACTTTGATTAGAGTGATAATTGAGCTTAAGAAATGGGTGAAGATCAAGCTACGTCAAGATGCACAGAGCAACGTCTTCAGCTTTTACAAGAAATGAGAGTTCAAAACTTTGATCTTATCCGTTTTGCATCGTACAGGACAGCTTGTAAATTAAGATTTGTTCAAAAGAAATTAAATTGTGAGTAAATTATGCGTTAAGAGTATAAGTATCTAAAATTATATAGCTCTTTGGAAAGTTCTTAACAAGGCCTAGAATATCTATTTAGCATGTTAAGAAGCTGATAGGTCCTTTTTAAGGCCATAAATACTATGTACACACAGCATACTAAGTATGCAAATCGTATTATGTACACCTGGTAAGTATGCTGTACGAACTGTGCGGAGGGAAACCATTGAGATGTTTTGTATTGGGGGTCTACTCCCCCTTTACGATTTATTTATCTGAAGAGGCAATTGTATTTAATTTATAACCTTTAACGACAACTATTATTTCACTAAATAATACCGTCATTCACTGTTAAATTTTCAAATATCAATGTATAGTGTAACTTTATTATTATGCAATGAAATCACAATTTAATTAAATATTTTTTTAACTTCCTTATAACCAGAGCATTCTTCACTTATTCGATGCGATGTTAAGGCGGGATCGGTTATGATGTCATTATACTCAATCAACTAAACTAATACAGTCCAAGAACCAGGGTCTATTAAATGCATATTTGTTTATCTCAGCTGTTTCACAATCGCCTTTTAAATACCCTGTGTGTTCAAAGTATATTTGATCTAGCATGATAAATTACTTTTGCAAACTAGGCAACCTTTTAATTAGAGTTACCTAAACTTAATTGGAATCTAAAATATACTGAGACGTTTACATTTTTACATTAGATTAAAATAAGTACTTTGGTACACTGTTCTGAGAGTTTATCTCGTACCATTTGATAGTCTGAAGCAGTCCTTGAAAATTATTTTTAACTAAACATACTGAACTCTAACCTCCTCATATTGCCTAATCTAAGACAGTAAACTTAAAATGAGGACCAGAAACAAGTGATAATACATAGACACCAAACCAAAGTAAGTATTAAGGGGTTTGTGTTTGGGACTTTACTCCAACTCTGCCTCTTACCATAGAACTGAAATCATTCTGTCAGATTATTAGTTCCTCTTATTATCTGCTTGAATGTACCACACACTCTAAGCAATATTTATACTCTTGTTCTAAGTAGTGAGTATTTATGTAAGTGATGATTTCTCCTTACGAGTGAAACAATTAAGCAATTGAATTGTAATTACTTATTAAGGGCTATGAATTGTCATGTACTATCTAGGCCAATCAATTAAAAATCAAATGCTTTTTTAAATCTAAGCAATTTTTCATGGTAAGTTTAACGTATAGATTGCATCATAAGGCCATCAATGTAGTATGTAGTAATATTGTATTATATATATATCATAATAGTAATTATATCTCTTACATGGTTCCTATGTTAGGAATTATAAGAGCCTTGTGTCCTCCCATTGCTAATTTAGTCTATACACCTAACCTTATATCTAAGATTTTTCTTCACTCCTATCTTTCTGATTATTCATGAAGTATACCCTTTTTTTACTGTGCCTAACTCCCACCTTCTAGCCCTCTAATGTTGACTAACTCTAAACAACTCTTGCTGTACAAGTTTTTATTTTCTTCCATGCTTAATATATACGTATATTATTTTCTTTTTTAGTGCATTTAGTTGATATATGGAATGTAATTGAGTCATTCCGTGAGAATGGGCTTAATACAGTTGAACCGAATTCAGAATTAAATGTGACCAGACTTGAAACCCTTGTTTCTTCTCTTTATCATAATCTTAATAAACGACTCCCATCAGCACAACAAATCTCCGTAGAAATGCATTCCAGTCTTCTTCTTAATTGGCTGCTAACAGCCTATTCATGGTAACTATTAATTTAGTTCTTGAGATATTATAGTTTATACAATTATTTCTAATGAGGTCTGTAGAAGTTGTTCTTGTAATTCCCTAGACCTCAAAGTCTTTTGTGCATTTATTTAAAAATTAAAACTTAAAGGTGTTAATAGTTACATCTGCTCCACTGAATATTTGCTTGGAATTGTTATTTCCAATTTGTAACCTGTAATTATTATGTGGAGCTGTAAAAATCGGCTAATAAATTGCCGCTTATTGTATTATTTATAAATAAATAAATATTGTTTCTCTCTAACAGCAATAATAATAGTAATAATTTAAGGTTGCTGAATTTATGTAGCTGTTGTTTTTATAATTTTCTGTTCTTAGCTTAATTGGAAACCTCTAATTTTAACATAGCACAGCTGCTATGACTTCTCTTGTATATGTGCATCATCCATATGTGCATCCCACATGGATACTTTTATATGCATTTTCTAGGTTTCTTTAAATTGTTGTTATGATATTTTTTTATTATAACATCCTTTGCTTTTGCTTATGCTACTTGCACTTGCTATGTTAATTATCAAACAGTGTGGTGAAATTGATTATGAATTTTGTTTTCAGTGAAAATCTAGGAAGAATAAAAGTATTTTCTATAAAAGTTGCCTTGGCTACCCTTTGTTCCGGGAAATTGATGGATAAACTTAGATGTAAGTTTTTTTTATTGTTTAATTGCATCAATTATTGTTTTAGCAGAATTACTCTTAATTTAATGTCTAATTTGTTATGTATTTAATAATTTTAATTGTTACTCTTTAGCAGGCAGGTCCTGAGCTAATTAAATGCTATAAAAAATAAAGACCTTAGCCAAGGCTGAACATTACTTTTTGTTTTTTTCCAACAATAATTGAACTTATCATTTTAAGTGTCTATATTGTCTACAAGTTGACTTAAAAGGAAGAAAATGTTATAATCATGTACTGTAATATTTATGGCCAAATATAAAAGTATATTAATACCTGGAATATAATTGTGCCAGAGACACCTAGGAAATGCAACAAGCAAAATACATTGTCACATCTGGGAACTGTTCTATCATTCAGCATTCGTCATCATTGATGGCTCGACATAATGTCATGTCCCACTCTATTTCATTATGTCTAACTCATCATTGCGCCGACAGAGCCTAAAAGAAGTTTAAAATAAGACTATTGCTCCAAGTCAACATTACATTATTTTAAGTTCTGAGTCCCTGAAGATATTTCTAATAAAGGGAACATTTTCAGAACTTAATAATTTCCTTATTAATGCTATCTTTACTGGAAAATTTTTAAACTTCTTTATTGACAGCTAAATCAGTATTGTCTTCCTCAGTATGTCTAAACACCTGAATGAGGTTCAGAGAAAATAAGGGAGGGGATTTTTTTAAACAGGGACAGGTTCCTCCATCAGTAGAATTATGAAATAGATGTTATTATGAGGATAGTAATCAATATAATTTGTAGGCTGATATACAGATACCATCACCAAATTATATAGGGGAAATTTGTATAAAAAAAATGTTCTGGGAATATTTGAGATTAACAGACATATTCTGCTCCCCTGGTCTCCTGCTATAATGTATTCTTTTAGTAGTAGTTTAGATAGGATTATTGTTTAAAATTAAAATAATGTAAACTCAACAAGGTTTATAAAATAAAATTTTGTTATACTCTTACACTTCTTGATTGTTACTTTATTGTAATGCTTGACTTTTATGTATGATTTCTTATGTTTCAGACATTTTTTCACAGTTATGTGATGCTAATGGTTACCTAGTTGTTGCAAAGTGGACCAATTACTTAAAGCAAGTTTTAGCTCTTCCTGCTTCAGTTTACGAGAGCCCTTCATTTCCGTTTAAAGATGAACTCGCTAAAGAAATATTTGCTGGGGTAAGATTACAATTCTCTTTGTAAAGGTGATATTTTTTTTGCTTTTCCTAGTAAAAGTTACCTCTGTTATGAATCTATCTTCAAATAAAATGTATATGTTATAGAATGGCAAGGTCACAGTGAATGATTTTATGGACACTATAATGTCTGATCCAGGCCCCAGTTCTCTAGTCTGGCTTCCACTTCTGCATCGCTTGGCTTCGGTAGAAAATGGTAAAATTTCACTTCCATGTTACTTCTCACCTTATAAAGTGTTATTTTTGTCTTGTGAGAAAATAGATATAAATTCTTTAGATTGATTCCAGCTCATAACTTATTTTAATACATCCAATGCTATGGATTGCATTTAAAACTATTTGTTAGAATAATAAATAAATTATTTTTAATCAGAAAATAAGTTGAGTAAGTTACAAGCTTTTTAATTAATTACTAATCAGCCATGAATGATACTTTTTAAGAAAAGTTATAAGATAAATTTTGTTTTTGTTTAATATTAATTGATAGATAATCTCAAATGCAGCCTAAACAAATTAACAACCAAGTTTTTATCATTAAAACTGACAGCGCGGGAAAATTGTGTTGAGGAACCAATAAGGTTGGCCTGATATGATATTGAGTGCCTGGTTTAACATCCAGGACTAACCTCATTGGCTCCCTCGCATTATTTTCCCACACTCTCGACTGGTTTTAGCTGTGTGCCGTATGATAGAATGTTCCAATCTAAAACAATCCAAGTCTTTTATTACTTTATCTCTTAAACTTTTGTTTATTTATTGTTTTGTGTACAATTATTTTATTAATATAGTAAACTAATCAGTGACACACACACACACACACACATATATATATATATTTATTTATTTATGTATGTATTTATGTGTGTATACATGCATAGTAATATCAGGTAGTATATAATAATAATATAATATACTAAATTCTACAAAATCTTATTTTAAATTAATTTTATGGTAACTATTTTTGTTTGTGGGCCCTCCTCGGTAGTGAATGGCCACAAGAGTGAGGGCCCAGCCGTTAAAAAAGCATAAGGCCTGGGGAATAGGTCTTGACTCTGTCTCTCCAGGATAAAATTGAAGTACCCAACAGATTAAATAGAAAGTTTAAGTATTGATTTATGTATATTATGATAACAATTAATGTATAAATATTATTTTATATTTATATGCTATCAATAAATAATTTATTATTTTATTTTTTAGTTGTGCATAGTACTGTTTGTGATGCTTGCCACCGTGAGAACTACTCAGGTTTTAGGTACAAGTGCACAAAATGTTCAAGTTTTCAAATGTGTCAGGATTGTTTTTGGAGAGGACGGGTTGTTGGTTCACATACTTTGCATCATCAAGTTAAAGAATATTCTACATATGTAAGTCTAGTGGTGTGAAATGTTTGAGATTTATGCTCATAGATTGTAATTTTAGGCTTAATTCCCTGGAATTTATAAAAATTTAGGTTGTTAGTTGGTGTTACTTTTTTGTCTTGTGATGATCAATCTTAGATTTTCTCTCATAAGTTGAAATTTTGCACAACAATTAAACTCATAAAGAACTGGGAACCTATTGTTTATGAAAATTGTATGACTTCATTAACCTACTTTTTTGAAGTATTTAAATTTTAAAAAATCTGTGGTTGAGGGGGGATTATGGTTTGTTGAATTGACTTTGGTGTTCTGGATCCAAGATTAGTTTTACCTTAATTACTTAAACCATTGGCCGGAAAAGCTATGAAAAACTGGAGAAACAATTTTAAGTTAGAATGAAAGAAATGCCTAAACAATACAACCAACACATGTGCCACCTGACAGGGAGGAGGCTTGTTAAAACACTCCCTACATATTGAGAATTCCAAGTGGCTACTAAATATGTTCCATGTGGAATATTGTACCCATTTAGTTTGAATTTAATCTGATGTTTAAAATTAATTTGATTTAAACATGCAATTTTTTAAACATTAAACATCTAGAATTAAAAAATAAATTCTAGATGTTATCTCTTTTATTTAGGTTGTCAAAATGTATTTTAATATCTGTCCTTATAAGTTGTTAAATATAAACATAACATAATTTGAGAGCCTTTACTAGAAGTGTCAGCAGGCATACCTACATCATAAAAAAATTTCACATTGTCTATATATTTCCTGGTGGAGGAATCTGTCAAAGGCTTGTAATCTTTTCAAAACCATGAATAATCTAGCTGTGTGATCTTTAGTTTGTAATATATTTGGCAATAATGTCAAATAAAGAGAATTAATTAAACTTAATACTGTAATGTGAATTATTTCACTGAGTTATATTTTTGATCTAATTACTGTTTTTGTGATGTTTTAGTAATTTTATAGTTGTTTCAGGTTAATTTTAAGTCGTATACTTTGGTTAAATTTGGTGGTTATTTTTCTAATTTTAACAACTTTTTATTTTGAGAAACTTTCCAATAAATCTCTTTACTCTTGTGTTGATTTTAAATACAATTCCTGACTATTTGTTTGTATTATTTTTGCACAGAAGTCTCCAAGTAAACAAATAGGTCATTCATTAAGAAAATCATTCCGTTGTGTACCTGATAAGGCCACCAAGTCTCTTCCAAGGTTTCCAGATACTCCAGAAAAACCTTTAAACTTGTCACACATTGTGTGAGTACAAAACATTTTTCAAAGCTTTCTTGTTGTGCTTGCAAGCTATTCATAGCAAAAAAAAGGGAATGGGTACCTCAAAACTTTTCCTCACCACATTGGATTCTCTACGCTCATCCTCCCTACATTGAACTCGCTTCACTCATCCGGAGAGTATACAAATCACCAAATTTATACTGGTACATGTCTTCGGACTCACTTCTCTTGACACAGACAGTTCACATCTCTCAGACTCACTCCTCAGACAGTTAATACATTCATTATATTTCCAGCGGTCACCCATGCAGGCACTGACCTTGCTCGATACTGCCTAACTTTTATGATACATCGAAACACATGGATATATTTGCCGTATTGAAACCAAACTTAAAATATTTATTTTCTACAAAAAGGATACATTTGTACCTACAGTCTATCGTTTAGTTTAAAAATCTTGACAGGTCAGTTTAGACACCACTGATTCTTAAGAAAAAAAATCCCTACAAGAAGGAAGCGGGAAAAAACTATGTAAACAAATCAGGTTATTTTACCCGTATTTACTTGGCGATGTTTTTTTTACATTTCTTTTGTGTAGTTTTATTTTAAAATATCATTTTTAAGATTAATTTGAAAGTAGTTTTCAAAACGATGTAATCTAAAGAAGAACCACGAACAAAGTGATGAATTGCCGGGAAGAAGGTTTTTCCCTACAACGGTTATGGTGGTAGGGATTTTTTTCTCTTTTTATATGAGAGGTTGGCAGCGGCTTCTCTGATTGGTCAATCCCCAAAATACTTATGACCTTGGGGATTTTTAAACTAAACGATAGACTGAAATTTCAACTCAATTAATTTTTCAAAAACTTATACAAGTCATTCGATAAAAATTGAACTAATTCTGATGGTGAGATGAAACTTGTCACATATGTTGGTTATATATATAACTACATGCCATCTAAATCTCAAATCGGTCAAAACATTTTTCTGCATTCTATGCATTTTCAAAATGTTTGCTGTCATTTCCATTTAATGACATCATATACAACATTATTTTCAGGATAGCACGACAAGACCTTAAGATTGATTTTTGTTATAAGTTTCAACTGTCTAGCATAAATATGCTGGGAGCTACGATAATATGTGACATACACTCATACAGACAGACAACTTTGTGAAAACCACTCAGGAGGTCTTGAAAACACCTGGAATGGATAATTCAGGGGAATTCCTGGTTTCGGATTTTTTGCAAACACAATACTTTTCTTATATACCTACAGTATAAATGAGGAAAAGTAAAATCAATTTTTTAGAGAGTAATCAGTGTGTTTTTACGAGCTTGGCAAAACATAGTCTCGCTTTAACAACACTATAGTAATCATTATTGTTTCTGTTAGAATATAGATGGTGTAGTATAGAAACAGGAAAATAGAACTTAACTTTCTGTTAATGTTACTTCTTATTTAAATTTTCTACTAATAGTATTTTGCTAATTATTTTAGAAATCCGTTTAAACAGAGAATAACTTATGCTTAGAAAAAAAAACCTAACTTTAGTTACTACACTAAGCCTAGCTTAAGTTACACCAGGAGCCTATTTAGAGTTGAGCCCTTCAATGAGTGCTCGTGCTTAAAATTTTATAAAATCGCACATATTTAATATTGGCTTTTTGTGCATTTTTTTTTGCCCATTAAACAAATGTCATAAGTTTGTTTGTGGTTATCTGATTTGAATAAAAAACACTTTTTTTTAGTAAATTTTATCAGCTTTAAAAAAGTTTTAAAGCTAAAAAGGGCAAACTATTTAAAGATTTTTCAAATGGGAATATTTGATAATGTCCCATTTTTCTATTCTATCTTGCCACCTCTGGCTTGATCTAATTTAGATAATGCAGAAATATCATTTGTCCCTTTTGGTGATTTTTTAATTTATAGAGATTAGAAATATTTCCATCTTAACTTGAAATAGCATTTAGCTACTTAGTGCTTATTCAGAAGTATGCTTTGTACTCAATTATATACTTATTATTATTATACAATTATATACTCACTGAAATCACTAATTCTTTTTCACTTATATATATATATATATATATATATATAATATATATATATATATATATATATATATATATATATATATATATATATATATATATATATATATATGCCTATTCTTATAGTACATCTTCTTAAGTATTTCATATAATATACTTTAAGAAGAAGCATTGTTTTGGGCCATAATTAAAGAGAAAAGTAAATACTATGGTTTGGTTGTTTTACATATTTAGTTGTCTTAAATATTAGAATCCTTAATTTAGTTTACTCATTTTGAATTTATTATTTGCATTATTTATTATTTTATGCAAGCTTTAAAATTTGTTTGAAAACAATATTTTTTTAGAATAATACAGCAATGCTCATTTTGCTACTGAAAATGAGTCTTATTATAATATGGTGTAATATTCACTGTTCTATGACTGATAAAAGTAATTTTATTTTATTATCTTATTTGTATGCTGATAAGACCAAAATACTATTCTCTGCTTTATTTGTTAATTGTTTGTTTCACATTTTATTTTACACAAATTGTTGAAGTATGAAATGCAATTGTTTTGTGTTTAGACCACCTTCACCTATTCCTTCACATAACGGTTTTCCGGAATATCTTGGAAATTATGATATGGGTACCATTGATTCAAGATGTTCTTTACAAAGGTAAATGTTTTTACTGACATAGCCAAGTAGGCTTTGAGTCTAAAAGTTATATTGTGCTATAATTACGTCTAAAAAATTTAAGTGTTTGTATGGGGTGGGTTTAGTGCATGTTTCTCAACACGTATATAAAAGTCTATACATCGACAACATACAATTATTTCTATTGAAAAAAGCTAACTTTTTAGTTTTAATTTTTAAAATACTGTTGAGAACAAATCTTCCAAGCTAACCTTAAAATAAACTTAGATTTCTAGACACCTAACATAAAAATTAATTGTGGTTTATTTTTTGGGAAACTGGATTTATATTGGAATGGATAAAGATAAGCTTAAAAGGAGATGGCAATTTGTGATTTGGACCCTCTAGATTAGCTTTTTACCCGAAGTTCAACTCCCAAGTGTGAATAATAAACTGCGTAAGCTTTTGCAGTTATTGTCGCGGTACATTGACGATGTCTTCACGGAAAGACCTACATCTTCATCTCAAGTTTGAAGTTAACATGATATTTTCTTATTTTTTTAAATCATTAAATTATTTCTTAGCATTTGTTAATCAATAGAGTATTTGCATTTTTCCAAAAAAAAGTTTTCTCATAAAATGATTAAATGTGTTTAAAAAAATATATCAAGCTGTAAAAAAAATATTTAATTTATTTTAAATAGTCAAAATAAGCATTTAAAGAAGAGGAGAGGAGGAATAGATGAGAGAGTGGGGTGAAAACGGAACTTTCTAAAAGGTTGGGTTGTTTAAGGTACAGATAGGAGTTTTAGTTAGAAATATCATAAGGTCAACAGTTGCTTACAGTTCAATAGAATGTGAAGAAGACTGAAATAAAACAATTCCGTGTTCCAGGTAATACAATGCCTAAGAAACTTGATGACTACAGCTGTCAGTGTCATCTTGTTGACAGTATAGAATAAATTTTTATGAGTGTTGCTCTAGTGAATATTGTACAACACAGCGGTATTCTTACTTCTGACATCACTCAAGCAGTCAAGGCTATTTTCCCGCCAAAAGAACATGTTTAAATATATGTTTCGTTTTTTTTGCTGTATCATCAAAAGTATAAGTTTTTTCATTCTAATATTTTACAGGGTGTTCTTTTATATGACGTAATTAATGATAATGCAATAAAAATAATGTGCAAATACTCTATTGAATAAATAATATTGATGGTATTACTTGTTCAAACTTTTAAATATATTAAATTGTTTTAAATTATATACAAATTGTTTTATTGTGTTTGTATTGTATAAAGAAATATCAACCTTCAATGAGTGGGAAGGGAACTTTCCCTTAGTAGGTTCTAAATTTTTCAAGTCAATTATGAAATTTATCTGAAGATTCAAATATTTTTCCTGTATTTTTAGTCCAGGAAGAGGTGCACAAATGAGGATTGACGATGAGCACAAATTAATTGCCAGGTATGCTGCTCGACTTGCTGAAGTTCAGTCGGTAAGGACTTTAAATAGTGTTAATCTTTTATATATCTTGAATTTAATTTCAGCAGATTGAAAGTATGAGTAAAACTTCTTTGCTTAGATTTCTATACCATATGAGATGCAGAAAAGCTATTAGATTAATTTAAGATTTGGCATGCATATAGTCATATATAAGACCAACATATAATCTAACTTTATCTCTCTATCAGCATTAGTTTATATTTTTATGGAATGATTTTTATATGAAAAATAATCCAATTGAGTTAAAAATTAGTAAGATAAATAAGTATACTTAGTTTTGTTTTACTACGGTAAGTATATCTACAATTTTTGTTTAATCATAAATGTTAAGCTGCTTTGAGCGAGTGTAGTGTCTGGATTGATGACCGCTGGGAATAATACGATTGTATTTACTATTTCAAGACACAAGCAAAACGAGTCTGAAGATGTGTTGCCGTATAAATTTGGTGATTCTTATATCCTGAGAAAGAGCGAAGCGAGTCCAAAGTGTTAGCGAATCCGATGTGATGAGGAAAAGTTCTGAAAGTTCTGATTTTTTTTTCTTGTAGTTTCATTATAATTATTTTAATGTATGTAGTTTTCTTTGCAGGGTCGCAGTCCAACAGATTATTCTTTAGGTATAGATACATCTCAAGCACAAAGAGATCTTATAACTCAACTTGAAATGAAAAACAGAGAAATTATGAGAGAGATCGCAAGGCTGAGGTGATTTTTAATTCATAATTTTTTTTAAATACTCTGATAATGGCCCATGCTACTTTTATATCATTTGTCAAATATTTTACTTTAAAAGATAAATTGTTACTGTTACATTAATTGCAATAAAAATTCTCTTAAGTTTTTACTTAAACTGTTTAAATATTAAATATAATATTGGTTTGTAATATTATATCATTCTCATAAAAATATATAATAACATATTGCCTCTTTATTCCAAGGGCTTTTGAAAAATCTATAGATCAGTTCCCATGATCAAATTAACTTACACAGCTAATAATCCCCGAGTTCAATTTAAAATGAGTTCTCACTTGGTTTAAGATATTCTTGATTTAATTATTATTTACTGATAATAAATATTTCTGTACCATAGATCTTTAAGTAAATCTCAATCATGTGTGAAAGACAAATATAACATGAATCTGGTCTGAAGTTCTATTATCATATTAAAACATTTTTATGGCTCCGATTTACTCAAAATAAATATTTTATACTTTTGCCAATAAAGAACTTGTAAAAAAATTGTACAGTTAGATTCTTTATAATAAAGACTTCTGTTTTTATTTCTAAAATTATTATTTAAATAAATAAAATAAGTTTATTATTATTTCTAAATTTAAATGTATCATTGTTTTATCGTTTATAATAGTCTATTCTCAAAACTTGGTTGCTCTCTGTTAATAGAATAGAACAAGAAATGACTGAAGAGAGTCCTGGTTTGGTGTGTGAGTTAAGAGCTCTAAGGCAAAGGAAGGAAGAGCTGGAATCTCATCTATCTACGCTACAAGATTCTAGAAAACATTTAATGCTTCAACTTGAAACGCTCATGAAACTTCTCAAGGTTCTTTACTTCCTAATTGCTTGTTACTCTTAACTTTTATGTTATTTTTATTACTATAAATTTATTCAGATCCAATGAATTTTGAACTTGAATACAATGAAAACTTGTGTACAATATTAAATCTTCTTTCTTTTTGTGTTTTATATTCTTCATCTATTTATTTATAATCCAATATTTATGTATTTATTTCATGATAAAATTTGTTTTAATAATTATTACCAAAATATGTTTAGTTCAAAACATATTTTGGTATTACCATTACCAAAGTTTGCTATTAATTGGTATTTGTTTTCATTTTCAGAATCACCAAGCATCCCCCCGATCAACACCTAACTCTTCTCCGAGATCTAGTAAATCACCACCTCCCTCTTCTAGGTAAATATTTTGCCAAGCCAGATTTATTTTAAATATCATCAGTTATTTTTATCTACAATTGTTTAAAATTGTATCATTAAACAGTCATTGTACAGGATTGCAAGTGATTGTTTATTGTGGTAGCAAAGGGTAATCTATTGTACAATAGTCTTCCAGTTGCAGTGCAAATGGGGTCTATCCTCAACTCCAACCCCAATCAGTAAGGGTCTTACCCAAGCAAGAGAAAAATGCATTACTTTCTTCTGTGGAATTCAGACTCTGTCAAGAGGGTGAGCTTTAGACTGTGTCTAATATAAGTAATTAATAATATCCTTCTAAAACCTTGCGGCCAATCAGGGATAATTTGTGGTTGGGCCAACCGTTACGCTTATAGTATAATATAAAGTTAACAATAAATTATTTGACAAAATCTTATGTGCAAACTGAAATCGTAACCTGGGATGCGCAACCCAGACCTCCATGGTGTCAAAAGTCAGTATAAATAATGACGCCTTAATTACCTCAACCACAGAGCTGGCTATGTCTAATACCATCTCAAAATATTTCTGGGAAAAAGTTTTAATCCTTCCTGGAACTTTTTTTTGTAGTGCTTCACCATATTAAGTTTTAAGGTATGTCTAGGCAGGGCAGAACATGTTTATTATATCTAACATTTTATAAATGTATGTATGAATAATAAATAAATCTTTATTTTTTGTAACATTTTCAGAGTAAAATATTTGAAAAATGTTATACATAAAATCAATTTAATTTAAAATAATGTTATTTTATTCTAGGGAATAAAATATTCCCTAGGGATTTTCATAAGAGAATAATGCTTGCAAGGTTGCTTGGAGGACGAATATATAGAGGGATAACTAAAATAAATTTTATTAAAATATTAGTTAAAATTGTATTGATTTTATATATTATTAATTTACCATTGTATGTGTATCATACTTTTTATGTTTTCTGTTAGAGATAAAATCTTGTTTGTCCCACAGAAGTAAAAAGCTCTTTTTTACAAATTTGAATTTTTCCCTTGGGTCTGCCTCTGGAACAAATCCCATTTATTATCCTCGGCTTCACCTTAAGTATAAGAGTTTAAAACTCCATCAACCACGCCTTGTTTAAAATGGTTTGTTGCCACGCCTTGTGATAAACCATGGTTCCAATTAAAAAGAGGGGGAAAATAGCAATTTTTATTACAATTTCCCAGGGCTAGCACTCCCAAAATTTATAAGGGAACACTACTAAAAATAATTAAAATAAAATATTACAAAATCTATGAAAATAAGAATATAACAAGAATTAACTGGCAACAACGTCTGGAGATTAAATCTTGTATCAACCTTTGGCAATAAATATTTTTCAAGCAATAAATATTTTTTAATGGATATATAGGATGAATAATAACGGTCCTAATAACGGTAATAGCGGTCCTGTCACAGGCATATTTTGTCCCTTAACAATGTCACCCACTGTAAAATTGCGTCATCAATGTCTTCATACTTGCATACTCGAGGACTTTTTTTTAAATGCACTCGTTTCGTATAACCTAAGTATAGATTCCAGATTTTTTTAAATTGTTGATATGGAACTAGGAGCGATTTTATGCTTCAAAACACAAGTCTTTGTTTTTGACTCCATCGTCAAAATCTTTTAATCAATTGATTTTTTAGAAAGGGGCAGCGAGTTCCGTATTGACATTTTAATAAACTCGATTTACAAACAAATAAAAAGTTTCACAAACGAACTGGTCAGACCGAATACCAAATTAAAACTGAAAGATTTTTAGTTCTATGCTGTGTTAATCCAATTTCATAGAAAATTGTAAAGAAAGAGTTCGCAAAATTAAATAAGGCAGGGCGAGAATCAATAAATAATTGTTCTGGGAAATTACAGAAAAACAGAAGTGCCGTTTTGGTCAATTCCTTGAAAGTTTGCGGGTCTCGTCTTTATCTTTATTTCTGGAAATTTGTTCGTTATGTAGAAATTTTTTTCGTTAAATAGAAACACTTTTAAACACAAAATTCAAGGGAACGTAAAAAAAATTGTTTACATAGAGACTTTCGTTGTATAGAAGTTCGTTATATAGAGGTCCGACTGTGTATGTATATATATATATATATATTATATATATTATATATTATATATATATATATATATATATAATATATATATATATAATATATATATATATATATATATATATATATTATATATAATATATATATATGTATATATATATATATATATGTATGTATGTATGTATGTGTGTGTGTGTTTGTGTAGACTTTTTTTGAATTTGGAGGCCAAACGGAATTTATCTTCCTCCTTCACTTCTCCATATTTCAACTAAAATAATTTAAAACAATTTTTCACACAAACAAGATTTTATTATAAATAAGTTCTACCCATACCTTCATTTAGAGATATCAAAAAAGTGTTTTTTGAAAATGTTGTGACTTCTATTGCCTATATTTCAGGTCTGTACCCTCTACTCCGGGAAATAATCCTGAATTAGCTGGTATTAATGATGTAAGAGCATCATTTACTACTGGATCTTCTTCATTAGTTAGTAAGTATATTGTGAAAATATTGTATACTCTATAAGAGCTTGCTTTTATACTTTTCATCTTTATAAATTCCTCCCATGATTTTATAAATGACAATAAAAAAACCTTAATTTGATCATAAAATTTATAAAGAAATTGATCCTGTCAGATTTTCCCTTGGTTTTTTTAGGTTTTATTTGTATTTAAGATATATAGGAATAATAAGATAATATTCTAATTTTAACAAAATCTTATTTTATTTATTAATTTTAAAGTAACTACTCGTTTGTATAGACCCTCGGTGGCCTTTTTTCAATATTTATACTATACATTTGTTTTGATGTATAGACATGTACACAGCATTAATACAAAATTTAAGTACGAATCCAGGAGATTAAATTTGATCATTATTTTCCAGGGCAGGTCCTTTAGCTTTAACTCAAGGAGCCAACGACTATCTTATTTAGGTTATTAATTAGGAAGGTATTATCTGGAAGAAGGGCTTAGATACTTTTTATGTTACTATTGAGTCTGCATTACTATTAATTGTGTTACTGTCCATCCATTCTCTCCACTGATGGAGATGTACTTTCATGTAAATCTACCTCAACAAATTCACTGAATTAAAACAAGTTTTTTTAACAGTACTCCCTAGTACCACAATTGACAAAATTTGTTTTACTCTTCCCTTTTACAAAGTATGAATAAATTGATTCTAGGGACCACTTTGTGGCTACCACAACACATTGTGACAGCTTCATGGCTACTTGTTTGTTATCCTGTATCAGTTTGTTGTATTTTTTTTCAAAGCTCTTTATTTTTTTTTTTTTTAGCTTAGTTGAAAAAATATGGAATTAAGGAATAACTTTGCGATGGGTTAAATCTTATCTAGAATGTAGATCACAACAAACAAAATAAACAGTGTTGTCAGTGACACAAAACTTATAGAAGAGTATCAGATTCCTCAGGGAACGGTGACATCACCAATATACTTTCAGGCATATAGTAATGATTTATTTGAAGTGCTAGAAGACCTGGGCATAGCATATGGTTTCTGTGATGACAGTTCTATTTTTTGAGGGATCTGACTGGGACCAAGTCTATGAAAAGGCAACAAAAGGTCTATACTTGATTAATAAATGGCTACATTCTAACTTATTGTACCTTAATAAAGATAAGAGTAATTACATAGCATTCTCTAAAACCAAAGCTGGGAAACCTCAGAATAAAGATCTAGTTATTCAATCATGTACTTATGCAATAGAATATTGGGCATGGCTAAATGTGCTTGTAAACATATAGAATGAGTTAAAAATGTCAAATACTTGGGGATAATGATTGACTATAGGCTAAACTGGAAGAGTTATATTACCTTCCTGTCAAACAAATTGAGGAAATTTATTTATTACTTTAAAATTTTAATAGACTTTTGCAATAATGATATTTTAAAAAACATTTACTGTGCATTAGTTCAATCTATCATACAACATGGAATAGTTGCTCGAGGAGGCGCTTGTCCAACAACTTTAAACACCCTTGAAGTTGTACAAAAATATATCATAAAAATAATTTTAAGAAAGCCAATGAATTACTCTTCAATTCAATTATTCCAATATTTTCCAGTTTTAACAGTAAATCAATTATATAAATAATTCTGGCGCGGTGGTCCGCATGTCGGGCGAATTTCCTTTGGATGCGAGCTCTCAAACCCAGAGTACCTGGGTTCAAATCCTAGTAGGGACAATAATTTTTTATCGTTTTTTTTACCTAATATAAGTTTACAACTAAAAATAATTCTGGCGCGGTGGTCCGCATGTCGGGCGAATTTCCTTTGGATGCGTGTTTCCGTGCTTTTTACATTATATAAGTTTACAACTAGTAAATAAATAATTCCGGCGCGGTGGTCCGCTGTCGGGCGAATTTAATTTAGAATGCGTGTTTCCGTGCTAAACAACCCAATTTCTTGCTTATGCAAGAACCATGCCCATTGCGTGGTTCCGGTTCATGCTTTAGAACCTAAGCAGTTACTCAATTGTCAAGCACTGCTCGTAACTCATTTTGTCTGTATTTTCCAAAGGAAATGCGCTTAATCATCCAGTTGTTGTACAAAACTATGCCTCTAAAATTAGAAGTACGCACTATTATTGCAGTTTTAAAGATTAGTTACTTTATCTTTAAGCTTAGTCAGTTATCTTTTAAGGTTTTAGCGCATTTCCTTTGAAAAATACAGACAAAATGAGTTACGAGCAGTGCTTGACAATTGAGTAACTGCTTAGGTAATGTTGGTTTTCTATATTTTTTGTGGTTTTTTCGACTTTTTGGTAACTTAAAGTGGTCGTATCGTCTTCGGACCGGTTTTCATTCGATTCAGCGCCCAAAATTACATAGAAAACGACACCCTAATTGAAATTTATTTTTTTATCGACCTAAATTTTGGTTTTCAGTAAATTTACAATGGTTTTTTTCGATTTTTAGGTCACTTAGAGTGGTCGTATCGACTTCGGACCGGTTTCATTCGATTCAGTTTCATTTTTTAATTAATATTAAAAAATATTAACCCTGAATTTTGCTGATTTTTTGAAAATTTCGCTGACTCAGCAAACCGGGTTAATGACGTCACAAAAACCTGGTTTTCAATAGGGTTCGTGTCCTCCGAAGTTGATTTTTTGTACCAAGTTTGGTTAAAAAATATTAATCCGTTCGAAAGATAGAGTGTTTACAAGAAAGTGTCTAGAAATACACATATATATATATATATATATATATATATATATATATATATATATATATATATATATATATATATATATATATATATATATTATATATATATATATATATATATATATATATATATATATATATATATATATATATATATATATATATATATATATATATATATATATATATATATATATATATATATATATATTATATATATATATATATATATATATATATATATTATATAAAGTCTCGCGAAAATTTTTTTTTCGTCATTAGGGACCTCTGAAACGGATTTGTGTCGTGGTCCGAGGTTTGAATTCCGCCATGACGCCTATCCCATTAGCGAATTTTTTCCCAAAGGAAATTCGCTAAAAACAACTTCTTACTCAATTTTTTAAAACCAATAATATAAAGCCACAAATTTATAATTATAATACTTGTCAAAAAACCAAAGGTCAGCTTTTATCTATTAAAACACAGTCAACTTTTGTGGAAAGACACGCATTTTAGGGCAACCAAATTATTCAATACTCTGCCCTTAGAAATTAAAGAATTAAAAGCCATCCACAAATTTAAAAAGAAGTTGACTTATGATTGAAAAGGGTGACTAGTACACAATAATTAGATATTAAAAACTTATTATTTTATAGGTGTTAATTTATTTAATATCTTATTAATTTAATTTTAATTAAATATTTTTATTAATTAGTAGTAAAATGTTTTTACATTTTATAGATTTTTATTTTTTTATATAATTATCTCTTTTTACTAATAATAGTTTAGTTTTAGATCAAATAAAAATAAAATAATATCATAACACATACATAACCTAAAATAGTTCCTAAAAATATACATATTGTAATAAATTAAATAAAAGTAAGCGCCTCCAGCTTCAAGCATTCTGCTTATTGGAGGCATAGCACAAATAAACATAAAAAAATTATAATCTTAAAATATTGATTAATTTAAAAATTTATTAATGTTAAAAACATGTATTGTAAATGTAATGTATGTTATTTTTTTGGAAATAAAGTTATATATGATCAAGATAAAAAAAATCAAAAAAAGATTAATACAAAAGTAAAACAAGTATTACAAATCTGGGAAGTGAAATCCCACAAGGTAATCCTGAGTGTGGGGGTCTTTAAGTAAATCTTAAAAGTATTAGTAGTTAGTAAGGGTGATTTGGCACAATATTAGCCAATAGCCAAATTTATTAGTTGAAAACAGTGATATGATAAGACAAAATTATGAATGACATGCCATAGATATATTACTAAAGGGGGCATAGCCTATCTCAATACATTGAGAGACCTGAAACATTATTTGGGGGCTCTCAAGGGCTCTGTGTAACCTCATTAAAACTGTATGACACTTTATTGAAAAAAAGTGAGTTTAGGTTATAATGAATTAATTGTTTTCGGCTTCCCGCACATAGTTTGTGTTCTGGTTTGTATTTTAAACACTCTACTATATAAGTTACTGTAATTTGTTCTGTTTATTTGATTATATTGATAGTCGAAGGTGGTCAGTTTACTTTTTCAATGTTTCAAAATTCTAATCAATAGGGCCCCTTTAGTAATATACCTCTATTTGTCAAACAATAAATCGGAATTAATGCTTAACTATGTTAACTAAATTTAACTTTGATATTTTATTGAGGAAAAGTGAATCTTTAAATTTTAATTTTAAAGTGATACCTTCTTTTTACTTTTTTGTATCTTTATTAATATTAATTTGTTTTAGTGTTTTTTTTTTCTTGGTATATGTTGATCTAATTCAAACTTATAACTATGATTTTATATTATTTAAAAAGTAGATAATTATTATTAGGAGGTAACATTATTTGATAATAATATCTTTAGAGGTCTTGTTCTGCTCATGGAGACTAGAAGTTACTCACTGATGTAAGTTCATTAGTTCAGACCTCAAGTGTTGCCCTGCCTGGTAATAATAGTATTAGGCCAAAATTTGAAGGGTACTCATATTCATCATATTTTAGTACCTATTGTAGCTGATTCTTTAATTGATACATATTTTTGTTATTGTTTTCACCTAAATATAATTAAGAATACGGACTATCCTTTTTGGTTAACAATAAATAAATTATGGTGTTATTATTTCAGTGGATAGTTCATGTATCATGGAAGGTGAAGATGGAGATCCGATGGAGAGGTCAGGAGTTGGAAATGATCTACTCGAAGCTGCTGACTCTGTCACTAATGCCATGTCGAGTCTTGTTCGAGAACTCAATTCAGGTTTTACCTCTTTCTAATTTTTAATGATAAATTACACATTTTTTATCACTGATAAAAACTAGTTTTCTTTTTTTCTTTTAACACCAACCATTAAATATTTAACAAAATATATTTTTATAAACGAAGCAAAAATTACACTTTTTTTAAAAAAAATTGTAATTTAATTTATATTACTGCAGTGGGTAGCAAATTTCTATAACTGTCTTTTCAACTGGTATGCTTTTATTGCTACTGACACCACAGATTAATTATGAACTTAGGAAAAAATATTATTTTTCAGAAATTTTAGTTTTATCTAAGTATTTAGCTAATAAAATAGGATAGTTGAATAATATATTTAAAAGAGTGTTTTTCAGAGGCAAAATTATTTCAATTTTGTTTTCACTTTTCAATCTCAAAACCTTTATTTGAAGCTGTGTTAAACCATTTTTTGAGTTAAACCATTGGGTCAGATTTTATACTGATTCTTAAAAATTGTGTATCTATATTTTATTTATTTTAAGAAAAATATTGACAGCTGCATTAATCTATGATTGGCTCAAAGACCTAAAAGGTTTCAAGGAGATTTTAAAACTTCTATAAGATTAGTTATTGAAACTGGAAATTTATTAATGTTCTATTGGTTATGTTAGGGCCTAATAGATTTATATGCCTGTCTCTATTTTCTTACAGTAAATAATCTATGATCATATTGAACTTGAAATCATTTAACCTGGTATTAAAAAGATAATCTACTTTGAAAGGTAAACGAATTATTTTAATAAAAAGCACCTAGACCCTTCAAAAGCAACTAATTCAGTTTCATTTTAATTCACATTTTTAGTTTTTCTTTAATGGAAATGTTTTTAGATGTTAATTTATGTTTGTAAAGAAATAAATGAAGCCCGTGATATCTTATTGGTGTACAGTTTATACTTCGAGATATTTTTTTTTAAAAAAAGTTTGATTGATGATACATTATGAGTCTTTTTATTGGTGTAAATTACAATGACCACTATATGTGTTACTGGGCGATTTCAGTTTATATAATTGATTTTATTTAATATTAAAAGTGCTTGCTTATAAGCACTTATAATGTAGCAAGCTTCTCTGACCTACTACTTTAATATAGTAATAGTATATATATATATGCAACAATTTTAATTTTAAAATAGAAAGCAATTTGTTTGCAACCATTTTTCTGATTCCTTAGACAAATATTATGGAAACAGAGTGTTCAAAGATGGCTATAGCTTACCACTAGTACCAGAAAGTAAAGTGTTTGATATAAAAACAGTTAAAGCTCTCAGCTACTGGTTTTGATCAGTGGATGGTCAGCCAAAAACTTAAAGTTTATTGCAAAGATTTATTGAGTACGGCGCTCCTAAAATTAGCTGTTTTGGGGCTAATTTCAATACATGCTCATTGTTGGTCTTCATGCTAAAATCAATTAAACTTTCTACAAATAAATTTTAATCCCTACTTTATCTTCATTCCTTTTGCATTATGAATATAAATATCCCCTTTGCATTTCTGTGCACATTTTTATTTTCATTAATATTGACTGTTACACCTTCCCTGTTTCCACTCTGCAGTTCTTATTACTTTTTAATATTTATGATAATTTTTGGAGATGTATAGTTGTATATACACCTAATTTTATTTTAGATTAAGAAATAATTTAAGTGCATATAATTTTGAAAAAAACCTCTGTTTGAATTACTATGGTTGAACATGAGGATTTTTTACAATTTTGTCTTAATATTTATTTCAAACTACTCTATTTAAAACAGGATGTATGAGGACATTCTAAAATGTCCTCACCAATGTAAAATTTTAACTTATTTGTAAATATTAAATCACCAAATAGTGTCAATCATGCCTGTAACACAACCTCAAAGAATCGATCCATTTTAGTAAATAGATTGTTGTTTTGAGGCTTGTTTATTTTTTCTGTGACAGTGACTTGGAAGTAATATATTTATTGATCAGTTCACTGTTATAAAAATTATATTATATAAGTATAATTTTTATTATTTATGTTCACTATCATTTATATTAATAAAAACAACAATAAAAATTTAAAAGCATGTTACAAATATTTTGAATATATGGATTGAGATCTCTCCTTTCTCTGTCACATGTGGTAATGATAACTCTTGTTAAATGTGTGAACCTACTTAATCGCATTTTATTAATTTAACTACTAATTCAATCTACAAATTAGGTTCTATTTAGAAACTGAATTTTAATTTCAATATATTTATCATAGCATTAGAATGTGAACTTTTTGTTCAAAGGCATGTTAAATGTATTTTTTGGTTTTATCTTAGAAAGGTTTAGAGGAAACCTTTTTTCTAATTTATTATACTTTTTAGGTGTTTTAATTTTGAAATATATTGCATGACGTCTGTTCTGAATAATTTTTGTAACATTGGTATTTTAATTCTGCAAGTCAAAACAACCAATAAACCTAAACTACTTACTAAACTACTCTAGTGTTCACAAAGCCTGTACCCCTGTACTCAATCTTTTGTTTTTAGTACCCTCTTTTTACTTTTCTTCATTTATTCTGGAAAAATATAGGAAAAGTATTGTACTTGCACTAAAAATCCAAAAATGAGATTTCACCTGAATTATCCGTTTCAGATGGCTTTAATACCTCTCTTTTTACCAAGGTGTCTGTATGTATGTGTGTCTGTAGTAATTGTAACTCCCAGTCTGCGGTACAAAAACAATCTTGAGGTTTATTTGTGCTTTCTAAAAAAATATTTTTTATGATGTCATTACCCATCATTAAAAACACAGTAAAAAATTCTGAAATTCATAAACAAGGAAAAATTTGGCAAAAGTATAATCTAAATTGTATAAGAGGTATTATAATTATAAAAATAATAATGTATTATGTATTTACCTAATATATAAATGTATAATACATATGTATACAAAGGGAGAAAAGCGAGTTTTTGGAGGTTATGTTTCATTATTGTATAGATCCATTGTTCTTGTTAGATCACTTTTGTTAAAAACCATCTAGAGTGTTCATTAGGTGGATGGATGGGTGAGTGACTGGTGGGCTTAAAAATGATCTTTACTGTATATTGAAAATTACAGTATATTATACAATTAGGCGTGTTTCAAGAAAACCAAGTCCAAAGTGGTAAAGATTTACCCCATACCCTATTTTTTTTTAATTATTTTTTTGCTTTTGTTACCTAGCAATTTTAAAACTTAAAATTATCTTTTTTTTATATATTTTGTTCAAATATTGTCTATAATTAAATGTTTTCTAAAATTTCATCATTCATAAGATTGTGTTTTTCATCAAATTAATTCTTTTATGTTATTTTTCTCTGCATACATTTGTTGTTTACTGTGGGGGGTTTTATTAAGAGAACTGATTCACGTGATCAAATCAATGTATCTACTGTAGTATCCATATTAGTATATTAATATCAATATTTTAAAAAGAATATTGTTACAAAATTTAGGGCACAAAAATTTGTCTTTTTATTGATATTTTTTTCTTTACTAATAACTGATATGATGTTTATCTGATTAATTAATATTATATGGAACAGACCTCTTGCAATGTACTTTTTGTTAATTTATAAATTATATTGTTGTTTTTATACTATTTTATTTTTACAAGTAAAAAAGAATGCTATTTGTATGCAACTCTGTAGTATTAGTTTAGAAAACTGACATTTTACAGACGGAGCTGTAGTCAAAGTGGAGTCTAAGATTAAATCAGGAATCAGAGTTCAAGGTACGTTTGCCATTGTTTGGGTCATTGTCTATTTTATATATAAATTATTTATAATTAATATTTTGTTTTAATAATTTTTTATAAATTTTTATGTGTTGCAATTTTTATTTTCTCTCTTAAAGTTTATTATTTATGAGATGTAAGATAAGTTTATAAACTTGTGTGAGAAATTACTTTTATGACAGCTCATGGTATGCCTGATGTACATGGTCAGATTATACTGCTGTCTTACAAGGTGTCTTAGCTTGCCTTGAGTTGTGTCTTAAATGTTTAGTAATATTAATTTGCTTAACACTTTAATTTGCCGTATTACAAAACGTGCTCACCTTTGTGAAAAAAATGTTTTTAGCTTAATTTGTTTTCTAAAATTTAGAAACCTTTGTCTTTCGTTTGTCTCAATTATTCCAAATTAAATTTTTATTCAATATATTAATTGTACGAACTTCATTTCCTTGGAAAATCACCCATTGTCTGCTCATTTATAGCCACTCACAAAGTTATGATCATTCCTTGGTTAAAAACACTCTAATATGTCATCCTGATGTACCTCCCCTCTGGACAAAGTTATAATGTTGCACCATATATTTTGAGAAATTATGATCTACCACTACATAAACCTAGGCAGTAATGTAGAAATTACTGTAATAAGGTGATTAACTGTATTTCATTGCCAGAACAAAAATAATCTTGTGATTAGAAAAAAATATATTTTTCTCACATGGACTCGTTTACTTTTACACTGCAAAATTACTTTTGCCTTTTTACAAAAGTTTTTTTAACCAAAAAGGTATTGTGTTCACTATAAAAATTTGAAACAGAGATTTCTTTAGAATGACTTTAGATATTCTGAATGGTTTTTATGATATTGTCTGTCCGTGAAAACAGTTGACACACTTCAGTGAATTTATTATAACTTGTTGGTCTTAGGTCTGAAAAATGTTGGTTAACATTTGCACATTTTTTTCAAATTCTAGAACATAAGGAATATGCATGAGAAATCTGATTTCATTTTATCAGATACTATCAATCTGATAGTATTTTAAATAAATATGATTTATTTAAAAATACTACTTGTGAAATTCAAACTGTCAAGTGTCAAAGCTATTTTCATAAAGTAGGCAATATTCACATTATATCTAGCATCTTCCTTCCCCAAACCGTTGGGTAATCTTGAAATTCTGAGGACCAGCAGAAGTGAGTCATTGATACTTACTTTTTTGTCATTCAGTCTTAATTTTTTGAACACAGAAACGTCTGTGTATTTTTTTATACAAGGAAGAAATAAAAACTACTGGTTATTCTTCTGTTAGACTAATTAATTATATGTATGATAGATAAAACATTTTTATAAGCCAACACCATTTTCCCAGTGTTACTCTTCCTTGAAATATTGGTTTTGAAAAACAAAAAGTTTTTTAAAATTTTATTATTTTGCTCCGTCTTTAAGAGCTTATTTGTTATAATTAGTGATGACTGTGGTAATAATAATAATAATTTGATTGTGTTTAGACTTTGAAGGGCGGTATGAGGAGAGGTTGGATGGTGGTTGGAAAGAAGAATCTAAAATAATGGAAGTTCAATATAATCAGGTTAATAAGTATTTTTTTTTTATTCATAGCTGATGTTTATTCTTCATTATGAGTTTTACCAGGTACCTGCTTTTTCTTACTCTTGTTACGATGGCAGCGCAATGTAAATATAATGACAAATTTATTTGTATAATTCTTTTCAACCAGGTAAGATAGAGTAGAAAAAACTAAACTTAATTGTGTTATTTGTACTAAGATAATGGTTGAGGCTTTGTACTTATATTTATTTACTTTTTTCACTATATTTTCTAGTTGGTGACTGGTTCTCTGCCAAGAAGATTAGACGGTGAGTGGGAGGAAAGATTTTCAATGAACAGATGAAGTTTAAGGAAGGGGGAGGGAGAGAGGCGCTGTTCTGCTGGTCCAGAGAACAGTTGGCCCCTTCCCCCAGCGCCTAGTTCTTAAAAATCTCACAAACACATCCTGGACTTAAAGTATACCAAACACCCTGCTTTAACAACATACTGCATATTTATTCTAAATATTTCCCTTGTGATAATTTTCAATTATTTGAGGTATTATATTTATCTCAAAAACTTTTACAATTTGATCCCCAGTTTTAATCCTCTATTTTTGCAAAACTTTTCTGCAATTCCTTAATTTTTTTAAATTGTAATTTAAAAAAAATAATTGATATCAATAAAAAAAACTTTAAATTTGATAAGAATATTCGCTTAAAATCCTTCAAAGTAAAATTTTACTTTTACTACCTCTTTTTTCACTATTTCAACTCAGTAATATTTGAACTTTTAAAAATATCGCTTTAAAAGAAAAAACATTTTCTAATCAATAAAAATTGCATTACATTAGAAAATGTATAAATTGTAAAAATTTGCGAAAGTGTAACTTATTTATTTTTAAATTTAAATAAAATAAGAGACTTAATTGTACATTACCTTGCATTTATACTTGACAAATTGCCCAAATTTTTATTTTCTTCTTTAAAACTTTGCATTCCTAATCTACATTGCATTCCATAAAACTTATGAAAATCATTTGTTCCTAATTAACTTTTATATTGCTACAAAGTAATATTGTTAGGTTTAATTTTTTTAGAGATTTAGATTTCTTTCTTTAAATATTGGTTTAATTATAGACAAGATTTGGTAAGCTATTTTCTTCATTGTCAAAGTTTCATTTTGTTTTTTAGACATCTCAAACTTTAAACTCCTATTTACAAATGTTTCAGTTTTTAAATACAAAAAAACCTAAACACTTTATCAAAAAATAGTTAAAAGGTTTAATCCATTGCTTCTGCTGGCAAACACTAATTCAAATTTAGAAATTTAGCTGCTAAAACCTCTACAGCAGTTATTAAAATAAAATGAAACTCTAATAATTTCTATAATTTAGTTTTAATTTTTGTTTTTATTTTCTTTTTATTATTGTTAATTAGTTTAGATTCTTATTTTTAGTAAAATGAAATAGATAGTATTGTATCTAATGATCTAATTAATAAAATAACCGTTAGTTATTCCAATATTTTATAAAGGATAGATGAAATCCTATTGTTGTTTTTGTTTGAGATTTGATATATTAGTTCCCTCGCAGTCATTCGGGTTAGTAAATAAAAAGAAAATAATGTTTTAAGTGTGGCTTTTATTTACAATCGCCTGAAAGAATTGATTTGGTACTGATGAGGATTAATGAAGTAACTTAAGTGCAATAATATTTAAATGGACTTCATTAGTTTCAAGAATATTTACATATTTTGAAATAATGTGCCCTCTTAAAAATATCTCTAATATACATTTTAAAACATAATGAATTTCTATCCTCTCTTTTTGCATTTTCTTTTTCCACTGATGGTTAATTTATTAATATTAAATTATAATAATAAGACGACTGCTTCTGTAAAATCTTTTTGTATCAAAACTCTGTATGGTGTAGCCAATTTATGGCTTTTTTTGTTTCTATAGATTTTTCACCATTGATTAATGTTTTGATAATAGATGATTATTCAGACGCAGGTCATACTATATTTCCATTTAAAACTAACTGGTTGTGAGTCTCTGTGTGAGCCTATTATTTTTTATTTTTGTGTTTAATTAAATAAATTGATTTATAGGATATTAGTTTTATAATTGTGATTTCTTTCCAATTGGTATTGTTGTTATTTTTTATTAATTTAGAATTTTCCATTTAATTATGATCTTATTAATAATATTATTAGTTACTGAATCTCATTCCAATTGGCTATTAATGGAAAATAAATATTTACCTTGTACAAAGCATGGTGGTTTCCACTGTATTACTAAATGTTCAAACCCCTTTTAATAAAAAAATAATCAGTATTATAATTCTCATTTTACCAGAACATTGTCTTCAATATATGTTATAAATAAATCAAATGTATACTACTTTTAATTAATATTAATAATGTAAAACAAAACAAATGTAAAACTGACTGTATGCCTTAAAAATAAGGAAATATTAATATAAAAATACACTTTTTTACTTCCATATTAAAATTAGCACAAAGTTTCTTAAGTATTATTTGAAGTGCAAATTGTAATTTTCCATTCCTGTTATTACTTTTCCTCTCTTACTACAATAGGTATAGGAAAATTATTGTGTTCACCCTAAAATCCAAAGCTTAGATTTCATTATAATCATCCGTTTCAAAGGTGTTTATAACCTTCTAAATGGTTGGTCTGTGTCACGTTTAACTCCGCCTGTATTCAAGCAAGAGAGTTGAAACTTCACCCACAAATGAGGCTTAAGGTCTAGTTGTGCTGCTTGAAGATAAGTTTTTGAAGCCATTTTAACCTATTTCGCTGAGTCATTGAATGTTTAAAAAATGAAAATTTGAATAATGGAGATAAAATTTAACATCAATTAAAAATACATCCACAAAATTTAATGGTTATATCAGTCGCCATTTTTAAAATATAGACACTAGAATTTAAAACTTTGGGGGCCTATAAGTTTTATACTTCTTGCTGTATTTCATTAATAACATATATCTGAAACTCAGTATGAAGGTACAAACTAAAGACAAAGTGGAAATACATTAAATGGTTATTAAACTTATGCTTTAAAAGTTATTGGCAAACAAAATATATTTATTGTTGCATTATTTAAATTGTATCCAAAAGTTTGTTTACATCTATTAAAAATTTTACAAAATATACAAAAGAATAATGGACAAACAAGCAGTTTGACAATAGGTTTTTAATGTTTCCGTGAACTTATAAACATAGTTTTCTCTTTAAATAACTGGATGGCTATTTAGTGTAATACTAAATTCTGAGGAAAAGTACTGAGGTACCCTGTACCTTTTTTTGTTTTTTAAGTATTTTGTTGGCAAATTTAACACTAATAACTATTTCAAGTATTAGGGTCCTTAAACATTAGTGGCTTGATAAAATGAATTAAGAAACATTCTATGGGTGATTAAAAATAAATTTCTATTATTTATTAACTGTATTTTAACATTGTCAAGTGAATTTTCTTTGATTTTTTTAAAATTATTATCTAAAGAATTATCTTGGTGATACAATAATCCAAGATGATTAATAAAATCATGAATTATTTTTGTTTTGTGAGTCAATTACAGTATTTAGTAACTAAAAATGCTCCATCCAAGCAGAATTAACCACTTTAGGCCATGGAGAGTAAAAATTCACAATACTCTTTGCTTTGGACATTTGAAGTTAAAACACAACATTAATAAATAATAAACTAGTCTGTGAACACACCAGAAAAATTTGAATTGACAGAAATGACCCTAAAAATGTTGTCTTCCTTGTTTTAGTGATAATATTTGGTTATAATTTAAAGTTTTTGTTCAAAATATTAATTTTCATTTTTTGCTCCAGGCTATAATTGGAACGTGTTTAATTATTTGTTATTACTTACAGTTTTTTTTGTGCGGAAATGATGGGCCTTTTTATTATCTGTTAAAGTTTGTTTAGTTAGCTAAAAAATTACCTGTAAATATGTGTGATGCTTTATTCAAATGTGATAATTTTATATCACAGTAAAACAAAATGCTTACTTTTATACATTGTGTGATAGAAGAATATCTTATCATTTTATTCAAAATATACATGTGGCAAAGGATATTTTTTAGAGTAAATTTCTCATATCTTATACAAAAATATCGTATAATTCCTTCAACATATTTTTTTTTAATTACTACACTCATAACTCAGTAGCAGTTTAGTATTGCGAATTTTATTAGGTTTTGTATACTAATTATTATTTTTATGATAATTTTTTATTAAGTTTATAAATAGATACTAAACAAACATATTTAAATTGAGTATGTGAGAGAAAATTTCTTAAAATAGAATATGTATGGAATAAAAATATTAATTCTTCTAGTAAATTTTCATCAATATTTTAATAGAAGACATTTATAATCAAATTTTATGCTGATTGAAAATCATTAGTGTACTTTAATTAACATTAGAGGTCGGCACAGCCCTTCTCAGTTAAATAAGGGCAGAATGACCGAGTTTTGAAAAGCAGCACTCCTGGTTCTTTTATCAAAATCTGAACTAAAATATTACTGACCAAGAGAAATGTTTCTATTATATGCCATATACTCTTTGTAAACAAAACCTTTCTCTTCAAGTATTCCACAATAATTAATTTTTTCAGGCAGCTGTAAAGTAGGCTCTTTACATTAAAAAAAAGTGGGTGAAATGTGTTTTTTTACTATCTGCTACAGTTTTATAGTTTTCTTACTGGTGGCGACAGTAAAATTCTTTTACTGTCGCTGGTGAACATCCTCAAATGTTCACCAGGTGGGCGCTAGTAGTTTATTACAAGGTTATAATATTACCTTCCTTTTTCTTCATACTTTTATTGTTTATCAAATAAATAATCAAACATTTTTGTTAATGAGAATTGATATCCTCTAATTAATTTTTGTTAATGCCATCAGAATTGAAACTTTTGGCCAACGAGGTGATGGAAAGAAGTGTACCGACAAAAACTTTTATACATTGTACTGTTTTTCTTCTAAATAGTTGTTTACTATTACTTTCTCCAAAAATAATAGCATATGGTACACAACTAGGAATGGTATTTTTTTACTATTACTATTTAATATACTATTATTAGTTTATCAAGATAAAAACATCTTTTTTGTAGAATACCATAATACTATTAGGCAAAGTAAATGTTTGCGTAATCCCCGTATTGCATAGAAAAGAACAACTGAAAGTAGGGGTACAGAGCCCAAGTGAAACGTAACACTACTGGATATTGTAACCTTCATAAGTAAATGTTTTAGGTATTTTACTTTAGCTTCCTATATGCTGTTTTTGTTAATAAATAGCATTAAAATGTCACATTATTAAGATAAATGACTGATTCTGATAAGAATACTATACTAGCAATCCTATTGGATCACTAGCAATCAAATCTACAAAATATTGTAGAATTGAAGTTGTTATTTGCCGAATAATAAAACTATTGACCATTTGTTGAACTTTACATTTTGATGTGACCAATGGGAGTGCTGAAATCAAAACTTAGTGTCGTTAACACTTGACATAGAACTCTCGCTGTTTAAGTTCTATACTCTATGGTTTAATCCCACACGAATCGATTTTAAATAAAATAAAACTGAATTTTATATTAAAGAATTGACTTTATTAAATAAATGTTTATTCTCTTCACACAGTAAAAACATATCTTCCATATTATTGTTATAAATATTAATGTAAAATAATGTACATAAATGTTGTGTTGTGGATATTAACAAAGCATTGCATTTTTGTTGATGTAATGAAAATGATAAATGTCAGTCTATTACAATACATATTTATTTGTTCAAAACAAATTGAAAATCTACTTGTTTTATTACATGATAATACGTCACATGGCTAAAATCAGTCGACAGCGAGGGAACCCTCAATTTCAGATTAGGCCAATCATATTGGTTCCTCAACACTATTTTCCCGCACTGTCAACTGATTTTAGCCGTGTGTAGTACTATAGTTAACCAAATCCTATTTAAAAAAAAATGAAAGAAACAAGAATTGTTGAAGTTAGTAGAGCTTTGTTTAGAGCAAAATTATTTTCTCTTCGAAGTAGAATATTATGCTTGGCCAGATGGTTTAGCGATAGGCGCTCCTCTCTCCGGAATTATGGCTGAAATATTCAAGCATCATTTTTATAAACAATTCGTTCGAGGAAGGAGTAATCTTTATCGCGGAAATATTTTAGCTTGGAAGTGGTATGTGGACGACATTTTCTGTATTTGGAATAGTACACTTGATCAGCTTAAGGACTTTGTCAAATATTTAAATGAATGTCTCCCGCGTATTAATTTCACCTTCGAAGTTGAAGAAGATAGGACCTTAAACTATTTAGATCTTACCGTAACCAGATGCAACAACAAGCTAAGCTTTAGTATTTTTAGGAAACCTACTACAACCGACGCCATCATTCCATATGACTCTTATCACCCTTGGTCACACAAAATGGCGGCCATTCACGCCTTAGTACACAGGTTGTTAGTTGTTCCCTTAGAGCAGGATGCTTATGATAAAGAGCTTGCTAACATCTGTCATATTGTGGTTTCTAACGGATACGATGTAAATGTTTTGAGTGGTATTATCAGTAGGCATCGGAGAAAGCAAGCCTTGCAGCATATAAATCGCTGCAAGATGAAGTTGCGTACCTCCACACAGTGCAGAAAGGGAGTGTTATGAATTTCTTGGAGAACGTTGAAATCTCTAGGAATGTGAAAGATAATGGAGATAGGGCGCTGAATAAGAAGGGAGAAAATGGGGTGGCAACGCTCATACAGGGCGCACTAGATGCGGCGCCACGTTTTCCATCAGTTCGTTTCAACATTTTGAACAACTCAATTATGATTGTTGCTTGACTCTTTCTTCTCGACTTGCCGGTAATTTATCTATTTCATTTACCTTAATTTTATCGATATTTTATTTATTTCTATTTATACATTTTTATTTATTTTATATAGTTCATTACTATAAAAAAATAATTTGAATTATTTTTATTTTATATTCATTTTTATGCATTTATATTGATCTTATACCTAATTTATGTTATATCATTTTTAAATTATTTTATATATTTGGCTTATTTATGTTATTTATGTTATCTATTTATTTCTTTATGATTATTATTTTATATTTATTTTGTACTTGCTGTTTATTGTTTCTGTAGTAGCGTTTTTTTGATTTTTTGTAATTTATTTGGTTTGTACTTTGTTGGTTAGGCCCTGATGATGGTTTGTTAAAACTGAAAGCTGGCTCTGTCTATAAATTATCTTTAAAATCAGTGGAGAGACTGTTTCTTTCAATTCCTTTTATTGATTGACTCCACAGCTCAACTTATTTAAATCCTATTTTATTTAGAATTATTTTTTATTTAGATGCAACTCTCATTTATTGGTAAAATATAGTTTTCTTGAAGTTAGTAATTTAGGCCCTTTTCTACAAAAGGAGTTTAAAAAGCCAAAAGCAAGTCTTTTCAATTTTTCTTTAAAAGAAAATTATATATATAAATATATATATATATATATATTATATATATATTATATATATATATATATATATATATAAAATCACTGATTAGGTTACTTTATTACTCTATGATATATAAGTATGCATGAGTTCCAATATGTTCTTTTTGTTCCACGATAACTTTCAAATGTTTTTTTGGATCAGAATGAAACTTGCTACAAAAACAATGGTATAAAAGTACAGCACCCTATTGTTTATGAAATATTTATGACATCATTAACCTACTATAATGACTCAGCAATAGTTTAATAAAATCTAAAACTTATTAGAAACTTAATACACACATACCACTTTAGATGTCAAACATAATAGTGAAGTAAAAATAAAATTATCAGGATTGGTGACGATTTTATCGTTTGACTAATATATTTTTATGTAAAGATATCTCTTTTTTTACTTTTCTTCATGTATACCATATGTATATAGGAAAATTATTGTGTTTGCAAAAAAAAATCCAAAACTTGGATGACACTAGAATTATTTGTTTTAGGTATTTTAAAGGCCTGAGTTGTTTTCTCAAAATTGTCTGTCTGTATGTGTGTGTGTCTGTTATCATCCCAGTATATTTATGCTAGAAAGTTGAAAATTTTGTACAAAAATCAGTCTATAGGTTTAGTTGTGCTAATCGAAAATAATTTTTTTATGTCATCAACCCGCAATAATGACAACAAAAAAATAAAAAAAGCAATCAATTGGAGTTTTGGCACGCATGTAGCCATGTTTAAGACTAACTTATGTGCCAAGTTTAATATCATTGTAGGGTAAATCCATTTTAAGTGATCCTTTGGGCCTTTGAGTTGAATGAGAGTGATCCTGAGTCGATTCAAGCATTCAAAGTCAGGCTACCCGGGTTTGAATCCTTTTGTAGTTAAGAAAAAACGACACAAAATTATCATTCTTACCAGGATTCGAACCTAGGACCCTGGCTTTGAGTGCTCCTATCGACTCAGTTACACTCTCATTCGACTCACAAGCCCAAAAACATTGAAAAACAACTCCCCCACTTAGAATTTGTGGTTTACCAGCCGTATTTTAGGTTTTCTAGTAATTGACCACTGTTATTTTGACTTTTTGGTCACTTCGTGGTCATGTCGAATTTATTTACATAAAAAATTAATATATACCTCTAACTGTTTTTTTAACAAAGAATCCTTATGGTAAACCCTATTTTCAATAGAAATCAGTATATTTTTGGGAAATCGGGTGAAAACTGCTGATTTTAACAACCCTGTAGAGTACCTTAACCCAAAATAAACAATATGTGGCATACTGGGCTGCTATGTATAGAGGTCATTTTAAGCCCAATTCGAAAAAAAAATTGCCCCAGTCACATGGGACGATAAATTGCCCCGAAAACACCAAAATTATGAAAACCTCAACTTTCAATAATTAATTGACTCCAAAAGGTAGTATTTGGAACTTTAAAATATTTTTTCTTGTTCCTTATGGTCTCCTAAGTATTTATTATAATAAGTAAGTATTATCTTCCATGTTAAAAAATAATGAAAAAGTGCATTTTCAGCCTTTGTGGTCGAATTTATTATGCAAACTCACAAGTAGATTAGCAGCTGTAGAACAAAAACATTGGTTCTTATATAAAGCCCAATGAGAAAACTTTCAAACGAGATCTGTTTCATTAAGCTAGGTTGAGCCAAAACCAAAATATTAAGCCTCAAAAATTGCCAAAAAAAAACACAGAATTTGGGTGTCTTGGGAACTAAAAAGAGATTTTTGAAAATGAATGAGGCTGTAGGAAAAATTAATACTAGGCTTTTTGGACTACCTATGGGTAAGACAAACATGGTAAAAAAATCATGAATACTTTTGAGCAACATATCTGGATCACTTGAAATGGATTGACCCTGTAAGCATTAGTTCAATTTTCATGGAATGACTTGTGCAAGTTTTTTTAACAATTGGAAAATAATTCTATTGAGTTGAGTTCAATTGTTCAGTCGTTAAATTCAATTGAGTTGAGTTCAATTGTTCAGTCGTGTTCAATTTTTCAATTGTTCAGTCGTTAAATTCAATTGAGTTGAAATCTGGTACAAGCGTATACCTTGACCTAATAGATAAGTAGATAAAGTTTTATTTCAATATGACAAGATCCATCTACTACTATCCATGATTTTTGTTGGATCTTAAAAGCATCATCGAGACTGTTCATTTCCTGGATTGGTGACTGCTTGGAATGAAACCAATGTATTTATTATATGAGTACATGCGAAGCTAATCCAAAGTAGAGAGGATAGCAAAAAAATAATAAATAAAAATCTATATTTACAGTAGGTAAGTATTTCTAAAATACAATAGTCATGTTTCTTAACTTAAAGAAGCTAATCTACTCACTTCTGAGTAAGTAATTACTTAACTTATTTAAAATTATATTTAATTAATATTCTCATAATTATTTTACTTATTTTAAAATAATTGAAATTATAAGAAATATTTCTTTTTACTCAATCAGCATCACCAATTATATAAAAAAAAACTAACAATACAAGTAAAACTAAGACAAGTAATTTATATTTTAAAGCATTCTGAAATTTCATAAATAGGATTTTTCACTAATAAATCAAAACATGCTTCTGAAAAGTCATCCTTATTTTTTATATTTTCTGGCTGTATATTTTTGACTTTTTGGTACTTAAAAGAATGGTGCTTTTGAATTACTGAATTGTTTTTGTGACCAGTGTTGTACCCATGTACATCTGGATGCTTTTCACATTTATATTTTATGTCATACATTAGTTTTAGATTCCTGTAAACATATAACCCAGTTACTGTTATTTATTAAAGTTTTGGGAAAAGTTTCCTACAACTTGCTCTAGAAGATACACTGTATATTAATCGAATTATCTTTTTTTGAGCCCTTAAAACCCTACTTGCTTTTGATGAGTTGCCCCAAATTTTAACCCCATAAAGTTTTGACACAACAAGTCCATGATATATTTGAATTAATTCTTCCAAACTTAAATATTTTTCAAATTTTATAGGAGCTGGAATTTAGTTTCTTTGTCATAGAGTCAACCTGCACCTCCCAGTCAATATTTGCATTAATAATTAAATCTAAAAATGTTGCTTCCATACACTCAGTAAGTATCTTATTATTATATATAATTTCCTAGTTACTTTCAAACTTTCCAATTTTCATGCTCTCTGTCTTCAATTCATTTAAAACTAATCTATTAACTTTTACCCACTGTTTCAGGACTCTGTTACACCGCTGTGACATCTCTGCTTCATCTGATCCCTGCTCACTATGATAGTTAAATAATCAGCAAAAAGAATGGAGTCAGCCTCAGAAAGTGTATACAGAGAAAAAAGTAATGGGTCCAAAATACTCCCTTGTGGCACTCCTTCAAAAATGTATGTTTTCTGTTACATAAATAATCTTTAATAATTCCATGCGTTTTACCCCTGATTCCTAACTTGTACAACTTTTTTTAATTATAAATAATGATCTACCAAATCAAAAGCTTGGACATATCAAGTTCCACAACTATACATTTTTCTTTTTTATCCCACCCCTCATGAAATTAAAATTGACAGCATGGAATTAATATACCTATTTTCAGTTTATCTACAAATATGCCCTCTTCTAGCATACTATTTATCAAATTTTCTTTTTTATCCAACCCCTCATGAAATTTGTTTGTGATAAATGACATTGTTGATTTGTTTTTCCTGTAGCCATATTGAAAACATAAATTCTTTCATGCAATGCCCTTTCAAAAATTTAAGATAAAATTGACAGCATGACTATAGGTTGATAGTTTTTTATATTATTTATTTCCCCTTATTTTTATAGATTAGAATTAATTTACCTATTTTAGTTTATCTGCAAATATGCCCTCTTCTAGCATACTATTTATCAAATGGGTCAAAGGATTTAAGATAGTATGAGAAATTTGCTTAAAAATTTTATTGTTTAGATTAAAAATGTCATAGCCAGATTTGTTTTTCATTTTTGAGATTAATTTTTTGACTTCTTCATTACTGAAATTTTCTACTTCTTCATTACTGAAATTCCTATATAAAACAGTATTTTCTATAAAAGCTAATTTATCTAAATAAAAGCAAATCCGATGTGATGAAAAAAAGTTCCGAGGCACCTCCCACCCAATTTTTTACATATATATTTTGAAATTTTGAAATTTGCTAATATTGTGGCAGTATATCACTTACAAGGACTAGTAATACAACAAACTAATTCTAGGCAGAAACAATGTGGCTGTGAAATGGCCTCCTATGCCGGGAAGCGTCCATGGCTTGAAGCACTGAGGCAATGACCTCTTCTTTTTAATTCATTTTGTAAAGTAATTACGAAATGAATTAAACAATATAATTAATTCAATTTTATTTAAAATAATAATTCAGTACAATAAAGTCGTGGCTTTTCTGTAGATTAGACTCATAAGGTAGTAAACTATCTTCTATCAAAGAGAGTTAGCAAAAAAGGGCCTAACAACGTAGCTTACCTGCTAGACAGTCTCATCTCTCCCTAATATTAGGATTAGGAGTCATAGGTGTAAGTTCATCTTGGTGCTTTTTTAAAGTTATTTATCCCCCCCCCCTCTCTTCATTTGGCTATTCCTATCAGGTGTTTAATACAGATAATATAGAACTTAAGATTAAAATCATTTTCAATTTTGGATTATTAAAATAGACCAATTTTTTACATCTTTCCAGTCCATTTTACAAAACATTTCAATTGAAAACAAATTTAACTAAAGTACCCTGCAAAATGAAACTAAAGACTTTAAGACTGTGCTGTCACAAGTGAATAGATATGAGGTATATTAGTTTAGTGAAACAATACATGTTAACAGCACTTAAAAGCCTCAGCCATAACCACATCACTAGTACAAGCTTCAATGGATATTATAATCTAAGAAATATCTCCTTTGCTAAAAGAAATCTAATTCTTGATATTTGTTATATCTTATTGCTAAATTATATTAATGGCACAGGACTTCTTAAAGCGCAGTGGAGTAATACTCAATATACAAAAAACTCTCCACAAAAGAATTGATTAAATAAAAGCAGAGCCGGCTTTTGGCAATAATGCCATCAACAGTGCCGGTGAGTTGAGTGCAGGTGTCTAAACCCTGACTCAGTCTTGAAAGCTGGCTCTAACGTGTTGGTTTTTTGTATAATGGCGCAGGGCTTTTGAGATAAAATAATATTTTTTTTATTTTTTTTTATATATTTACATACATCACATAATAAATAAAATAAATACATCAAAGTTTTTCTTATTGCCAATTCATTGGTCAAAGATGTTTAAAAAGAAATTATTTTCACTTCTGCTTCATTTTGGTTTTTTTGAAATAATACGCAGGACCCAGAGCTACAAGAGCAATCAAAGCTAGGCGTAACAAGGTGGGGAATGTAAAGATATCAGACATGTTTGTTAGCAGGGCAAGCATATCTCCTGATTGGATACATATGTAGTTATACGGGATTAGACCTGAAAAAATACGTATTATTGTTTCCAAACCATCAATTGAGTTTTATAATTATCTTTGAATCAAACAGTGGGTGAATAAAAAGTGAAAAATTAAATCGTTTAAAGGTAAATATATTAGTAAAAGATAATGAGCTATGTGAACTCTCCTTTGTGTTTTCAACAGATATAAAAATAGCATTGTTAGTCCAAAGTAGGCAGAATGTGTTCAGCAAAGGAAGGAACTTCAGAAAATCTATGAAATAAAATTATATTTCTAAAAAAAGTAATCGTTCAATTTTAAATAAATCTTTTCACAACAAACAAAAGTATGACAACAAAAGCCTGCTTCAAAATATCTGAAAATTACCCAAATTTTTATGGTCAAACATAGAAGTTCAACATTTAATTGATTTTTATTTAAATTGTTTCAGGTGTAGCTGAAGTCTACCTTGCAAGGTCACTTAAAAATATACTTTCAGGAAATAAAAAATATTTTTTTATTTTAATCACCCTTTTTAAATAAAAAATTATTAAAAGTTAAGAATACATAATTTATAAATTGCTCACCTAAAGTTACTGTAGGAATGAAAACTTTTAGAGGAACTCCGATCTGGGGAGATAAGAAATTAAGTAACCAGTTTGGAGTCATAGGGAACAACCTTAAGAATAATAAATAGAAAAATAGATTATCCTCATTTTCTTTTACCTAAAAATTAAAGAAAAATCACTTGTATTCATTAGTATAAATAACAGAACATAATATAATGGAACACAATATCATAATGATAACAAATAAATAAAAATTACATTATATATATATATATATATATATATATATATATATATATATATATATATTATATATATATATATATATATATATATATATATATATATAATTCAAAATGGTAGCGCTAGAGAGTTCATTGTATAATAATAAATAAAAAGAGTCTCTCCACTTAATTACTTTATTAAAAAAACAAAGCCGGCTTTTAACCCCAAAAAAAAGTCATCATCAGGGCCTAACAAACAAAAAAATATAACATAATAATAAAACAATAAGTAAATAAAAAGTAAAAATATACAAAACGGACTACTATAGATAAAGAAGTCAAACAAAATAAAACTTAAACATATGTCAAAGAGGTTAAAAAAAAACAGCTTAAAGAGGTTAGTATCAGTATTCATAGTAACTGTATTCATTCTCAACAATAGATCTAATAAATAATCTTCTATCTCCTTTCCTTCATCTCACCGGTAGCTTTATTTAAAGACTGTTTTTTAACTTTTCTAACCTTTTTGACGTATGTTTTATTTTTGTTAGACTTCTTTATCTACAGTAGTTTGTTTTGTATATTTTTACTTTTTATTTACATATTGTTTTATTATTATATTCATTTGTTTTTTAGGCACTGAGATGACATTTTTAAGGTTGAAAGCCGGCTTTGTTTTTTTAATAAATTAATTAAGTGGAGAAACTCTTATTTATCATGATACATATATAAATAAATAAACGTTTTTTAAATTTCAGATGTGTTCAAGAAGGGTTTAAGGGGACCAGAAAATTTAAATTAAATCTTAGTAATCTGATAATTTCTGAGATGTGGAATAAGCATGTAAATAAATCAAATGTGTCTTTCCACAGATAATTTATTGTTATAAAACATAGCCAGCTTTCAACCTGAAAATTCATTCAGGACATACATTCATTTATTTTGTCACCTCACCAGCACTGATGATGACCGTGTAGGTTGAAAGCTGCTTTTATTTTACAATAATTAATCATCTTTGTAAAGAAAAACTTTCAAATGCTTTCTTGAATTTATATGTAACTTGATACAAAAACTATATATATATATATATATATATATATATATATATATATATATATATATATATATATATATATTATATATATATATAAATATATATATATATATATATATATATATATATATATATATATATATATATATATATATATATATATATATATATATATATATATATATATATATATATATACATATATATATATGAGATTTTGTCCCTAGACGTTATTGCGTCTAAGAGACACGATAACTTTCAAATGCTTTCTTGAATTGATATTTAACTTGGTACAAAAATCAACCTTGTTTATGTCCTGAAAATATGCTTGAGGTCAAGAACCCATAATAATGACTTAGCTAAAACTTCAAAAAATTGTCTGATCGAGCTGAAATTTCATACACATCTGCTAATATGTATGGTTATCAGCAGTAGTTCTGATTTTATTGATTGACATACTTAACATTATGTAAACAAATTACATTTTTTTAATAATAAATACGAAAATTCGCTTATATTGGAGTAGTATGTCACTTATATAAACTAGTAATATGACAAACTGATATAGGATAACAACCATGTGGCCAAGAGGCAGAAAGCCTCTGGCTTGATTTATTACACAGACTCTTCCTTTTCCTATATTGTTTTAGTTAAATTTACCTTTTGTTTTAAATCCTTCATTTTGCTAGAGAAAAATTTCCTTATTATGTAGACATTGCTTCCCAGCATTTTAGATAATAGATAATTACAAGTAGCTCCAATGGCAGTCAGAAAACAACAAAGAGGCAAAGCCAAGTAAACTCCAAATAAAGCTCCTCCTAAAATATTCTGAGGAAATGCAATAATAATATTTTACAATGTTGTTTTATTATGAATAGATTTTCACACTGATACACTTGTCTCTGATTTTTAAAATTTTACCAAATCGATATCATGTTTTATGATATCTTAAGATATTCACATATAGTACAACTCTATGCTACTTGGAAGCAGGTCTAGGTGGGAGAAGGGGAACAAGCCATGGGGTGGGAACAGACCAGAATGTTAGGACAATGAATTTCAGGAGGGAGGATTTCCCAAGATAAAAAAACCCCAGTTCACAAACCCAAGTCTAATCTTCAATGCAGTTTCCAAAATAGGCAATATTGCAGTATGCTATAATTTAAGTTTTCAAAGTTACCAAAAGTAGTACAAAATTATCATAATTTAATAGTTAAACTATTAAATTAATTAATTTAATTAAACTATAAAAATAGTTAAACTATTAAATTATGATAATTCTGACGATTAGTTATATAATTTAAAGATAATTAGTAACTAAAATAATAATGGTAAATTTGAACTCACAAGAGTCAAGCTAAGGGCAGAGTCCATTTTCGAAAGTCTAGGACCATTTTTCCTTTCATTTTTAAGGATTTATTGTTGGTGCATCTAAAATGTTCCACCCTGTATAGTGGGGTTATTTGAGACTTTATTATGACTATGTAGGCTCAAATCTATTAATGAATTTTAAAAAATAATTACTTATATCAGAGAAAAGTCAAGCAGGTTCTTCAGCAGTTAGAGTCAATGCCTCTAATCAAAAGATCCTTGGTTGTAGTCAATTGCACTTTTGTACCCTGTACTAGGGAGTTGTTAGAAACTGACCACCTCAAGACCGTCCAACCCAGCTGAGGTTTACATGGTTTCTATTATATGGGGGTTGGTTCTTGAATGAATGTCGGAGTATATTCACCCATGTCTGTTTGCTTAGGCCTGGATCTTATCTCATGAACAGGGAATGTAGGTAAGGTTCTGCACAACTGATAGCCTCAAATTTGATAAAGGAGTAAAAAAGATGTGAATGTATTATTATAACCTTTATTATTATTTTATTGTTATTACTTTCTGAAAGTTTCAGTTCTGTCAGCGTTATCCAAGCCAGTTATCCCCTTCTTGTCTTACTATTGACACTCATATCTTGATAACTTTAGAGCTTTTTGGACTATTACAAATTAGATATAAGGACTAATGTATTCATTAATTTAATTGATATCTCATATCTTGAGGTCTAATAATACCCTATATATAACTAATAATAGTGAAATGTTTATTTAACAGTGAAAATATGATCTGTTAAGAACTAGCTTAGTGGAATAGTAATGTTACACTCATGTCAGACACAATCTTATTAAACAATCATAATTTATTTTATACAAAATTATACCATTAGAATTTAAAACTCAATTTAAGTATTCATTTAAAGGGTGTCTTCACTTTTTAAAGAATTAAAATAAAAATATGTTCAAATACAAACCAAAAAAACTGAGCCAGGTATCATAAAAGTTTGTTTATAGATGTAGGCAGAGCTGAACAGACAAACAACATAAACCCAGTGTTCTTCATAATACAACCTCAGTAACGATGCGAGTGATTTTAACTCATCTATGTTACTTGGAAAGTTAAACTCTTTCTAAAACAACAAATGAATATTAATATAATTAGCTATAATGTTGAGTAATCCAATAAATAGTCTCTAGAAGGTTGACTTTCTAATGCATTCAGCCGTCTTGAGTCATTAAAAAGCTAAAAAATACAACAAATTTAAAAGACTTACTTAAAAGAAGTATGTACTAATTTTAAGTTTGTTGCATTTTTTGCGGGGGTCATTCTGAAAAGGAGGCTATACAGGAAAAGGAGCTGTAACCGTATACATCACATAATTACATTAATAATAATAACTAAAACTAATTTCATCAGTATTAATCACATAATTTACTATGCTGAGTCTGGTTCACTGCACATCGCAAGCCAGTTCAATAAAACTTAAAATTTTATATCTTTGTCATTGAATATAGTTTACCATTGTTTAATGGATATGAAACTTAATGTATATAGTTTTATAAAAACCAAATAAATTCATAATCACGATACAAGAAAAAAAGTTGAAAAGTCAAGAACTGGTCACAATTACTTAAGAACAGTGCTTTTTGATCAAAATAAGTGTAGAAATTCAGAGATAGCATTTGAAAAATGCTCCATAAAAATATAAAGAATGACGAGGTCAAAAAATGTTTATCGTCAAAGGGCTTTATTTGGTTGGGTTGTAGAAACACTATACCATTCCCAAGTTTACCTCTGACTTTTTTAATGAAATAGGTATAAAGATAGTACGGAATTGACAAGAATAGCTGAATCTATTATTTTAGATTTGCTCGGAATTTTAAATCATCATATACATGGTTATTTTAAAAAAAAATTATCCATCTATTTTAGTTTTTTATTAACATTTTTAACCCCAATATGGGGTTCTTAATATGGGAGGGAGCCGGAGGGCTCAACATAAGACTTAGCCTGAAGTAATGTGAATAACGGTTCCAGGCTAGGTTTAAGGGGTTTCGCGGAGTGAGTTTTAGTTGGTATCAGGCAGACCCTGAGTCCAACACTGTTGACAGACTGCTGTCTTCCAGCATAAATGCATTTCTCTCCCTTTTTTGGTAACATTTTTCCCGCAAGAAAAATTATGCCAAAAAAATAACTTTTTTAACAAAATTATTTTAATAATTCTTATTTTTTTCACTTGCATATAAATGGTAATTGTACGCTATTCATATATATGATTGATCAGTATGCTATGTATGTAGCAACTTATTGTAAATAAGCAGCCTCATATTGTATTTTTTATAAATATATTATGTTTTTCTCTTGTATAAAAGTATATATAACATGAATGAGATTTTACTGTTAATTTTATCTTGATGCAATTTTTAATTAGTTATACTTTTTCTGTGATATATGTATGTTTCGTTAATTTGAACCGTAATTATTTTATTATTAAAGGTTTTGAGGAGGAATAGGCCCAAAATAATAAATAAAACTATTTTTGCCTAAAGACATATTCCTCCTCAAACCCTTTAATAATTAAAATAGAGGTCCCTATAAAGTTTTTTGTCTTATAATTATTTTAGTATTTTTAGTCTTAGAACATTTTTTGATGCTGTTATACCATTTTGTTCTTTATCTAATTTGGTCTAAAATAAAGACATTTATTTATTACTGCAAACAAAAGAAATATTTAGGTGAATACAAGAGGAACTTTTTACCAATATTTTTCTTTTTTTTTGGTGTTTAAATAAATAATAAAATACAGACTAATTTACTTATTCATTTTTATTTAACATGTCAATACAAACCTTGCCTTCATAGGATATTTTAGGAGCATAACAAGTCAATATATACAGGTAGAATGAAAAAACACCAAATATTCCAACTAAATAAGTTCCACAGATAAGAGAACGCATCTTAAAAATTTCCTTACTTTTTATTTACTGCAATTATGACTTTGGTAATACTTGAACTATAATAACATTTAAAAAAAATATTAGGCAACAAATATAGGCTAAAATGAATAAACTTTTTCTCGTGCAAATTCAACACAGTTAAAAATAATTTGATACTGATAATAAATAAATTTATAATCATTTTAATAATCTATAATTAGAATTAATTATAGCAATAGGCTTAATAATAAAGAACAAGTTTTCTTAAGGTGCATTTTCTAGATAATACTAGGCCTTGACTGTAATAGTTTATATCACTAAAAAATAAAACAAAAATGCTAAATATAATAATAAGACACTTAATAATATTTGTTCCTAAAACATGAATGGATCTGGTTTATTAAAAATAATCTACTGCCTGCTCACATTTGGTTTGTAAGAAAGTTAGCTTAGAGCGTCAGATTTTAAAGTGAGCAACATGATTTTACAAGACATGAACATGACATTAATGTATCCTCCTCAGTAATTACGCCAATATAGCCTTAGTGACGACTAAACTTTTTTTTACATCACCGGACGTTTAAACAGCCTGAAATACAGGAATGTCCCACTTGTTTCTATTCTACAATAGTATTGTAAAATACGCTGTTATAATCAGTTGACAGTGTGGGAAAATAATGCGAGTTAGTCCTGGATGTTAAACCACGCCCATAATTTTATATCGGATTTACCTCATTGGTTTCTCAACACTATTTTCCCATGCTGTCAACTGATATTAACAGTATTTTATACTATAATAGAGGATGGTCTTTTAGAAGACCTTGACGGTAGTATACCTGTTTAATGCAATAAGTTGAAATTATAGAGGAATAAAATAAATAAACCGACTTTTGCAACAAGTTTCAAAAAAATTATTTTCCTCGATATTTTTAAAAATGACTGCAACAAAGTGGCATCAATTTTTAAAAATATTGACAGAAGAAAGTAAAAAATCATAATATTTTGTAAACAATCCTTCCTCCAAAGACTATAGTCTTTGGATTAAGGATCAGCTTCAGCAATTATTTGTTCCATAGTAGTGCTGGTCCTCCAAGGTAGCAGAGAAAATAGAAATAATTGGTAAAATTCCTGTATTTCCGGGGTGATGGGGAAAGTCTAGTACACAATTTTTATTTGTATTTTAGACATTTGATTTTTTTTAACTTTTAGTCTGTCTGATCGAAATTTTTCTTTTAGTTTTTCTTTGAGTTTATTTTAATACTGCACTCACGGACTTTCATCCATGTGTATAATTTATTAAAACAATGTAAGAAAATAACATTACAAGAAAACATCGAGATTCTTTGAGTTAATTTCTCTTAATTTCCCCTTAACTATTTGTCTAACATAAATTCATACAATACATTTTTAGCATAGCCCAGCTTTAACACATTTCTAAAAATAGCTGAACGCTGAGTTACTTAACTCTGCTATTTTTCCTTTGACACATTTTTTATTATCATGTTGATTTATTTGTGCCGGAAGAATGCAATTTTTATATTTTCGTTATTGTTTTGTACAAATTTCTGTCACATAAGGTAATCTTTATCAATCACAGGAAACATAACATTGATGCCCAAGCAGCCAACTTACTCTTTTCACAGTCGTATCGACAGCCTGAAATACATAAGTAAAGTCGCTTGTTGATTTTATTCTACTATAGTTGAAATATTCAAGTCACAAATTGTATAAGGATAAATTAAGGAATCTCACTATTATTTACCTCGCTAATTGTCTAGTTTTTCAATTCAACTCCTCAATAGTATCACATCACTATTACCTATCTTGCATTTTTTTTTTTTTTTAGGAAAGCTGCTTTTAATTTAAATTATTCATTGAGATTTAGCTACTTTTGTCCTGGATTCTTTTTCAGCTTTTGGCTAAATATTTCATGATATTTCATTACCATTTCATTACGCACTACTGTTGACTTTGATAGATAAGATAAGAAAATTCTTCTTCTTTTGCTTTTTATGTCTCATTTTACTACATCAGACATCTATGTACTATGCTCTATTTTGTGAGCGCTTTATATACTCTAGTACTTTATATACTCTATATAGCTCTATAGTTTCTGCTCTAGTACGACACACGGCTAAAATCAGTTGACAGCGTGGGAAAATAGTGTTGAGAAACCAATAAGTTTGGCCTGATTTGAAATCGAGGGCGTGGTTTAACATCAAGGACTAACCATATTGGCTCCCTTACATTATTGTCCCACGCTGTCAACTGATTTTAGCCGTATGTCGTACTATAGTCGGAAAATTCAAATTGTACATTATATAGATGTCTATATTTAAATGCGGCAATATAGAATCTCTGCATCAACTCTAAGAAAATTTTATACTAATATCATATTCTAAAAATCTTGAATTAAATTTTTAATCAAGATACTTGCTATAATCCGTTTATTTTTCATGTAGTTATTAATAGACATACATTATAGGTTTTTGTTAAAAACAATCGTTTCATGTAGACTTGACCAAAGAAATTAAGATGTATACCGGCGAATTAAATAAAACCAGTCAGTAGACAATACGTCAAAAACAGTAAATAGTGGACATCATTAACCTATAGCTTAATTTTTCCGATTTTCCCTAAGAAAATGCGCAAAAACATTTTATTGTTTTTATTATTTTAATTAGCGTAATTGCTCTGCAGTGCCAATTTTGGGATGATTGCCTTAGTTTTGTATAACCTATGAGATGAGTATGCGCAATTCTTTTGAAAAATTTAAAAGATACGGTGATTCCGACAGGGGGCCCCACGATTTGATGGTGATAAGATAGATTGTGCTATGCTCCAATAGGGCCCTATTTGTGAGAAAAGATAGAGCACAACTCCAACTGGGAGTTAACATCATCATGCCCATCGGCAGGATGATGTTAAAAGAGACTATTGATCTAATTTGTCCCCATTCATAGATACAATATTCGGTATCCGGACAAAAAGTACACGAGGAAAAAACACTGGAAAAAAGTACACAGAAAAAGAAGACACGGAAAAAATCACACGGAAAAAACTACAGAAAAAAGTACACGGAAAAAATACAGGAAAAAAGTTCACAGTAAAAAGTACACGGGGAAAAAGGTGTTTTTAAGACTAAAAGTTGTCTGTGTGTGTGTGTCTGTTATCATCGTAGCTCCTAGTGTATTTATGATAGAGAGTTGAAACTTTGTACAGAAATCAAGCTATAGCTGTAGTTGTGCTATTCGAAAAATAACGTTTTTATGACGTCAATAAAACCGAAATAATGACTTAGCGAAAAATCGCAGGAAAGTGATGCGATCGGATTTAGCACGCATGTAGCCATGTATAAGACTAATGTACGTGCAAAGTTTCAACTCATTATCAGTATTAGTTTAATTTTTATAAAATTACATGTGTACGTTTTTTAAAAAAAAATTTTAATTGGAAAATAATATAAAATGAGCTGAAAATTCAGTACAAGTGTATACCTTTACGTAATAAATAAGTTCACTAAGTTTCGTTTAAATACATTAAGTATGTCCATACTTTTCCGGTACTGTCCCAGACGGATAGGACAAAAATGGCTCTTTCTTTATCCCTCTAAAATTAGCAGTGCACACTATTATTTGCACTATTTTAATGCTTTTAATTTTAATAACAGTGTCATCTTTGACCGTTTTACACAAAATCATTAATAATGTTATCAATTGCTCTGAACTTTTGTCTCTTGTTAATTTCCATGTCCTCCTGTAAACACTAAAAACAATCACTTGTTTGAAATTACTTTTACTTTTTTATATTATACCAACTATGCCAAATTCTCCCCAATAGATAAAATGAACTCTTGAGTTACCATTATAAATTTAGACTATTTTAATTGCTCCCACCAGATCTATAAAAAATGTAGTCTATGGTTAATTAATTTTGTTACTTTTTATTTAATAATTTTATACTTAAATTTGTTTTTTATATGTTAATTGAATTATTCTTTTTAATGTTGTATTAATGTTTCATAAGAATTAAACATATTAAGTAGTTTTTTTATAAATTTTTTGTTCAAGAGGATATACTGATTGAAAAATTACGTTTTTTGTTTTTTTATAATAAAAACAAATAAAACAATAACATAAACAATAGCTTTTTTTTTTTGTTTCAACGGGTTTTCATCATTTTATGTTTAATTCTTATTCACTTATATTAGTTACTAATTCATTATAGTCTCTCTTGTTAATGCGTGTTTAAATTGTGATATTTTACTTAAATTCGTTTATAACTTTTTAAAAAGAATATATTTCTTAACATCCTTTATTATTTTTGCTTTAATAGTTTAACTCTTGCTATTTAACTAACTTTTTAAATATTCTATTTTTTTATACTTAAACAAGTTAGTTGTTATTATAGATACACTCTTAAACCATATATTTACTCCTTTTTACCAAATGATTCAAGTTAAACTTTTTTGTAATTTAAAGGCTTGTAAGCTGTGTAATTGTGAAATAAAATAAAATCCTCATTGGGTTTCATGGTTTGTTTTCTTTAAAGGTCTTCGCACATATCCTTTGAAAAATTCTATACAAATGAGTTAATAGTAGTGCCTGATAATTGAGTAGGTAACTGCATAGGCTATAAAGCATAAACCGGAACCTTAAGTCAGAAATGGGTTATTAAGCACGTAAAAACGCATTCCAAAGGAAATTCGCCGACATGCAGACCACCGCACCAGAATTATTTTGTAGTTATAAACTTATGTAAAAAAAACTATAAAAATATCATCGTCCCTATCAAGATTCAAACCTAGGTACCTCGGCTTTTGAGAGCTCGTTATCGACTCTGGACCACTCTCATCCAACTTACAGGCCCAGAAAACATCGACAACGACTCCCGGCCGTATTTTAGGTTTTCTGGTTATTGACCACCGTTCTTTCGACTATTTGGTCACTTTGAGTGGTCGCATCGACTTCGTACACAATAATAATATGGTAGATAGACATTCAACAAAATAACATGCCGACCAATATCAAACTCAAATTTTGTGGATCGATTGAAAACTTTATATATGTATGATTTTTTTAATATATTTTTGATGACTCGGCAAAATAGGTTATTGCATTCTGAAAATATCATCTTTCGGGCAGCACAATTAAAGAAAACAAAATTTAAACGAAATTTTATTAATTTTAGGGAGGAATCAGTGAGCCATACATCGTAAATTTGGTAAGCCATGCCGTAAAACCAAAAAATCCAAATTTATTTATTTATTTATTTATTTATTTATACATATACGGCAAAGCCATTTTACAAAAAATTTAGAAAATAATATAAATAAAAACAAAAAACAATATAAAACTTTAATATAAGAAACAATTATAAAAACTATAGATAAGAGAAATTATTATTATTATTATTATTTTTTTTTTTTTAAATAAAAATTTTTTAAATTTTTTTAATTTAGATCGGGTTTAAATTTATTTTTAGGGGGCTAAAAGAATAATTTGTTTCATCCCTACAAGCTATGGTTTGAATGTTATGTCTATTACATAATGTGTGTATATATATACATCATGTAAGTATAGTATGGATATACCTTGTAAGGTTATACTTTTTCTCTCCCACGCCTTGAAATTCAACACAGCTGATTTTTTATATTTCTGAGTAACTACGGTGAGAAAGAAATAAGAAAGAATCGATTTTAAAGGTCGAAAATTTGGAGATCGAGAGTGGAGACAATATCGAGGTAAGAAGTGTTGGTTTAATGATTTTCATTGACTGGATTTGAGTATGGCGGGTGAAAAGTAGGGATGGGAGGTCAGGGAAGTGCTGAGCTCTAGACGACCATTCCAGGAACTAACTGTACGTTTCACACGGACACACATAAGCAGTCAGTGAGAGTGAACGCCCCGGTCTTGTGTGTGTATTGTGCTCCGGGGCACTCCGGCCTAGCTTTTAATAAACAGTTCCGTTTTTTTGTTTGTTTTGTTTGAGTTGGGCCGGGGGGTACAATTTTCGAGTGATCGGTAGTGTATCGTGTCGTATATTTCGAATTAATATTGTGCCCTGTGTGCGTACTATGGATGAATCGACTGGAGGAGGATTGTTGTGAGACGGGTGCGAAAACCCTTGCTAGAAGGGGCACTATGGGGTCTGCGGACTCCCTGGGTGTGCCGCCACCGCTTTCTACTTAATAAAAATAAGGGACTCTTTTTGTTTCCTCGTCTTATCTTCCACGAAAGGAGGGATCTCGCGTAGATCGCTCTTTTCGATCAAAAAACTCGGTCAAAATTTGTTCGTTGTTAGCAGCTTCCTTGTCGATCATGGGTTGTTGGGGGAGTAACTCAAAAGCAGAGCACGACGATGCCAAAACCAGCAAGGAAAGGAACAAACAGATCAACCAACAACTCCAGAAAGACAAACAGCTTTACAGAGCCACACATAGGCTTTTGCTCCTCGGTAATTTTATTTGGAAACTTTATTTGACTTGATTTTAGACTGGGAGCTACCCCGTCCTCCCGACCGCCATGTTGTCTCTCCTTTTTTCTCTTTATCTACTCTTAATTATTTTACTCTTTTTGATTTAATTTATAAATTTAGTTGATGCAAGAGTTTTTTAAAATGAGATTGGTTGTGTTTCTAGGAGCTGGCGAGAGTGGAAAAAGCACAATAGTAAAACAGATGAAAATCCTTCACGTCAATGGATTTAGCCCCGAGTCAGTATAAATTCTTTTTTCTATCAATTCCGCTTTCTTTAACCGACTTCCAATGCCATTATCCCATTAATTCAGCTCGTATTTATTAATTGTTGAATATAATTGAAATGTTATGAATGTGTTGTGATAGTGGGTGTATCTCTTGGACAGACAGTTTTCTTGGTCCTAAAATAAACTCCCGGATGAGTTGCATGCAGGAGGGACCTGTCATGTTGCCAATAACACAAAGAAAAAACTGTACATACTTGTCTATTTTATTTTGTTTTTATTTATTGTAATTTAATTCATTTGTGATAAAATGAAAGGTGTATAGGTTATGTGGGTTACTGCATTGATAAGTTGATAAGGATTTATACCTATTTGTCCTAATAACAAGCTAGTTAATTTATTTCACTAAAACTCCATTCATTTTTATGGCTTTAAAAAAACCAATTCTTTAATTATTTATCCTTTTTATTTTTTCTCATTTGTACTGTTGGTGTACTGGGGGAGTATTGTGATAACATTAAAGATCCAAAACCGGGAATTTTTTTATCACCTGAATCATCCATATCAGTTGTCTGTATGCATGTCTATTGTCATCATACTTCCTAATGTCTTAATGCTAGAGAGTTGAAACTTCATATTAAAAATCAATTTTCAGGTCCAATTTTGCTATCCAGGAAAATGTTTTCATAACAAAAATGTATTGCAATGTGAATCAGGTGATTTTTTATCACGTTCAAAATCAAACCGACCCACCCGCAAAATCAAAACAAACAAATTTCCCTACAAATTTTTGACAGACAAAAAAATATTTTAAACATAAAATAAATAAATACATTTATCCTCGGGTTTGTACGTTTTATACTTTAAAATAAAGGGTGGGTCCCTTATCATACTATCACAATAGTGTAGAGTATTATAAGGGACCCACCCTAGAATTGGGTTTGTAGAAAGGCTTTGAGTAGGGCAGATATAAGAGACCCTTTCTACAAACCCGAGAACGGAAGTTATTATATTCTTGTAGGGTGGGTCCTTATAATACTCTTACCCTATTGTAGATAGTATATAAGGGACCCACCTTTAATATTTATTTTATGTTTAAAATTAACTTTTGTGTCAAAAATTTGTAGGGAAATTTAATTGTTTTGATTTTGTGGATGAGTTCCTTATCATACTCCAATCACAGTGAGGATGGGCGTAGCAAATCTGGCATGGTGAGGAAAAGATCCTAGATGCCCCTCACCAGATTTATTATTTACTATGTTTTGTTAAAGACTAACCAAGTTATGGAGCCATTGCAACTAATTGGTTGAAATATGGCCCTATAAGTAAAATTTTAAAACACTAGAAAACACTTTATTATCAACGTAATCAAATTAAGAGTACTAAATTTCAATTACATGTATAATAGAATGTTAAATACACCAAACAAACAATGCCTGCAAATCTGGAGAAGATTAATTTATTTCAGAGGTTTCACAGAGCCCTGGAAGCTCTGCGAAAATGTTTCAAGCTTCCCATTGCATTGAGATAGGATATGCCCTCTCTAGTAAGATATCTCTATGGACTTCTCGGCCAATCTCAAGTTCTTATTTAAATTATACCACCTAATAATTCTCATTAAAGATCATCATTAATGATACCATTGACTTATTTTTATTTAGATTTTAATTCAACAGGTATCAATCACTACTGTCATGTTTGTAAAAACTATTTTGTACTGTGTAGCCATAGGTGGATTTTTTAAAACTATTACCTTTTCTCATGTTGATGTTGATATTATAATAGCCATTAATAAATTATAAATTATTTAAACAAGACAATTTTATAAGGTAATGGTGAGATAAAAATAAAAACACAAAATTTGAGCTTTTCAGTTGTAAATTATCAGTATGGAATAAACTACTTCTGAAGAAGGCCTAATTTACAGCCTTCTCAAATTTTGTGTTTTTTATTTTTATCTGACCATTACCTCATAAAATTATCTTGTTTAAATAGTTTGGTGAATTATTTTATATTAGTTTTATTCTATTATTATTATTATACTATTTTTTGAAGATCCAATCAATAAAATGAAAAATAAATATTTTACTTAATTCACTTAACTTGCCAATTTTTATAGTGGTATTAAAGTCAAATTTTACTGCTGGATGGCATAAAGTAAAAGTTGCATCTCCTTGGCTATGAAATTGTTCTTTACCTACTTTTATGAGGCTGTAAAGTAGATACTTTTGAGGCAAGAATATATTTAAAGACTCAATATATCAGATTAACTAGCTCATACTCACTAATTCAGACTCCCTTTGCTTGTCCTAAGAGTATAAAATATCACCTAATGTACTTGTAGCACATCTATGGACATGCTTCACTCATCCTTAGACAGAAAATGTATTTGCTTTGTTCCCAGTGGTCACCTATCCAGGCACTGACCTCATTCGGTGCTGATTAACTTTTATTACACTCTTAGATATCCAACTAAAACTGTTAACATACAGTTTATATACTGAAACATAGAAACAAAATCCTGTATACTTGATATTACTTAGTGTACAAAATACAATAAGTATATTTATAAATAAAAATACAATAAGTATACTTGGTATACTTATTTGGTTTGTTAAACTCAATTAGATTTTTACAAAAAAAATCATTTATAAGTCATTCAATAAATATTGAACTAATTCTGATAATAATATGCAATTTGGTCCTATATATCACTACATGTGTGCCAAATCGAATAATTTTTCCACATTTTATGAATTTTTGAAATTTATTCTGAGTCATTATTGCTGACTCGTTGTTAATGATGTCATAAAAAATATTTCCGGATAACACAACTAACCTTAAGATTGATTTTCAACCTTTTCACTAAAGTTTCAATTCACTAGAACCAAGTTTCAACTCTCTTTCACTAGACAAGTTTCAACTCTCTTTCTCTAGACAAGTTTCAACCTACCAGTTTCAATCTCTTTCACTAGACCAAGTTTCAACTCTCTTTCACTAGACCAAGTTTCAACTCTCTTTCACTAGACCAAGTTTCAACTCTCTTTCACTAGACCAAGTTTCAACTCTCTTTCACTAGACCAAGTTTCAACTCCCTTGCGTAAATGCACTAAGGAAAACATTGACATACTAGCACACGCAGACTTGACACCTTTGTGAGAACCACTTAAATGCTCTTAAATCCATTTTAGATTGATTATGTACCAAGTTTCAATTCTCTTGCAAAAATAGAGTGGGTGGTACGTTGTGAAAGCCACTTAACTGCTCTTAAAAACACCTGAAACAGATAATTCAAATGAAATCCCAGATGCAGATTATTTTCCTAACACAATACTTTTCCTTTATACCAACAGTATAAATGAGGAAAAGTAAAAAGTACAAGTGTAATTCACATGTGTGGTTTTAATATTTTTAGTGTGATTCCTTAATATAAAAATAAAGAAGTATACCAAGTTTCATCTTAATGGGACTAGTATATTTTATTGGGATTTTTGTTGCATCAGTTTTGTCAATTATCAATTCAAACATCATCAGCTCCTCACACCACTTACTCCCATGTACGGTTCTTAAATATTCACATTACATTCTTAGGAAATATTCTCTGGTTTTTTATTTTTTTCTTTAAAAAACGTGTTTTTAAGAAGTGTTGTAACTTTAAGTGTTTTAGATTACAAGCAGTTAAAGAGTTGTATAATTAATTACTTTCACCTGGTTTGTTAAGGAGTTGGTGCCTTTAGGTCGTTAATAGTTCCTTCTAGTTAATTGTATCTAATAACATTTTCAGGGTTCCACTTGTCATTAGTAGATATTCTTGTTTTTTAAACATTTTTAAGTGTAATTAAATTACATATAATCTGTATTTTTTTTAATCATCTTACTTTTTTATGTTTATATTTTTTTATTATCTTAATTTTTTGGGGGATATTTAAATAAAATTGGCTGTTAAGTCAACAATATAATAATAAACCAAAACCAAAGTATTTTGCTTACAATATTATGTGTTTACAAAGCATATACTAAACATTAATTCAGCCAAAGTTGTGGTCACAAAGTTTGCAATATAAATGCCAGTAAATTCCACAATAGGTTATTTATATAATAACTTGTGTAATATAAACATATATGTGTATATAATAGGTAACTTGGTAATTAGGTAATAGGATGAGTATTATTGATGTAGAATTGATTTGATCTTACCTTATCTTTCTACTTAAGTAAAACAGTGCACTATTGGGCATACAATAATTTTTAGGGCATTATTTGCGTTTTCAGATTTTAACATAGTACCAGCTCTAGAGATATTGTTTTAAACTAGCTTGGTTTAAAACAAATATTTCTATATAACTAACTTTGACATTTATCTTTTTAGCCGTATTATTCTTTAATTTATTAATTAGCGTTTCAAAAAGTTACCTTTTGCAAAAGCAGAACAATTGTAATTTTTTAGCTAAAAAATGTTTTTATTTGATTTATTAGTTAATATTCCATCTAACACTGTTATTATCCTGTGTAAATTTGCTTTAAAATTGTATCTAATTCATGAATTTATCCAAAAGGATATATCTCTATTAGTATACCTTAAGAAAAAGTGTTTATAAAGAGGTTGTTAGCTTGACAACCAATATAATACTTTAAGAGACAGTAAAAGGCTATTTTAAACAAACTGAACAACCATGAGTTGTAGATAGTTTAATAGCACTTCCTCTCAGTCTTATACTACTTATAATCTATTCTCTTGTACCGTCTTATAGGCTCTAATAGAATCAATACTATTAGAGAAACTGCTAACACTAAGAAGCATTTATTTGAGGGTGTCCTTAAAATCTCTAGCCTTGAATACACTCTGTGTAAAAATTGTTTGAATAGAGTGTAGCTTTATAATCTAGCCCCATTAATAAAAAATCAGATTCTTCCTGATTTTAATAAATATCAGGTATTTAGTATTAATCATATTTTAACTGATATGATTTGTTCTGTCATGTTTTTCCCTGTGGTGTTATTAGTGTTATCCTTATTTTATAGGACCCAATAAAAGTAGAGGTGTAATATGAAGAAAGTACTTTCTCCGTTTTTTATCTTAGTGATTTTGGCTATTATTTGACTTAAGTTTAGCAACACTGTGTAGTCCACTTATTCTTTTGTAAAAAATTTACTATAATATTATATTATTATATATATATATATAATATATATTATACATATATAATATATATATATATATATATATATATATATATATATATATATATATATATTTATATATATATATATATATATAATTGATTTAAAAAGTGTGATTAAAATGCAAGCCTCGAGCTGGGATTTGAACCCAGGATAGATAGATATCCATAAAATAAATACATTAAATCGCACCGCACTAACTCGCACGACTGCAGGAATATTAGTTGAATAAAAAAATGCAATAAAATATGTATGTGTGCGATTATATATAGGTATATGTATGCAGAAATTTTAGTTCGTAGACGTTTCTATGGGATACAATAACTTTCTAACGCTTTCTCTGACTGAAATGATACTTGGTACTGTAATTAAACTTATTAATTTCCTTAACCCTATTGTTCATGAAATATGTGTGACATCATTTACCCATTATAATGACTCAGCAACATTTCAAGAAATCACAAATCTTCAAAAGTGAAAGATCAGCCTGTGTGATCAGGCTGACATTTTTTACAATTTTTATAACTATGTATGGTTACGAAATATTAAGTTACTTTTTATTATCAGTATTACTTCAGGTTTTATTGATTGACATATATAACATAATGTACTCAAATCATGTTTTTTGACTAATCCATTTGAAAATTCGCTTATATGGTGGCTGTATGCTGCCTATATATACTAGTAATTTATATAGACAAACTGATTTTGGACAACAACCATGCGGTCACAATTTTAAAAGAAAGGCCTCTTGTTTGAAACGTAAATGTGCTAAAATATTTTAAAAATTAACATAAAGTAAGCTTCATGTTCAGATGAATTTGAATAATGCTTTGCAATGCCAATTTTGGAGTGATGACCATAGTTTTATATATCTTATGAGTAATTTATCCTTAGTCTCATTTTTAAGTTTATAGAATTCACACATTTTTTAAAAAATTAAAAACAACGACTTTAATTCTATAATTTCATAAGCTATAAAATTAAGCTATGGCCATTTCACCCAACACTGTGGGCATCATCAGGCTGATAAACTAAACACTACATTAACAACTAAAAATCACAGGAAACAAAGAAATTGATTATTGAATCAAAGCACAACTTTGAGAAAGATGAGAATAAAATATCCTGCACGTGAAGACTTTGGAAGAAAACTCAATGCTCTTGAATCGATTGAAAATTTATTTATCCAGCAAAAACACCGAAACTCAAACTCTTAATGAACAGAAAGAAGTGGTCCATTCTCCTATATTTAGTAAATTTTATAAAAGTATTAAAACTAGTCATCAATATGAAATAACTTAGTCTAGTTCTGTCTGACATATTTAGTTTTGACATGTTAAACCTTAACTTTTTGTTGCAACCTTTCTGTTTTATTTGTTGATGAAGTTAAGTTTTAGCTAATTCTGTGATTTTTTATTTATTTTAATTCTAGTCTTTTATGTATATGTGCTTTCTTTGTTTCTGTGTATTTAAGTTGTTAATGTAGTGTTTAGTTTATTAGCCTGATGATGCCACAGTGTTGGGTGAAATGGCATAGCTTAATTTTATAGCGTATGAAATTATAGAATTAAAGTCATTGTTTTTAATTTTTAAAAAAAAATATCTTATGAGATAAATAGGTCCATTTCCTTTGAAATTTGTTCAGAAAAAAATGAGTAATAAGTAGTAATATAATATTACTATTAAAGTTATGAAGCATTAATAGAAAACATAATCAAGAAATGGATTTTTGTACAAAGAAGCACGCATTTCAAAGGAAATTATCCTAGCTAAGGATCTCTGTGTCATATTTTTTTATTTGTTATTAAAAGGGGTTATTACTGTAAAAATCATTTCATTTATAGCCTTCATATTTTACTAATAAAATTTGTATGTATATGTTAACAGGGAGAAAAGACAAAAAATAGAAGATATAAAGAAAAATATCCGGGATGCAATTCTGGTAATTCTATTAATTTAATTTTTATAATTTTTAGCTCACAGCAAAACTCAAGCCCCTGTGTTATTGTGAGTGTATATTCAATAACTTGAGCCCTTGTTTATTGTGAGTAATATTTATGATAACTTGAGCCCCCAAGATCTTGAAATGTGATAATATTTAATGTAATATATTGTGAGTAAGTATATATTAATTGATAACTTGAGGGGAATGCAATTTAATTGGTAATAATTTTGATAAATTTAGATATTTGAGCCTTGTGTTATTTGAGTGCAGTATACTAATGGAGCCCCTGTGTTATTGTGAGTAATAATTTAATTTAATGTGATGTAATTTTATATTTAATGATAAAGCCCTTTAATGAATTAATTGAGCCCTTGTGTTATTGTGAGTAATATTTTAATGATAACTTGAGCCCCTGTGTTATGTGAGTATATTTAATGATAACTTTGAGCCCCTTGTTATTGTGAGTAATATTTAATGAACTTGAGCCCTGTGTTATTGTGAGTAATTTAATGATACATGAGTCCATGTGTTATTGTGAGAATATTTCATTAAAACTTGAGCCCATGTGTTATTGTGAGTAATATTCAATTATAACTTGAGCCCTTGTGTTATTGTGAGTAATATTTAATTATAACTTGGGCCTCTGTGTTATTGTGAGTAATATTCCCTTATAACTTGAGCCTTTGTTTTATTGTGAGTAATATTCTTTTAAATCAATAATTAATTAATAAAACCCTTTTATGTTTCTTTTCAACCAGGTAAGTAGGATATTTACAACCTTTAATGCAGGAGTATTATTTTTATCTTATTCAAATTGTCTTGCTATAAAGAATGCCATGGTTGTAATGGATGAATATTGGGGGTATCAAAATAGTGACCTTAAATTTAAACATGACGCCATCTTTGAAACTTAACTTCATAATTTAATCTTTTTAGTTGCTAAATAAATAAAAAATAAATATGCTTATTTTTTTCAGACAATCTCTGGAGCAATGTCAACATTGACTCCTCCTATAGCATTAGAACACCCTGAAAATCAGTTCAGAGTTGATTATATTCAGGATGTAGCCTCTTCCCATGACTTCGATTACCCACCTGTAAGTCTTATTAGCCATTCTCTTTATATAAATATTTTAATAAATAAATAAAACTTTTATGATAAAGTTAATAATTTTTTTGTATTATATATAAATTTGAAATCAATTATTTTCACTGCTATAATGCATTACTAAATACAGAAAAACTAATTTTTATGGTAAGTAGTGTAGAATGCAGAAGGCAACAGGAAACTCCTGTATTAAAGATCTACAGATATTAAAAAAACAGTTTTAGGGTGTTGTATGAAGTACTCTAGTAAAATATTCTGGTTTCGTACCTTTTGGCGGGAATTGCTTGAGATTTCGCTTTAAAGAAACCTACAAATTTATGCCAACTAGGAATTTGAAATGTAAAATTAATACTTCAAATGACTGGATTAGAAAATATAAAGATTGAATTACATAGAAAGAGAGTGGACATTTTACTGACAGCGAAATGAGAATAGACATTTTTTTATTGAGAGTATTATTTATGTTCATGTTTTTAGTGGAGACTTTTGGATAAGAGATTTTAGTTAATCATTAGTTATTCATAATTGTAATTCATTCATGGTCTATTGTTAGACAACCTGGAGTGGGGGAGCAGTTATTATACTAATTAAAGCTTATTGAATTAAGGGATATGTGTGGTATAATGTTGAAATTATTCTAGTCAAACTTCACACCCAACCAAATGACGTGTTCCTTGTTCAACCATGTATGTCTACCTCTGAGAAAGAATAACTAAACACTGTGTATGATGACTTAAATGGAATTATAAAGTCAGTCAAATGTGGTGGAAATTTAATTATATTGAGAGAGGAATTTGGTTGTTGGTGATGGAAGAGACGGAGATGTCATTGGACCTTTTGGCCTAAGTTCTAAAAAACGAGCAAGGGGATTGACTTTTTGAACTTAAGGTAAACTTGCTAAGACGAGCATGGATTTTCTTCAGGTCATGAGCAGGTTTCTCTTTGCAGATAACCACCCCTTCATCAATCAATGCTAGTCAAAATAATATGGAATGCACAGAAACGATGATTCATTAGTAAAAACAAAATCAAATTATATTAAAGATTAAAGGGCTCGAATATAATTTGAAACAATAACGTTAGGATTGGTTAAGTGATTACAAATAATTACAATTACAATTAAAGTAATTGCTACTTATATTTTTACGATGATTACCTGAAGTGTTGATTAATAAAGATGGGTAGTGGCCAGCACACATCTGTGCTATAGCTGAAGACAACGACGAAGTTTAAAGTTGATTTAAAATAACATTTTCCAGTAGAATGTATTGGTGCATCTTTCCATATTCAAATAATTTATAAATAGGCATGATATGAGATACAGACCTTCCAGGGATACAATAATAAGTCACGTGAGTTGGTGTTGTAAATCTGATGATGACGATGTTGACGAGTCGGATTTAAAAGAAAAACTGACGCTACAAGCCAACAAGTTTTCACAACCGGCCTTCAGTAGCGCGCATGTCCCAAGCTTTGACGTCACAGATACATCATAGAACGAGAGTACAACAAGGTCGATGACAATATTGACAAGTTGGATTTATGAGACGAACTGACACTACAAGCCAACACGTTTTCACAACCGGTCTTCGGTAGCGCAGATGGTCCAAATTCTGATGTCACAAGAGGTGGGTACAACAAAGTCTCTTCTGATTGGCTAACTCAAGGTCCCTGTGCCCAGCTGCAGGTACATAGTGACGAGCCAAAATACAAAGTGAAGGATGAATGAATATCTTAGTATATTTATCATTTACAATAAGCAAGTCTACGCCAAACCTCATAAGCTCTTTTTTCCTTTGGAAATTTACTTTGAAGTGTTAAAAGATCCTTAGAAACTGGTGCAATAAATATTTGTACAGGTTTGCTATTTAAAGAAATTGTTTAATATTCAGCTTTATGGAGTGAAAACTCCATTGAACGAGCCACTTTGGATAGCTCATGTGAGGTTTGAGTTGGTTTAACAGAATATTTAAAATCGGTGTCGAAAATAATCTCGCTTACTGAAAATGGTTCCTGTCTGCTTGGATATCAGATCCCGTTTGCAATTAACAGGAAATCTCATGAGATTCATAGTCAAGGTGTGAAACTCCTCCCTTCACCTCTCATTGTCGAAAACTAGAAATGATAAGAAAACTTCTCACGAAAATTAAAGAACAATATGAACTGGTGTCAACATCCATCATAAAAAAATTGTGTGCAACATTATTGTCTAAAAAATTTTGGACTGTTTTATTACTGTCTCAAAATAATAATAATTTTCTCTTTTTTGTAGGAGTTCTATGAGCATACGGAAATCCTGTGGAAAGATCGTGGTGTTCAGGCGTGTTTTGATAGGTCTAATGAGTATCAATTAATTGATTGTGCAAAATAGTAAGTTTATATTTGATTTTTTAACTCACTTTTTTGCCATATTTTATAACAATTATTAGTTAAAAGTCATGTTAAATGTATTGTTTTACCTTTTATGAATTCTTTGCTTAATTCTTTTTTGTGTGTATATTTAAAAAGGCTTAATTGAAGATTATATCAAATTATTTGAATTATACTTCTTTTTTTTGCAAAGTATAATATTTTTTTTTAAATTTTGTTTAAAGCAAAAAGGTTATTGTGTTTTAATGATGAAATGGTATTTTCATTTTTTTTGACAAAAAGCTCTCAACTATTTAGGCTCTTTCGGCACTCTGAAGTGTTGAAACATAACCAAATAGAGTGGGCATTATGTCGAGCCTTCAATAATGAAGAATGTTGAATGATGAAACTGTTTCCAGATGTAGCATAGCAATAGCGTATTGTTTGTTGCATTTTTGATGTCTACCATAACTTAACTGATATGATTTTTTTTTCAGCTTTTTGGACAGAGTCAATGTTGTTAAACAAAACGACTACACACCTACAGAACAAGTAAGATTTTACATATTTTGTCCTATCCTCACTCTTTAAGAATGTCTATGCGTTGTATACATATACAGTGATTAATATTTTTTGTCTCTTAATATGTTAACTGATTGCAAAAATATTTATCTAGTTTTTATAGACCAGGGGTGTTTTGTTAATAAAAAGTGCAATGGCTGGAACCGGTCTCAATTTTTCGTAAATACCTTCCTGAACCAGGATCTGCAATTCTGCCGACTCGTATTGGATGGGCGTCCCAGGCAGAATGCACTTTACAGGTCAAATTTACCACCCAAGTTAACAAACAGTGTAATGGCTGGAACCGGTCTCAATTTTTCGTAAATACCTTCTTGAACAAGGATCTGCAATTCTGCCGACTCATATCGGATGGGTGTCCCAGGCAGAACCTTTGATCCCTAAAGTGCGTTTTGCCTGGGACACCCATCCGATACGAGTCGGTAGAATTGCAGATCCTTGTTCAGGAAGGTATTTACGAAAAATTGAGACCGGTTCCAGCCATTACACTTTTTATTAACAAAACACTCCTGGGCTCTTGGTCTATTAGTATTCCTGAAAATATAATCTGAAGCTTGTTTTAATCATTTTATTCTTATTAAATTTTTAAAAATGATTTATTTGGAAGTTTTTTTTTAACTTTTACTTAACTTGGAAAAACAAATTTGATTAAATTTAGGAAAGAGATGAAATCTAGCAACTCTGATAATTTTAAAACTGCTTTATCATCCAGTATGCTTTTAGTTTATACATTGATGCCTCATTGATTTTTAAACCACTGCAAATTTTTACTGAAATGAAAAATTCTTAATTCTGTTTTGGCTCACCTTTAACATAAGCCAGTTAAAAACTGTCAATTTTGCTAATTTCATATACAGATTTACTTATGGAATAATTTTTGGTACCAATCTCCTGTGAGCAAGTCAATCTTTATTACACTGTAAAAATATTCTCCAGCAAAAAAATATTCAAAAGCTTTTAACTTTATACATACTGACCAGTTCTCTTAAAACTGTTCCTTTTAATAAATTACTTAGTAAGTTAATCGATAGTGATCTAAAGTTTCCTCGTCATGTTGAAAAAAGTTATTGATAAACTATTGTTCAAGCAATATGAACCTAGTAATGCAACTCATGCTATACTATGGTTAGGTTTATCCACATCATGCCATTACACTTTATTATGGGTTAATACTTCACTAGCAAATCCCAGTATTTATATTGCAAAAGAGAATAATTAGAACAATTTTTTTTCTTTTGTCTCTTCAGTAAATAAGATATATTCTTTTCTGCATGTACCATCGTTGTGACGACATAACATGCATAATAAATCTTCTTTTTTCGATTTAAATATCTTAAAATGTTAAATAATAATTTTAGTTTTGTAGTTAAATAACTTTATACGTGTACTAGTATTTTTATGTATTGTTGTTCTTGAAATACTTCTTACATTTGAAATATAGCTGTGGGGTACAACTGTGTACTTTTTAACAATTTGTTAATTTTTCAAAATCAATTTCTTTTGTAAATTTAATAAATTCGTGCCGAAAGTCTTTGTCTAAAAGTAAATTATATTAAATTAATTTAAATTATAAAAATTATGAAATTAAATAAATTAAAACAATTTATGAAGTAAAGCCTCTTAGGGAGAGAATAAAATTCTCGCCCTATACTCCATTTTCATATTAAAATTTTGTAAATATGTCATTCACATATCGTGTTTGGAATACACAGTGAGATCACAATATGTATCTGAAAACTCACAGCTTAACTTGACTTATTCTTTATTGTCTCCTCTTATGTTTTTTTATTTATTACTTGTCTTCTCTGTATCAATACTGATTAATTTTGTTATTAAACTTAAATATTTGGTTTTTGTTGCAGGATATTCTGAGGTGTCGTGTCTTAACATCTGGCATATTTGAAACTAGATTTCAAGTAGAAAAAGTTAATTTCCAGTAAGTTTTTTACCATTATTTATATTTTATTATATTTTAATTAGAATTTGAATGTTTGCTATATCTATTTAAAAATTGTTCTTATCCTCAGATATTATCAGTACTGTGTTTATTACTTTTAAACCAATGTCTAATATTTGTATTAGTTGTCATTGTTTCTGATATAAACATTAACATGTGTTGTTAATGTATGTTTACAACTCTGTTATATTTCAAAGTTGGAATACAATAAAAAATAATGGTCTTGGTCTGAATTATTCTAAGCATAATTAAAACTAAAAGTGTACTGGAAACCCAATTTAGTCAACTTGATAATTATTATGTGATATTATATTATGTCTGTCAAAGATCTCTAGATCTCTGCTAGGCATGGTATAAATCTTCTGTGTTAATTTATTTATTATATTTCCATAAAAATTTTACTTTAAAAACACATTAATTATAATAGTAAATAAGCTGTTATATTTGTATTAAAAAATAATTCCTTACTTATGAAATATGTAATAAGTTGCTCATTAAAACAAGCTATAGTATTGTTTAGTATTTTTAAAGGCCTCTTAAAATACATGCAATACTCCATGGGGTTTCAAATAAGTTTCACCAGGTAAAGATTTCACTACCTGGTTTCATCATGCTCCTGTTTTTTAATCATGCATTGCACATGTTTCATCGTGCACTTGGTTTCACTTTGACTGCTTAGAGAGAAAATTTGTTGTTTAACATTTTTTGTGGAATTTGTTGTCAACATGTGTCTTTTTTAAAATCCCTTTGATTTGTTTAATGACATTATGATTGATGATAAAGAGTGGCACCTTTGTTTTATTTATTTTTATTCTGTTATTAAATGTTAAATTTGTATGTTTACAGTATGTTCGATGTAGGTGGACAAAGAGATGAGAGGAGGAAATGGATACAATGTTTTAATGACGTAACAGCTATTATATTTGTAACTGCTTGTTCGTCTTATAATATGGTTCTTAGGGAAGATCCTACTCAGAATAGACTTCGTGAATCCCTTGAACTATTTAAGAGTATATGGAACAACAGGTTAGTTACTTTTGCATTACTTAGGTTTTAGTTGGTGGCCACTTGAGTAAGATGTAACAAAACAAAGTGGGATATGACATTATGTCGACCCATCAATAATTATGAATGTCGAGTGATGGTTCAGTTCCTAGGTGTAACATAACATTTTGCATGTTACAAATCTGAGTTGTCTCTGGCACAATTATATTGTGTAAACCAGCGTTAATTCTTTTCCTGGTTTTAAGTTGCACATTTCATCTTTAATACTCCAAAAACATCTATTTTCTGCTAAACATTACTATTCTGCGCATTGTTATTGTTGTTTTTTATTTATAATGCTTTGTCATTGTACTATTAATTTTTATTTAGCTGTGAATTTTTATTATACAGTTTAATATTATAACTTTTCAGATGGCTGAGGACGATATCAGTAATTTTATTTTTAAATAAACAAGATTTACTTGCTGAAAAAATCAAAGCTGGTAAATCTAAATTAGAAGAATATTTTCAAGAGTTTTCAAGGTAAATCTTTTAAATATTCTTAAATTAGTTTATAATCAAATAAATAAAAATTAAATTATCCTTTTATTTTTCATATTATCATTAAATATACAATAAATAACTAATTTTTATCAAGAAAAAACAAAGTCATATGAACATGTATTTGTGGATTCTTTATGCAAGTTAACTTTAGTTATTATACTGAATAGATTAAACTTTTTATACAAATTTAAATTCAGTGGCAAAATCATCTCTAGGGAGATTTGGGCCTCTGCCTCACTTCCCAAAATATGCTGGTGGCAATATTTGGCTTAAATAAAGTATTCTCAATAACAAGAATTGGATCTTTATAGTTGAGAAAATAATGCTTTGTATTTTTGTTATTTAAATATTTTTAGTAAATTTTCATAAAAACCACCCTTATTAGTTTGTTTGTATTTTGCATGGTAAAGGGGGGATTTGATTCCAAAAATTTAAGTTTCTAGTCCACTGTTAAAGGTTTTAAATAAATTATTCTAGCGGCAACAGGGATTTTAGATGAACTCTAAGGCCCGTATTCAAAGACGTTTTCCTAACATTCTCCTATTTTTTTCCTAACATTCTCCTAACACTCCTAACATTTTCCTAACATTCTCCTAACATTTTCCTAACACTAAATTTTCCTAACTCCTAACACTCACCTTAGGTTTAGGTAAGGGAAATGTTTTTAAGCCACGAAATTTAAATGATCCGTTCCCGTGTTTTAAAAGTCATTAGAGGCTTCGCATGATTTTTTTTTAGTAAGAACCTAAGGTAGTCAAGTCAAAAAGTGATACATTGTAAATAACGTAAATATATCGCAAAAGTATTCAATGTTATTAACTTATTACCTGGATTTACGACACACTTTGTTGTATTTATAACTATCTACATAATTTACATAATACTGTTAATCCACTACCTTACTATTAGGGAGTTTACCCTGAAATTCTTTTAACACAATCAGATTTTTTATTTTCTAATGGTCTGTTTGTGGCGGGTTATCGATTCAAAGAGGAAATTCAGTTGGTCCGGTGTGAATAATTCAGCCATTATATACCAAAAAAATTTTACACAACCAAAAATGAATTGATGACAAAATACGAAAACAAAATTGTGTAAATGATTTAGCAAATGAAAACAGTGTTGCACTGATTAACAGGTCTTCATTTAGACACCTTTGGATCGTACAACCTGGTCCACGTTCAAACTTGAAACGCTTGATACTGCTTTATTTATGAAAGCTGTTACAATAATTGAACATTGTATTTGTATTAACTCTACTGTTTACTGAAACACATATGTAAATAAAGTTTCTAATATATTTAACATTCGCCAAAGGCGAGGCCGCATTGTTGTTTATGAACAAAGTGTGTCGTAAATCCAGGTAATAAGTTAATAACATTGATATTTTGCCGATATATTACGTTACTTACATTGGTATCACTTTATGACATATCTACCTTAGGTTCTTACTAAAAACATCATGCGAAGCCTCTAAAAGACTTTTAAAACACGATAGGAGAACGTTAGGAAGAATGTTAGGAGTTAGGAAAATGTTAGGAAAAAGTTAGAAAATGTTAGGAAAAAGAAGGAGAATGTTAGGAAAATGTTAGGAAACGTTATTGAATACGGGCCTTAATGTGCACTGTACTGTAATGTAATAGTTAACATTAATGTTGATGACATCATATGTAGCTTTGCCTGAGGTGATAATGTCATATATATTTTGCAAACAATAAGTCTGTGTTGCTCCATACAATGAATCCTTGCACCAAGATTGATGTTTTTTTGGAATCGGTTAGGTACAAATGATGCATCTAGAAATCAAGATAATTGACCCCCCCCCCTCTTTACTGATTCCCAGAGGTCACCCATCTACATACTGACTATGTAATTCCACAAAAATTATGGATGTGTTGTCTGCATTTAATGAAATTATGTATACTGCAAGAAGAGAGTGATATCGATGTATCAATATCTGAAACTACTAGAGGTGGACTATAGACTTTGGCCAAGTGTAATTTTTAAAATTCTTAGGTTCTATGGTATACCTGACATTATTTCTTTTCATCATTTATACCGGAAGGAAAAGTATTGTGTTTACAAAAATTCTGAAACCGGGATGTCACCGGAATTATCTGTTCCAGGTGTTTTTAAGGCCTCCTGGGTGGTTTATGCAAAGTTGTCTGTCTGTATGTGTTGTATGTAATCATTTCAGTGCCAAGTATATTTATGCTAGAGAGTTGAAACTTTTGTACAAATCAGTCTATTCCTGTAGTTATGCTATTTGGAGAATACTTTTTTCTATGACATCCACAACCTGCAAAAATGGCTTAGCAAAATTTTGAAAAATCATTCATAAAACTCAAAAAAATGATGCAATCGGACTGAGATTAGCACGCATGTAGCCATGTATAAGTCTAACATATGTGCCAAGTTTCATCTCATTATCAGCATTAGTTAAAACTATTTCATTGGAGTTGAAATTTGGTACAAGTATATACCTTTTACGTAATAAATAAGGACACTTAAGTTTTGTTGCAATATGACTAGTATAAAAGTTAAGCAACATCAAGTGTGGTCAGTGCCTGGATGAGTGACCACTGAGAATGGAACGAATGTATTTACTAACTGAGGATGAGCGTAGGGAGTAGTAAGTATTTATGTAGCGAATCCAATGTAATGTAGAAAAGTTCCCAGGTACCCTGTACCCAATATTTTTGTTTTATTTGGTGAATAGTCATCAGAATAATACACTTCTTATTTTTGTTAAATATAACTTTTATTTGGTATTTAAACCAATGAAAGTTAATATTTTAACTAATAAACTTTTTTACAAAAATCATTAAGTTAATTTGTTAATTTATTAAATTTTTCAGGTATCAAACTCCTATAGATGCAGCTCAGGATTCTGTAGATGATCCACAAGTCACTAGGGCTAAATATTTTATCAGAGATGAATTTCTTGTAAGTTATACCTTAATGTAAAATAATACTAATTTAAATTTAAGCTATGTTTAATTTTGGTAATTAAAAAAACATTAAAATTCGAAATTAACATGATTACTGACTTTTATTTATAATCTAATAATACAAATAAAATAAAAATAATGTAATTTGAATAATAGTGTAATAAATAATGTAACAATAAATGTTTAATTTGCTGGATTAAATGTTGTCACAGGAGTAGGTTATTTTGTGGCAGTGATTCTAATGTTTATGATTTTTACTTATGTAATTTCATTTTCTTAGACTACACTACCACTTCTTACTTTTCCTCACTACTTAATAGTGAAAAAAGTATTATGTTCTTAATAAAAATCTGAAACTTTTGTTTCAACTGAATTATCTGTTTCAGTTATTTTCAAAACCTTCTTAGCGGTTCTAACACAGAACTATTATGATCCATTGCATTACGTAATTAACAACTTTAACTCCACTTAATTCATACTTCCCGAACAAATTTAAAGCAACACTTAGTTGGTAAATTTATAAATACAACAATATTCCTTCTTAAAAAGTAAATAAATAATTTTTAAAAATAAAAAATACGATATCAAATAAAAACAAATAATGAAATTCAAAACATAACCTGACTTTCAGTGTTGCCAGAGTAGGGAATTTTTTTTTGTTACATAAAGAAGGGATTTTTTTATTAAAGAAAGAGGGTTGAAAGCATTGAGATTTTGGCGGGCTGTCAATTGATTTTAGCCGTGTGTCGTATTCTGGTAGATAATTAAACATAGTAATGCCATGATGATAAATAGATTTAAGTTTAAGTGAAGAGGAACAGGTGAATTTCATGAGTCTATTACTGCCTGTATTGTGCCTTGGTATTATGAAGCTTAGTAACTTTTGGGAATTGATGAATGTTTTTGTAAATATAAATAAGAACATATTTAATAAAAATTTGGTGAACTGACAAGGCTTGAGATAAATTAAAAAGTTGAATAGTACTAAAATCTATTGATTTATTGTAGATTATTTTAAGAACTCTTTTTTGAATTATAAACAAGGTATTAATATTTTTCTTTGACGAGTTTCCCCAAAAAATGATTCTGTATGACAGTCTGCTTAACAACATTGCATGATAAAATATCAAAAATTGATTTAAAGAGGCAACATTTTTTTTTAGTTTATAAGAGGAATAAATAGCAGTAGTAAGAGTTCTAGTTAAATAAGTTATATGGCATTCCATGACAATTTTTCATCAATATACAATCCAAGATATATAATACTGTTAGTTAAGAAATTTCTTCACAACAATCACTAATACATACAATATCATGACTATGAAAGTACAATTTTCTAGTTTGATAGTCATTATCATCGAGAGTCATTATTAAAATCGAAAAATCATTTATTTGAATTGAAATTTGACACAAGTTCAGTAGTAAGTATACCTTTGTGTAATTAGGATGTATGCTAAGTTTAATAATCAGAGGAAGAGTAAATCAAGTCAGAATTAAGCATTGCCTATCTAATAAGTTTGATGGATCTTATATAATTTTAATAATTTGATTGATTGATTGATTATTGATTGATTAAAAATAATTTAATAATTTGTTTATTTTACTTTAATTATTTGGTTTTGCAGAGGATTTCTACGGCAAGTGGTGATGGAAAACATTACTGTTATCCTCACTTCACATGTGCAGTAGATACAGAAAATATACGGAGGGTTTTCAATGACTGCCGAGATATAATTCAGCGTATGCACCTTCGTCAGTATGAACTCTTGTGATCTGTCCCACCACCTTACACTATAATTATATTATTTAAATACATTCATATAAATTATACAAATTTCCATCAAAGTGATATCGACTTAAAGTTTAGTTTATATTTTTAAAGTAGTGTGAAACACTATTTTAATGATATTTATGTTGTGGTGTTGTCGACCATGAAATGAAATTTTATTTAATTACCCATATTTGTTATGTTTTTTGACAGTTTACTAATTTAAGGTTATTATTTATTTTTATTTAAAGAATTAGATTTATAGTTTGTATCTACTTATTTAGTCCTTTGACATTAAGGTAGCAATATTTTATGCCCATAATCTGCTCATAATCTGAGTCCTCATGATATATATTTTAAAATCTGACTTTTTTCTTTATTAATAAAAGCATAAACTTGGTGTTTAAATTTACATTCCTTTTGTTAAATTTAGTAAATTTTTTTAGTTCCATTTCAAAATTATTCATTTTGATCATCTTTTTATAATAATGTGCTATTATTTTTAAGTCGATATTATTTTGAATGACTTTGTGACAGATATCAGTTCCGATAAAAATATATATTTATAAAAATAATTAATGAAGAATAAGAATAATTATAATGTTTAAAAAATTGATTCTAAGCAACCTATTTTATTCTTTTAATTGACAATACTAACATCCTATTTTTAAAATTTTAATTGTTTTAACACATTTTATTTTTTTGTGAATAAATACATTAGTAGTTTATATTTATGCTTTTTAGTAAAAAATAGTATTATTTTTAGTGATGCTGTGGCTGTTTTATTTGTTTTATTTATTTTTTATTTGTTGATAGGTTGCTAGGATATCTGAATAAACAATGCCCAAATATTATATTAAAAAGAAGTAAAACAAAACAAAAAAACTTCTTAGTCAAATTAATTTAATAATAAAAATAAATAAAATGTTATTTTTAAATTATTGCTTCTTATTTATGATTAATTTTGTAAGGTTTTCCATGAGTGTTTAATGAACTTATATTCAACATTAATTTAAATATGGGAGCTTATTATTTTAAATTCATTTGTTTTTAAAGTATTTGTGGACTTATTACTCTCTTGTCCATGATAAACCAGTATCCGAACCATTTAAAGTTACCTGATTTATTTCAGGCTCCAGGCATGTGTAGCTCCTGGCTACACTGTCAAATAGTTTTGATTTTGATAAAATTGTATTGTTAATTGACTCGTATATTTTTTCTTTTTGGATTCTTCTCTATATTTTGATTGGTAACCAGTGACAAAAAGTGTGAATTTTATTTTCTTATTGACCTTCATTTTTTGTTGGATTAGAGGTACAAAAGTAAAATAAATCTTTATGTGGTCTTCAAGTTTATTTCACTATAAGGAACAATGTGACAGCTATGTGGATTTATGTGGTCACAATTATTATAACTTTACTAATTTACATTTCAATAAGTTTCTAATCATAAAAATAGCACTTTTTAGTCTAACCATACCAATATTAGCTGTCAACTTTTTTTTTTATTTAATGAAATGAACCATAAGAATTAAACAACCTCTTGTAAATTATATTCCAGGGGGTCTAGCTTCAGTGATTTGGTTGTTCAGTAGTCGCCCCCTTCCCCCTTGTAAGGTAGAGGTTATAATTGTTCAAACTTGTGTATTTACTGTACTGAACTTGAGTACATAATGTTCATTAGGTATTAATTATGAAAATTTGTTCATTTTATTACCTTTGGTGTACGTTTAATACGTTTAATTTTACAATTTTCTTTTAGTTTTTCTGTTTGATAATTTATTTTGTCTTTTCTCTTAATTTTGCTTATTTAATTCAATGAGTTATAAGTATATGCTTTTACTCTCTAGTGTGCCATTTTTTCCTTTGGCACATTTTTTGTGAATAGAAAATAAAACAGAAATTATGGTATGCTGTGCCATTTCGGGATGTCTCAAGACAGCTCGAAAAGCTAATATTTGACAGTTTTCAAAAAAATTTGTCAAAAGGTGTCAAGGAGTCACCTGATTTCCAATTTTCACTGCAATTTTAGGGGACCAGCGCTGGTAGTATGTAAAAGGTAGAAAAAGAGGAAAGATAGCAATCTTGCAGTATATGGTTATATTATCTGTGGTTAATTCTTCTTAATGAATGAATGAATCACTCTCCAGTGTCTTAAAAGTGACCTAGAGATTAATTCATTATTTAGTAAAACTTTAAAGGTTTGAGAATGCAATTATTGCCTACTTTAACCTTTTTCTGTTGTACTTACTTAACCTTTTGATCATTCAAAATCATTTATATAAATAAAAGATCTATGTAAATTTAAAGAAGGATTTATGGTATAATTATCTTATCAATTTTGAGATTTCATTTTGGTTAAGAGATAATGGAAACTGATGGCTTTTTATCTATGGAAATCTATTTGATTTTAAGGTTATTTTGTTTACTGGTGCCATGAAATAAAAAAATAGAGAATATTTTTCAAAAATTGATCAGAATAAAAATATTTACTGGTGTACTTTTTTGAACTTAAAACTAAAACTAAAAAAACAATAAATAATTTTAACTAAACTGAATCTGCAAAAAAAATTTATATGAATTTATTTTTATTATGAAAAATAAATAAATTAATTGAAGTAATTAAATGGGATGTATTTTTATCAAATTCGGCACAAATTAATGAGAATTCCTCAAATTCTTTACCCTGTCTCCCTAAAACTTAAGTAGAAAATAATGTTTTTATGTTTTTTTATTTTGAGAAAGAGGCTATTTTTAATTATTTGTTTAATTACAATTGTCCATTCAGTTGTTAAAAAATCTTGTCTTCTTTGAACATAAAACAATAATAATGTAACTATTTTTTGGTTTGAAGTATTCAAATTGAATTGTATAATATTTTCTGATATTATGGCTGAAAATCATGCCTTTATTCAGATTCAAAAAACAATAAATAATTAAACTAATGTGAAACATTTTATGATTTTTTATTAAAAAAGTTCAAATTTTGATTAGTTTGCTAAAAAGGACATTTTGCATAAGAATGACGTATTGCTTTGCCTCTTTAGTTTATTTGAATATTATGAAATAAATTTTGTAAAATAACTTATTTTTTTGTAGATTAAATAAATTGAAAAAAATGTATTATTTTTTAGAGAAAATTAAATATATGGAATGAACATTTTTTTATGAAATATATGAATATGTATAATATTTTTTATTGTATTATGTATATTTTTATATTTATAAATTATAATTTTGATCAAATATGTTATAATTGATTACATATATGAGTTTAATTAAATTTGATATGTTTGTCTTGTATGCTAAATGTTAGATAAAACGATTATATTGTTATTAACTAAATTTTGTTGAGCAAAACATTGCATTTTTGCTTTTTTATTTTATTTTTGTTTATTTATTGTAAGGGTTGATAAATTTAAAAAATATGAATATTCTATTATCAACACGGGGCTAAATTTGATTTTTGCCTAAAATGTTGTAAATTAAATCATCTCTGTTGAAACCTAATAGGTTAATTGTTTTAAATCCTTAATTTATGGTTTAGTCATGAGTTACAGGCTGTGTTTTAACAAATGAATTTTTTAAAAACTTGAAAAAATTTAATTCTCTTTCATGATTTGAACTGTACTTCTGTACATGAGTGAATGGAGTTCATTTTAAATAATGAAAGGAAAAGCCCATAATTTCATTATAAATATTAAAATGAAATAAAGAGTTAATTTTTATTTCTTCAACCGCTTTGCACTAATGATGGCCTAAAGTTAGGTTGAAAGCAGTTTGCCAATCAAATTTTATTTTATGAAGAGACTTTTTATTTTTCATACTTTTATTATTTAATGAGTATATTCAATATAAATACGACTGTGTAAGAATATCTCATAACTAATATTATAACATATTTAATTAAAATTATTAGATGCATTGAAAACTGTCTAAAAAGTGAGAAAAAATTATAATTTAATTTATGTAACTAAATAATTTAAAAGAAAAATAGCCGAAAAAAATACTTTACTCAGTTACCCTTTCTTGTTTTTTAAATATAGTTTGCAAATTCTAATTTTTAATTCATTTTACAATTTTTATTATTTAGTTTTTATTTCATTGTTGTAAGATTTTAGTTTTTATTTGTTATCTAAGTTAAAGTTTAAATTTAAAATTAAAAAAAAATGTTTTGAAGCATTCACACCGCCCTAGTCTTTATTTATTATTATCATTATTGTTTTTTTATGTTTACCAATTTTTATGAAAAAATGAATATAAATAAAATAAGCAATGAATGATGAAAAAAAGAGAGCTATATTATTTTTAAAGCACAATTTTTTTGTATAAATAATTTTAGGTGTTTTTTTTGTTAGATGATAATATGTTAAAAGTTATTTAACCATGAAATCTGCATTTTATTTTAATTTAATTTATTGTTTTAAAGTATGTATTTTTAATTAAAAAATGACATTGTTAATGGGGATTACTGTTTCTTTTTAATATTTTAATTGATGTATGTTTCTAAATATGTACCGCCGGGGTATCTACCAATAGATGAGATCATAAGCTAGTATTGTAGAAAAATCTTAAAATTTTTAGTATGGTTTGAAAAATGTCTTTTCTTTAGTTTTTTTTTCTTAAAATATGTTTGAGCCTTTACCAGATCAGGGTTTATTTTTATCTTTATTAGACTTTTGAGTTATAATAAATATGAAAAAATGTATGCCTCTTGTCCTTCTGTCCTGTAGCATGTTAATGTTTACTAATAATTTGCATTTTTATGTCTCAAACTACTTTTTGTTTGAAACAGTGAAAGTCGAACAAAAAAATCACTAACCAGTATTGTATAATTAAAGGTACAAGATGAGAGAAAGGGCATTACTTTAACAATCTGTCCATACCTCCTTTAGCCTTTAGTGACATGTATATTTTTTAGGGAAATAGAAACCCAACAAAAAAATATTTGGTTTACCCAAAAAGTTTTTAGTTGAGCTACATAGTTAAAAAACTCTTAAGTCTATGCTACAAAAAAAAGGTAAAGAAATATTACTAAAATGGGTTTGTGTTCAGTCAATGAAATAAATGATTAGTTCTTTTTAACACTATTCTCACTCTGCCCTTAGCTTCTATCAGTTAATTAGTACATTTTAATATCCTATGTGAATTTCTTCTGGAAAAAATTTTTAAAGACAGCATGGTTAAAAAACTGTTTTTGAAACTATATCTTTGAAGTTCTATTTGTATAATAGATGATTTTGATTAATTGATGTACTATGACAGAACAACAAAACTGTACTAAAATCTTAAGCCTTTTATACGAATCTCATTTACAATAATTTTGTTTTATTTTGAAACATTTTTACCTGACATGTTATTTACAATTGTTATGAATTATCAAGTTAATTTGCCTAATATGTTTTATATCTTATTGTTGTGTGTACTGTACATTTTTTCTTTCCCCTTTTCAAAAATACATAAACCTTAAGAAATCTGTTTAAAGGGCAAATTTATTGCTTTTATTTTGTATGATGTTTATTCACTGCCGTGTTTTTTTTTAATTTTCTTTAATATTAAAAAATAAAAAAGGATAAATATGATAAATTTGTATTGCGTATGTAAAATTGGGTTTTAATTGTTTAATGGAAATGTAAAGAATGGATGAAAAAGGATAAAGAGAGTTCATGTTCTTGTTATGATTTTTACATTATCTTTTGTTATGATTTCAATGATTTATCTAGTTTTTATTTATACCTATGAATTTATCTTTTCTTATAATTTATTTGTTAGCTTTTCATTATATTTTAAAACGTTTTAACTGACTTACTTAAGACTTATAAAATCATCAATTTTTCTAGATAAAGCTTTGTTGTACGAAAAGTTGCAAGACCTATTGAGGAATAATTATATTTATCTATACTTTGAACTAAATATGTCCTCTTATTTACCAGTAAAAAGGACTTTGAATTTAAGCTCCCAAATATGTAACTGAATAACTCTAGGTGTATTTTTTAATTATTTTTAGACACTAAGGACTGATGTCTAAAACGTTGACTGTTTAAATAATTTTTTAGTCTATTTAAAGCATTTTATTTTCAATATTTATACAATTCCCTTCTTTACAACAACTCTCTATAAAAAAAATCCTTTTTTATTTAAGTGTAATTAAATATTTTAAAGTAAAGTGTATAAAGATTATGCTGTGCATTAGGAATGTATGAAGAAAATTACAATTTTATGTGATGTTACCAATTATTATTAGTATATAAAAATAAAAGAATATTTATATAGAATGTCTGAAAAGAGTCCTATAAAATTTGATGTTTTAAATTTAACTTCCTTTAGAGTTGTTTTTTTCTTTTGTTATAGTTTATATTATGAATAAGATTTTATTTTAGCCCTTTCTCGCTATATTAGTTGGTAATTTTATTATCAGCGAAATAAAATAATTATCACTGAAATAACATCAGTGAATAACATGAACAAAAACAATTATTAATTAATTTGTATAATTTCATTATGTGATCCACAAATCTTTAATTTTTATATTCATTGACTACAAATATTATTTTACATTTATTGACCATGATTAAATTAAAATTAGTCATTGTAACGTTGAACAAGAAATTTTATTTTTACCTCAAGTCTGTGAACTTCATCTTATCTATAGCTATGAAATAATAATTAAATCCTGTAAGTCTCCTAAAAATAATATCTTCTTTGTTTTAATGATAAATTTATTTTTTGTTAACCATTAATCATGCAATTTGATTTACAATGCATTGTGTTCGTCGTGAATGCAAACTATACTTTTTCTTCTTAAACTTACACTTGTCAATTTTATAAATTACCATTGTATTGAATTAACTTCCTTTTCAAGTTGTAGCGAATGATTATAGATAAAAAATTGCTACTTTTTGTTTTCTAATGGAATAATAAGTTTTTGATTTAAGAAAATGGAGTGGTTTTTAATATAGGTAGTTAATATATTGTTCTGGAACAATTTGTAATTTCCGTCTCTGAATTTATTGATTCAATATCTGAAGAAAATAAAATTGGATTTCAGAGCTTTATAAATAATTTTGTTCTTTCACCCTGATTACCCTATAGCAAATTATGCATCATTAACAATTATTAAATAAAAAAAATGAAATATTTGACTACTCTTAAAAATTATAATTAAAAACATATTATATAATGACTTTAAGACCCTTCAGCCTAAAAATACCTATTTTAATAAAATTTACCAGAAAAAGATAAGATTTTAAATGTTTGTAGTGATAAATTAAAAAATATATATATATAAATATAATAAAATAAATTAAAACTGTAAAACAAAAATACACATAATGTTAAAAATAAAATTAAAAACTGAAAAATATTTTTTTTTGTTTTTAGTAAATTTTACAATGCAGAATCAGCTGTTGGTATTGTATAATAAATTAAAATATAAATAACAAAAAATGAACTAGTGGAATTGTTGTAAATTTTTTGTTACATTTTTTAATTTTGTTAATTTAAATGATAAAAATTGAATTATAATGAATTATGGAAACAATTTTGTTTAAAATGATCTGTTTGTTTAAATAATAATATACCAAAATATAATAGAACGTTGGATTCTTATCCAAAGATATTAATATTAAAATATGATAAAGTAAAAGTCTGTTAATAATCTATACTTTTTAATGTCAATGAAATGTAGCCGACTTGGGTGCAGTTCTCACTAAATTTGTATGTAAATTGTTCTTATTTTATTAAATAGTGATCAATTTCAATTGAGTTTTATTCCTGGTTAAATAATTATTTATTGGTCATAAGTTTTGAAATAATTAGTTTCCATAATTATTATAATTCGACAAAAAGATGCATAGGAAAAGTTTAATGAATTATTAAGAAATATTTACAAAATGAAAATTTAATTTACATCGTAACAGTTGAATTTAATTTTTTTTTAAAGGGGAAATACCTGTATAAATAGCAACCTAAATGTGTATTAAAAATATTACAAATAAAGAAATGTGCTTTCTGTCCCATGAAAACAATAATATCAAATGGTGTATTTTATTATTTTTTTATTTTTAACATAAATTCGATCAAAATCTAAGGAAGCATCTCCTCCCCTTATCATTGTATTATGTAAACTTCTTAAAAAAATAAAAAAGAAAGTGAAAAAATGAAGTGTGTACAGTAAAAACAGTATGTTAATATATTTACAATGTCTTTATTTATTTTTTATTTTCTTCATTACCTTAATAACTGTATTTATTAGCTTAAGACCTATTAAACAGCTCATTTTTCTTTTGGATATATTCTTGAAATTGAGAACTAGTTTATTTCTGTCCCAAATGCATGATTTAAAAAAATATTACCCTCTCTGTAATTAACAAATTTAAAATACGGAGTATTTTCTAAACAAATGAGGAAACAAAAGAATGTTAATACATACATTTATTCAGATCACAATGAAACATTTTCTGATCTATTGGTCTTAAGGTATCAAATACAAATTTATACTTTATTTACATAATCCTTTTCCTAAAATAATAAAAGTTTTCATCCTCTCCCCTCGGATGACTTAATAAATTTATCTCGCCTCCTCCTACTATTTTTTTTGACACTGTCTTTTAATCAAAATATGCTCATAAAATCTTATGAGTATTCTTACTTCTATTATTATTGATTCTCTCTATTTTATTATTGATAGAGAAGAAGCAAAAAAAGTGACACCAATAGATAATCACTTTTTTAACATTTAATGATCACATTTCAGCACCTATAGGTCCCAAAAGTATTCTGTATAACTCACTGCATGGACACGTGTGATTTATGTCCACTTAATTTGTAACTAATAGGCCTAATAGCTTATCTGTTCTGGACCAAACAGTGCAAAAATCAGTCTTCTTGAGAAGAAAAGCTGACAAACATTTTGGTAATTTCTATGGGGTCTCTATTTTGAATTTTTATAAAAATGCTTATTACTTTTTTCCTAAAAATAATTTTGAATGTGAGTGTGAAGTATTTTAAGATCTTACATATCTATCGTCAGCTTATTTCCCTAGATAGTTGAGTTAAAAGACGGGAGTAATATATGAAAGCATATCTAATATATAGAACTTATTAGTTGTTTTTTACGATTATGTTGGTAGCAGAGAATATTATAGGTTTAGACTGTTAAGGGTACACGAGAGAATCAGACAGAAAGTGGGGTGATCTTGGTGCTGACATCTAGCGGCAGCTCTGAAACTAACTCTTCTCACCATACCAATTTTTCTAAGTTAGTATTATGAAAATTATCTAGTTTTTCATTGCCATTTTAACAACACAAGTACCTACTTGAAATTGGTCATTATTATATAAAGGAAATATTTGGATTCATCAATTTTGTGCCAGAAGTAGTTTGCTGAAAATAAGATGGCAATCGCGCATTCTCAGAGTAGAAAGTATAGCGCTCTTGTGTAGGGAACTAACTTTTCTTTTTCCCAAATAATAAATCCCTGGACTGCCTTTCTTTATCTATATATTCTTTGGTTTGTAGTAAAGCTGACAAAATTTAATATACTCTTAGGAACTAAGTATTTCTGCGCTTTAATTATCTCTCAGTAAAGCATATAATTATCATCCTCACTTGTTAACTATATTTTACTCTTAAGCTAAGAACTTGTTCTCGTGCATTGGAACTTGGTTAATAAAGGAATCCTCTCCACAGAGAAAAATCTTTACCAACAAAGCTCTTAGGACTGAACCAGAGGCCTTCATCAGTGGTGGCCTATCAAACAACGCAATAAATAAAATAAAATGAGGCCAAAATTATTAAATATTACCAGTAAAACAACAAAGTCAGTTACTTAAATTGTTAGCTTTAAGTAGAGTGCCTGTATATCAGGTACTCTAGCTTTAAGCAACTGTTATTTATCATTTTGTAAGATAATGGCTATGGACAGAGATATATTACTTGAGGGGCCCTATTGGTTGAATTTTGAAACATCTATAAAGTAACCTGACCACATTCGATTATTATTTTCATCAAATGAACAGAACCAAAAACAGTAAATTATGTAGTAGAATGTTTAAAATACAAATCACTACACAAACATTCTGCCGGAAGCCGAAAACAATTGAATTACCATTATAACTTTAACTCCTCTTGGAGGAGGTCACACTGAGCCCCTGAGAGCCCTACTAAAAATGTTTCAGGCCTCTCAATGTATTAAGATAGGCTATGCCCCCTCTAGTATATATCTCTATGGATAATGGACAGTTGATAAGACCATCTAGATTGATTTGTTACAAAATCAATTTGATTTTTGTAGTTATCTTGCTCTGATAAGATTTAAACATCTTTTCCCTAGGATATTTGACACCGCTTAGGTTATGTTATCTCTGGTTAATTTAAGCCCTTGTTCCTTGTTTAGATACAAGCTTACTCTACACATCTATTCACTATGGAAGGACACAAGGAACTTGCAGTAAATACTGTCAGTGTTCTTCATTCTATGGACACCGAGGATTTTGAATATTCTTATTCCATCAAAGAGACTAGTATTCTTTATTCTATGACTAATAATATATTAGTATACTATACTATATACTTGTATTATTGTAGTCTCTTTGTCCTTGATGGACATGATCTTCTGTTCTATTCTACCTCAAATACCTGAAGCAGCTTTAAAGTGCTGGAGAAAAAATAACCTGATAAAAAAAATAAGGTTATTATACATTGGGGTTATATCAAATAAAATTTACGTT
>JACMZG010001863.1:46031000-46053941 GCA_018340805.1 Microvelia longipes | reverse complement strand
ACAACACACCATACAATGGATAACTCTTTGAAAAAAACCACTCAGGAGGTTTTTCTTAAAAACACCTAACGGATAAATTTACCATGGACTCCCGGTTTGGATTTTTTGGAACCACGTTCATGCCAATTAGTTTTTCTTACATAGGTTAAAACTCTTAAAAAAATTTTAACAGGTCTTGGAACTTTTAATTTAATGGTGATAAAAACAAACTTTTATAGGTCCGTCGAGCCTTCCTTATAAACCTAATAGGTTTCCCGGTTTTGTTTAACAAAAATTAAGGAACGTAATTAAAAAAATTTTAATAAAAATATGGTAATCTAAAGAGGGGGTAATGGAAGGGAGGTGAAGGGTTTTCGCTTTGAGGTAGGGTTACGATACTTTTTTCTGAGAGGTTGTAGGTTGAATTAAAAATAAGGGGTGAGAAGGGGATAGGGCGCCCCTTGGAAAATGGTGTTGTTTGGGGGCGCCGTCCCCGGCGGCGCGGGGGGCGCTAAAAACCCCTCACCCATGGAAAGGGTGGTCACAGCATCCAGTTTGCCGGTAGGTTAGGGGGGAACGCATAAAACTTGCAAACAAGCTTGACTCAAAAAAACTCTTATTTTTTGCTTTGTTTTGTGTCCAGCCAATCCCGCTATCCACCAGAACCAGGCATCTTTAAACAAACAAACCTTACCGGTAAATCATTTTAAAATAAAAAAAACAAAATTATTAGATTTTCTGTCTATTTACTTGCTGTTATGGTTTAAGTGTAATTTTACCCTTCCGTCTGTTTATATCTATATTAACCTCTGCTTTATAAAAACATACTAATTGGTTGTAAATATAAAAATTAAATGTATGCTAAAAACAAGTTGTTCAAGATTAGGGTAAATTAATAAAACGCGTTTCTTTAATTCCAAATATAAGTAAAAAGCGTTTGTTAATAGATCCCGAAAAGGTGGTAAATATTGTGGGGGACTATTAATGACAAAACAATAAAAAAATTAATTTAGCTAAGCCTTAGTTATGTATAAATTTTTGTGTATTAAACATAATTTTTTAAAACTTAAAAATTAAAGCTGCCTAAAATAAAATAGAAAAACTACTTTCAAATAAAGGTTCAATTTAAAATAATTAGGGGAACACTTAAATTTTATTAATGTGTGTTAATTTATTAATTTTGTGTTAATAAAACATAATTGTTTTAAAAACTAAAAAAATAAACGACTGAAAATAAAAATTTTAAAATCTACTGTCCAAATAAATCTCAAATTAAAAAAGTAGGAACACTTAATTTAGAAAAGTAAATTCGAGGGCTTTAGGGTTCATCTATATAAAATAAAAAAAGAAACACATAAAAGGGGCCTGTCCTAAAAAAGAAATATTTTAAAAAACCAATATGTCGATATAATATAAATATTTATCAGCCACAGTAAATATTCATTCTATGAAGTTAATTTCTTGTTCTAAACCTTTTCTACCTTATTATATTCTTTTAAGTTGAGGCTTAATTTTCTATATTAAAACAAGGAAACCAATTTATTTAAATTATAAATCAGAATTTAATTCTTTTGACTGATATTGTCTAGTGCATTAATAACAATTGCCTGAAAAATCCTGAGGCTTGGCTTAGCGGAAACGGTTGTTAATTATTAAATAAAATAATATTTTCCTATAGGACTTGCAGTTCTTTCATTAATCTTAATTATTTATTAATAATAAAATTATATTCTTACTTATATAGCATAAACTTTTTTAAATTCCTCTAATTTTTCGATTGGAAAAAAACGACAATCAATTCATGCAAAAAATTTATTTCAATTAAGTTGAAGAAAACTTATCATCAAACTATACGATAACTTTGCTGTTGGATAGGGAATATTCGTGTTAATTTTAGCGAGACCGTTCCAAGGATAGTTATATCAACAGCAAGGTATCGACGGGGCAAGCTGGTCTTCGATTGCTTCTAATAACTTCGTTGGTAAAAGATGCTCTTCAATATTTATAATTAAAGGTTTCGAATCCTCTCCCTTGAAGAAGAAAGGCTTTTTTATATTCAATCTTTTAAAATTAAAGTAATTTTAAATAAGGCAATTAAAATAAAATTAATAAAATAAATATTGTTCCGGAAACAGGACCTTAATTTTATAATAAATTCACGGCAAGGGAATATTAACCTAATTTGCTTCCATTGATGGAAATTTATTATTTTTTTGTAAAATTAGTATTAATTATTTGAAACCCTATCCGTGATTCCATTTTTCTAAATTACACGGGTTTTAAAAATATTGGCATGATTTAAAATAAATGCAAAAAATTTATTTTGAGTTTTTGATGTGGTATCTTGGGTAAATTGTTTTTTCTTGTTAGCCATATTAACCCGAATGAAAATAAAAATATTAATTTTTTGAGTAGTATAACTATCTCCTAGTACTTTTGAATTAATTTAAGTTGGCCTTTCTCACGCGTATTCTAGCAAACCCTCTAAAAGATTGCAGAAAGATGGTTATATCAGTTTAATTATTGTAATAAATTTAAAATGTGTTTGTAACTTATTAAGTTTTTGTTTCTCGAAAAGAATTGATTGTTTCACAAAACTTTGACTAAAACTGTAAAAAAAAAGTTCAGAAGTTAAAAAAAGTTAATCTAGGGCTTAGTATAATATTATATATAAGTAGATTAATATAACAGGAGCCGGGGGTTTTTGGTGGTTTTGGTGGTTTTAAAATAAGGTTTACCCAACCCAAACACAGCATTCTTTTTCCAACCAAAATTTTTGCCAAAACTAGCACGAGAAATAATGTGTGAAAATATTTAACAAATAAAATAAATTTAAATAAATGGGCCGGCTGTTTTGAAGGCACCCATGATCATTTCTTTATTAGGATGGAAAAAATTTATTCAGCAAAGTTTTATGCGGGATTAATCGGAACTTCCAACTTTTAAGTGACGCTTGTGTTCCATCAACAAAAGGATTTGCGGACCTCGAAACTTGTTAAGTAAATGTAACCGTAAACACATTTAACAACGAAAAAGAGGTATTAATTACTTAATATTAGAGAAACAAAAAAAAAGGGTAAAAGGGGGTATCTCGGAAAAAACCTATTCATCAATCACATCGGGACTCGCTTTGCTTCGTCCTCAGTATATTTATATTAGGGAAATTATTCCCAGGACTTATTTTGTACTAAGACTAAAAATTCATGGTTGACCGTTTTGGGCCTGTACCATGTTTATAAACAAAAAAGTATTTTTACCATAATTCGTTCCCATCCATAACATTTACAAAACCGAGTTAATTGTTTTCCGATTTTTTGGAAGTTACGTTATGTTGGAAGCGTTGAAACTTTTTATAAAAAAAAAGTGAGTGTAAGAATTTTTCAAATTGCAATTTGAACGGCCCCTATAAAAAAAACTAATAAATAGATAGAAATAAAATATAATCTGAAAATAAAATGGGAAAATATAATGTTAAGATAAATTATTGACACAAATTATAAAATGTAAAAGTGGGTAACCAATATACATTTTTTACTGTTATACTTTTGTATTAGTAAAAAGTCAATTATTTACAATATAAAAATGAAAATACATATTATTTTAACATATATTATAATATACATAATTATTGGTTTATTTTAAAAGGGTGTATTAAAACTAAAAAGGATTACTGTTTATCTAAGCTATTATTTAATTATGGCGGAGGTACATTTTTCTTTTCTACATACATTTCTCAGTTAATAATTAAAGATAGTTTATACTTTAAAGGTTTGAAACTTTATATTTACAAAAAACTTAATAAAGTAACTAATCAAATAACCTTAAAAATTTTAAAATCTTAAACCCATCAGTAGCATTAAAACGTTTAGTTAATTTAGATCTTACGGACAAAAAAACAAATGCCAAAAAAACGTGGCAGACAAAAATTGAATTCTGTGTTTCTAAACGAACGAGATTGTTTTTACAACTGCATCCATTCTGAAAGCCAAGAATGCTTTCTTAACAGGATATGTAACAATAAAACAAAAGTTAACTAAACATTAACTTAACATAACAAAAGTTTACTAACATTAAAACTTAAAAACAGCTTTAATTAAACTGGAGTTATTAACATAAACAGTTACAACATTAAAACTTACATATACATTAACTAACATTAACTTAACAGCTTTAATAAACTGGAGTTATTAACATAAACATTACTAACATAAACTACATAACAGTTAAACTAAAATTAACTTAAACCAGGCTTAAAAATAACTGAGTGTATTAACATAAAAAACAGTTACGAACCATTAACTAACAGCTTAAAACTGAGTATTAAACATAACAGTTACTAACATTTAACTTACATAAAACATTGTATTTAACATTAACTTAAAACAGTTTTAAGAAACTGATTATTAACTTAAAAACAGTTACTAACATTAATTTTACATAAAGTTATTAACATTTAACTTAAACCAGTTCTATTAAAAACCAGAGACTGGGAACCATTTTGAAAAAACTCAACTTAATAGGAATGGGATTGTGGTCAAAGTCTGTTTCAGAGGGGCCTCTTAAATTCTAAAAAAATAAGCTACTTTTTATAAATAAAATAATAAATTACTTACGTTCCTAATAAATAAGCGAAAATTTCGTAATAAAAAAAGAAAAAAAGGTTTGGATCGAGTTGTATTTTAGAACAGATGAAGTTCATTTTAAAGACCAACAAAATATGCCGCGTTTATCTTACTATTGAAAACATTATTAAAAAACATTTAATTAAAAGGAGATATATACGTTTTAAAAAAAACAAAGAGGGGCTCGATCCCTCTTTGGCAGCTCCGCTGCTCCGGCGCTGGGGGGCTTTGTATTGTGTTCCTTATTTGCAAGTTCGGACCGTATACTAATTTATATAAAAGTTGGCATACTTGCCACAATATAAAAGCGAAGTTAATATATACTTGGTTCGAAATCGTGATGTTGTTTACAAAATTTTTGAGCTTGTCAAAACGATAAAATCGAGGCTTATGCTTATAATGATCTTAACATTTCGTATATGGGTTGTGGTAATATTGTATACTTTGTATGTGTGTTAAAATTACAGTCCGATGAAATAAGTTTTTGAGGGCTTCGTGTATTTTTGAAAAAAATTTTCCTTAAAAAAATTCACTAAAAATCGTCTAAATGGTTCAAAAAAAGACACGGTGTGTAATCGAATTTATGGATAAAAATTGCAGCGGTTTTTGGAATTTCATTAATGTAAGGAAAGCATGAGCGATGTCAGTTACCAGGGGATAAAAGTGGACCCGCTGAGAAAATAAGAAGGGTTGTTTTTTAGTTTCGAATACGGAACAAAGAAAGTCCTTAAAGGGCGTACTTGCAAATATTGAATAAGTGGTTTTCCATAATTCTGAGGAATAAAGCCTAGCAGGGGAGCTCAAAAATTCTGAAGAATATTCCCGTTTCCTAATTTTTATTGTATATATTGAACGTGCCGGCAATTTTTAACAAAAAAAACTATTTTTTTAATTTTCCTGTTGCTATATATTTCTGTGCTTAGGTCATTTAAACTGAATACTTGGAAATATACGTTTTGTTGAAAAAATTTTTCATAATTGTGTGTTGTTGTTTATTGTATGCGTCAGGTTCTAAAAAACATTGTGGTTATATATATAGGAGGGAACGTGTTTTAGTTTAAAATATGCAGGGACCACCAGCAGAAACGCAAGGGCAATGCTTAATTTACGAACTTCATATGTTTTAGTCTTGGAAACAATTATTTCCTTTTTCTAATCTTTCAACCTTCTTTGAATTTTCTATGGGAAATATTATGCTTTTAGTTTAAGTAAAAAAAACCGTGTTTAAAAAAAAATGTTATGCATGAGAGAAAAGAATTATTCCATATTATAAAAAAATGGAATAATATATTTAATTTTTTTCTTAATTAGTTTTATAAAAAAATATTATAAAGTAGGGGGATTAAGTTCAGCATTGTCCTCCTGAAATAATTTTGCCCACTAACTAAAACCTGCAATGAAATTATGCTACAACTAAATAGTGGGACCCCAATTCAGAACCTTCTCTTAAATGAATGCACACAAAGGGGCCACAGTTAATTTACCCAACAAATTAAATTTACCTTTCTAATTTTTGGCCTTGAAAAGTTAAAATAACATTAATCCCTTGGGGTTCGCCTCGGGAGTTAAAATAAGGGAATGTCAAAGTTGATTGGCCGATGAATGCATTCCCTTTACTTCCCTCTTGCATTAATAATAAACGGAAAAATGTTTCAAACTGGAATTTGAAATTTAGCACGGAGCCTGTAGAATATATAATAAAAGGACCAACAAAACTTGGCGGTCTTAAATTTAAAATTCCTAGTTTAAATTCAAAACGGATCCCAAAAGACAAAAATAGTCCAATTTGGAATCGAAATTTGCTTACAGTGTGATAAAAACTTTACATAATAAAATAAGTATTACTAAGTTCTATGTTTAAAATATGTAGATGATTAAGTATATCTTTTTTACGGTTTTTGTTTGGGATTCATAAAAAGGTTAAGCAGCAATCGAGGTGAGAAACAGTGTCTGGGAATGGGTCCTTCGCTGGGAATTAAAAGGGAAAGGTTATTTACTATTCTAAGAGCGGAGTAAAAGGCGAGGTTCCCAAAAGACTTGAATGTAGTATAAATTGGGACGAATTTTGTAGTTGTTATAAAGCTTAGCGAAATTCCGATGTTGCAAGGAAAAAAGTTTCGAGGTACCCCGTACCCCGAATTTTAGTTATTTCAAAGTTACTCATTTAATGTGGACCCCTCTCAAAATAATAAAGTTAAAATGTTTCAAAATGATTAAAATTTTCAAACTGTTTTTCAATATTGCCCAAAAAAATACTAAATAAAAAAGTTTTATGAATAAAAAATCGGTGAACATTTTAAAATTCCTCGTTAAATGTTAACTTTAAAACCTTTGTTTCAAGTTATTAAAAAATGCTACCTGAGTTAACCTTTACCATTCAAAAATGTAATCCAATTTTTAATAAAGTTAAAAACCATTGAGTATAAAAAGGGAAAATTGGAAAGCTTATATAAAAAAAGTGAATATTTTTTTTTTTTTTTTGCCCCCCAAACCCCGTGGAAAAAACGCAGGAATATTTTATGAAAAATCATAAAATATTCCTAAAGTTAATAGACTTTTTAAAAACTTATATACTCTTTTTATTACCAAATTAAAGTATTTCTTTTTTAAGTTTAGCCCAGGCACTTAAATTGGTTATGTTGTTTGTTAACTTAAGGTATATATTAAACCCGTGACCAAAAACAGGGGTTTTGGGCTGAAAGTCACCGGCTAAGTTTTTACTTTGTTTGACAAGGGTTTCAGCTTTGTACTTCTACCCCGTTTAGATATTGGTTAAGATGAGTTTTATTGTAAAACATCAGGAAAACTAAAACCTACATTATTTAACAACCAAATTCAAATAAATCAATAGGGTTTGTCAGAAATTCGTCCGAATAAAAAATAACAAATAAACTTATGCAAAAGAGTTTTAAAGGAATTTTAAAAGGAAAAAGCGGTTAATATGAGATTGGAGGTAAATTAAAGAGGAAGTAGGATGGTGGGGTGCCATCCTTTCCCTGCTAAACGTGCATTAAATTCTAAGGGATATTTGTTTTAAAGAACAAAACATATTTCGTTATTGCTCTAATTTTTACATTAAGTTATTTCAAAATTAAACAAAAAATTGGTAAACAAAAAAAAATTACCCGTATTTTGGGTAAATTCACAAAAAACTAATAATTGGTAAAATTGGAAACTGGCCAATTGAAAGAGTCAATACACTGGAGAGAAGAACCCATCGTGAAATAAAAAAAAACTTGTTGCAAAACAACCTTGTTAATGTCCTGAAAAATCTAATGTTTATTGAAATATTTTGTCGTCATTTACCCCACCAATAATGAACCCACAAACATTTCACAAATCACAAATTTTAAAAAACCTGGGTTAGATGTCGGGCTGAAAATTCGTTAAAATAAAATACAAAAGGGTTCATTTTATTATTTAGTATTAGTTCTGGGGTTTTATTGATCGACATATATAAACATTAATTGTTATTACAAATCAAGATTTTTTACTAATAGGTATTGAAAATTTGCTTATAATCGTGGGCAGTATACTACTTATTGTAAAAAACTAGTAATATGACAAAATAACATAGGACCCAACCAACCATTGTGGCCGCAAAAACGGGGCTACAGGAGAGGAGCAGGGGGCCAGATGTGGCCTCTTCTTTTTTTTTAAAAATCTTTTAATTTAAGTATAACATTTAAAACAAAGATTTGAGGGCGCTTTAATAATTTTTAGCCAAATTTAGAACCGGCCAACGATTTTCAAAGCTTCTTCAGCCCGAAAACTTAGGAATTTACAAATACGTTTCGTATAAACGAAAACTTTCGTAACTAATCATACGAAACTTGCCAAAATCAATTCCAAAATTTGGATATTTCTTTTATCAAAAAAGACGGTTAAGGCATAAATGTTTCCAAGGCTCTGTATAACAAAAACGTGGAAAACAACTTTGGTATAAATTTTATTATTATACTCAAGAGAAATGTATCATTAGTTATAAATTCGAGTTAAAAATACATCTAAGTTAATTTTGTTATAAATATTATATGAAAACTATATTTGATCTTGCTTAACCCAAGAATATTCCTATAAAGTTATGTATATTTGTACTATACGTCTAAAAACTTGTACCCATTAAATTTTAATATGTTTGTACTTTTAAAAATTATTATTATTATAATATATTATAATTAATATTATATTATATAATAATATTATATTTATTATAAAATATTTAAATATTACTTTTAAAATATTATATTTATATTTAAAAATAATTAAATATTAATATAAAATATTATTTATTAAATAATATTTGAGTTTTTTTTCTCGATATAAAATAAAAATTTCCTGAAGAAAGTTTCGATTGTTTCATATTTTATAGCAGATTGTTCTTCCTATCATACATATTCTATTTTTTTAAAAAAATCCAAAATATTTTGAACATGCCAGAGGTAATATTAATATTATTTGCTTAAAAAAGTTTGTATAGTTAACATCAACGGGCATAAGACTTTTTTACATCAGTAAAATATAAAAAAGAACAATTGTACATAAACCTTTTAATAAAAGAAGAAAAAATACAATAATAAGTAGATTGCACATTTACAATAATACAAGTTTTAATATAAATAAGAATAAATATAATACCAAAAAAATAAAAAAAAGCAAAAACGAGAAAAAAAATTATCTGGTCATAAATTTATATATAATAATTTTACTGGTTAAATACTATATTACTCTATGATGAATAAAAATAAAATAGTTTTCAGGATATATATGAAGAAATTGGTTTAAGAAAATACATAAAAAAAACAAAAAACAAATTTAAAAAGGAATAAAGAAACAAATTTATATGAAAATAATAAATTAATAAAAAATAAAAACAAAACCTTAATGCATTCCCAATAAATAATCAGGCATACTTATTTAAAAAAACGAGTATTTAATAAATAAAGAAATAAAAAAATAAAACTTATAAATAATTTTTAATAGAAAGGTCAAAATAAAAATGAGATAATAATATTAAAAAGTCATAAAAAATACTATTAAGAAAAAAAGTAATAACTTCAAAAAGTAAGATGGAACAGTAGTTTATTTATTCATTTTTTTAATAGGTATTTCATTAAATGAATAAAATAATATAATAGGAAAAGTAAAAATTAATAAACAAAAAATATAAGTAAAAATTTATGTTGGCCCGCCTAAAAATAAAATTTTATTAAAGGTGAAACCATAATTCTTAGTCTGGCGTCAGGCTGTTCTGGGCCCAACTTAAAAAAAAAGTCCAAGAGCCCCCCAATAGGAGAAAAAGTCTAATTCTACAAAAAGCGTATTTTAAAAAATTTATTTTTTAATTATTTTAAAGTTAAACCCCCTGCCGAACCCCGCGTGTGTAAGAATTATATACTAAGCCCGCAAAAACTTGCTCTTATATACAATCCAAGAATTGGTCGCAAGGTAGTTACCGTCAGATTTTTTGGGTCGTGGATCAAAATGGTTAAGAAAATTGTTCTAAACTTATACTTGGTCTTAATTTAAATGTCGTTCTGCATGGTTTTCTGGATTTAATTTTTATTTAAAGCTTTAAATTAAATTTTAGGATTTAAAGATGAATATGTGAGTGTAGGTGTAATCTATTTTATATTAATTTTATAATAATTTTATATGAGGTGCTGTAGAAAATAATTGGAATATTATAATAAATAAGGAAAAAGAAGATAAAACCGTTTTGATACATGTATTCCTTTAAAGAAGGTTCATGCTTAAAGTAGAAGTAGAGGTCATTGAACTTAGTTAGTAATAATTGCGTTGTCGGTAGGGCTACCAAGGTCAAAACCACAGCTGACTGTCCACACTGGGTCTATAGGTCATTAGGTAATCAGAAATACGAAAAATTATTACAAATTGCTCGATCAAAGCATGAATTAATTATTCAATTTCACTTAAAAGTATTAATTATTCAATTCATTAGTCGACCCTTGCCCTTACGTAATAATTATTAAAATAAAGTTTGTCGTACAAATATCCTAGGACAAATAATAGTAAATAAAAAGTTTTAAATTTTCGGGTCGTAATAAGTTCTGCAATACACCGATACGTATTCGAAAGCCCTTAAGTACAATCCTAGTCAATTTTTTCTACAGTCTAACTTCAATTTAAAATTAATAATAATTGTTATTTTAAAAACAGGATTGTATTAATGCAATAAATAGATCGTAATATTAATTTTAAGAGTGTTTATACTATTTAATTGCAACATTTTAATAAAATTATTCCAAAGATGGACAGTCGATTGACTAGGGTAATCTGAAAAGATTAGTCTCTGGCCATTTTTATTCAGTTTCCTACGTGTCTTCTTGATTATCGGGTTATCGCGTATTTTAATAAGTTTTCTTGTGTATTCACGTGATGACATTAAATCCTCAATTATTATTCTTTTTAAATAATTTAAAATGTGTCGACTATTATTATTAGTAATAATTTAAAAGTCTACTCCATAAAGTTTATTAAAAAGTTCTATTTATAAATCTTGATTTATTACTCGTTATAGATTCTTATTTCGATGAACTGTTTATCGGATTTGCTTATCCTGCTGCTATATTATGAATAATTTTGTAATAAAACTAAAAACTGTAAGTAATTTTTTTTATAATAAATGTAATGTAAAGGTTAAATTAAGTGTAATCGGCGGAACTCCTGGGGTCTGCGGAAAGGTTGTAGGCGGTCCTCGCCTACAACCTAAAAAACTAAGGACAAAAATATAGATAGGTATTAATCGTCCGATTTTCCTGTTTTAACTGGAGGGTACAAAGGTGGTTTTAATTTGTTTATTTGTTTTATAAATATCAATTGTTTAATCGATAAGAAATATCGAAAGTTACAAATTATTTTTCTTGTAGAAATATTTTGCTCAAATTATTATTTTAGGTTACTGGCCATTTTAAATGATGACATAAAAGTTTACTAACTTCGACTAGTTAGTTATAGTTAGTAAATTATTATCTATTGTCCTATTTATTATTAGTTTAATTTTTTATAGCATTTTTATCATTGACCGCTGAAGATTATCGGGGTCTATAAAATTAAAATGATGAACTCGTTGAAATAAATTTATTAATTTTTTAAGGAAGTATTCAAGCTGCTTTATACAGTGCCTGAGTGATTTCAAATTTATTAGGGGGGGGGGGATTAACAAATATCCACCAACTGTTTATCTGGATTGGTTTTTGTCGGGCTCAGAAGTTCGCGAATCCCTGACTGATGCGAAATTATTTTTTGAATGTTCATATCCTTTATATTTATTTATTTTTTTAAATAATAATGTAAGTATGTCTTACATGCATGATAATTAGGTAAATAATCATAACGTATATATTTGAGTATCTAACTTTCAAATCCGGGGTTGAATGCTCGTGTACACAGACAATTTGATGGGGGTTTTATCCGGACTGCGGTCAATATTTTAGTCAAAAATATCAATTTTATCTTCATAGACGCCGAGGCCACATGAAGATATAATTATGTTTATGTTTTGAGGTTGAATTCCCTACAATCATAATTAGATTCCAATTTTCTAGTTAAAATATGTATCAAATCATGCTCTGCATCAATGTAGTTCTAAAATACAATGTAGTACAAAATTTTTCGGGTTGTCCATGAGGCATAACTCTGCTAATAACTTCTATTCCCGTATTACTAATTGCCTAATTACATCATATTGTACTTAAGATTTTAGTACTTTTAAGTTAAAGAATTTTATTAATGTTATATTCTTGAGTTTTTATTTCCCATTTTCATTTCTTAATTTTAAGCGGTTTAGCCTTTTATTACCCTAATAGTAAATTTTTTATTTGCCCTTTCTCTCATTAATCCTTTGTTGCACGTACAATAATTAAATTTTTTACAGCCTTAACAACTGTTCCTCCTTTATTATTGGAGTTATTAAATTCATTGTCTATTCTGTAAATTGAAAAAAATCAGGTTCAGGGTACCTCTGAACTTTTCCATACCACAACGGCAATGCTACGCTCATTCTGCCTACTTAAAGTATTCGTTTTATTCCTTGGGGGTCACCCATCCACGGCACTTTTCTAGCTCAATGCTGCCTAACTTTTATGATCCATCAAAAACCTTAAATATACTTGCTCTATTGAAATGTAACTTAGTAAACTTATTCAGTGGCGGACAAAGCTAAAAAGGCCCGAGGAGGGTTTGGTCAAAGGGGACCCTAAAACCTTCTTCTCAAGGGGCCCACAAGGGGGGTTGGGGGGGGGGTGTCCTGTATTCCTTTCCTAGTAGAGGGGACTACTTTTAAATGAAGTAGTATTAATGATTATTGCAAGCATAATTTAATTTATTTAATTTTATTTCATATTTAATAAAAAAAAATCTAATGAAATTATTTTTTTAAATAAATAAAATGAATATGTAAGTATAAAATAAACTGAAGTAAAACTTAAGTTATATAATTTTAATGTAATATTAAATTAAATTATTTTATGTTTAATCTCAAGAGACCTTTTGTTCTACATTATGGCCCTTATCAAGTATGTTCAGTAAAGGCCCCTGAGGCCCTTTGAAGTCAACGTTAAATACATAGGGACCTTAAGGTTAGGTTACTACTAGTTTATAGTTATTATCATAGGCTAATTGGTTACTAGAGGTGATTTGTGACGGCATCACTAATCACCTCTATGGTTAGACATCTCTATGGGAGGTGGTTGGTTAGGCATCTAAAGTTTTAAAACTTATACCTTAAAATAAAAGTTTAAATTGTGGCAGGAGATAAAGAAGACCCAATATGTATAGTTTTCTGAGGTATAGTCTCTTATGAGCTGCAAAGCTCTACATTGGCACTTACTAGTAGTATAAAGGATTTTGAATTAAGCGAATGGGCGCTTATTCAAATTGCCATTCAACAAAGTGACCCTATTCGGCATGAAAAGATAGGGAAGAATCTATTATAACTATTTCGCCTTCTCGTACCTTGCTGACATGCAAAAAGAGTTACAATATCTTATATTAATTGATTCCCTTTAAAAGTCTCTAAATCTATCAAGAAATCTTTCAATCTTGCATTTTGCTTGAAAGTATAATCATGGATGAAGCTTTTTTAAATTTATAATATATTGAGTATGAACGAAATTAAGTCTTCATTATTTATAACTTTCTCTACTTTTCCATTATTATTCTCTAGAATTCACATCTCCAGCTCTAGAGACGATGGTAGTATTTATAACCTGTTATTAAATAGAATAATTTTGCCTAGTTTTATCAGAAAACGATACTTTTATGAAAGAGAGGAATATATAATATATATATATATATAATATATATATATATATATATATATATATATATATATATATATATATATATATTTCTGTATGCATGTACTTGTTTATTTGTTCCTACACTTTTCTATGAAATTTTCGAACGCTATTATTATACCAATTTTATATAGCGTATTTTAACGTGAATATAACGAGAATTCTGATCTCCTATTATTATTTTTTTCGCCACCATAAATAATTATTATATGAATTAAAGTTAAAATGAATTCTCCATTAATTTTAGGGTTAGGCTCGTTTTGGAATGCCGTAATTTGAAGTTTTTCAGTTATGAGACCTTCTTAGTTGGTTCTAAGAAATGCTTTAATAGCTTTATCAATTTAAGAGGATAGAATTAAATGAGAAAATGAGAAAACATTTTAGCTTGATAGGCACTTGAACTGAGCATTCTGTTTGACATGGAAAATTCCCTATATACTTTACTAAAATGTATTAATGTATTGGAAAAATTGTTCAATTTTGTAAAATAAAAGAAACGAAGAAAAGAGTCTCTCCACAAATTATTTATTTTTTCAAAGAGCTTTCAACCTAACATAACGCCATCATTAGTGCCTGTAGAAATAAGTAAAAATAAAAAAACTCAAAACAGTTAAAAATATACAAAAAAATTTCATATAACAGTGAAGACTAGTAAAATAATTAAATAAAAATCAAATGAAATTACCTGAGATAATTAAAAGAAAAGTGCTATGAGATAGACATTAAATACGCAAAAAAAAATTAAATGGAATTAGTAATATTCTTTCTCTTCTTTTTGGACTCACGAAAATCATTTTAGTACGAACAAGTCCACTGGTGCTCATTCAAATCAGTCGTTAAATTTTGTGTTTTATAATTTCTTAATTTCTTTAAATATCTTGCTGATGACCGGTACGATCAAAACTGGTCTGAGTGATCCGTGTTCTTATCCGTGTTCTTATCTCTTTTTAGCGAATTTACTGTCATGGAGGGGGGAGGTGGTTCTTTGAAAGAGGGGGACACATATTGATCGAGAATATATTATATATAAATATATATATATATATTTATATATATATATAATATATATAATATAACTAAATAACGTAAATATACTTAAATCAAGAAATTATTATATTTTTACCAGTATATATATATACATATATATATATATATATATATATATATATATATATATATATATGATAATATAATATAAATACTGGTAAAAATATAATAATTTGTTGATTTAAAGTAATATTTACGTTGGTGTTTTGTAACTTCTGATATCTTGCTAATGGTTCGTACGATCAAAAATGGTCTGTAATGCTCCGTGTTCTGATTATTTCTTTTTAGCGAATTTTCAAAGGAAAAATGAATTTTGGAAATAAAGGATTTATTGATCAAGTACACACACACGTGTGTTTCATTTAGAATTTTAGAAACTTGGCATTTGTCTAAGAAATACTTAAACCCCATCACACTTCTTTTAAGAAAGCTTACAAGAACAAAAGCCGTGATACTTCTGCATGATATTTCATTAAATTCAGCATTTTGACGAAATAAAAAAGTTATTGTATGTGACAATGTACATGAGTGATACAAATGACGAGCGCTACTTCTAATTTTATTCTTTAGGTGTTACGACTTGTTGAAGGCTTAGTCTTGGTCTCTAGCACTTACATTTTATCGTTAAGACTTAACCTGTTCTTTTCACAAAGTTTTACAACATAGTAGAGCATCATTTTGAAGCCTAAGTGTTATGTGCTGCCACCTTTGTGTAGCTTTAAGGAACCTTAAAGAAGTTTTTTAGTTGAAAAGAAAAATTTTAAAAGCTTATTTTTTTGTTTAGGTCTAGACTTCTTTCTCGATATAACTAGATACTAAAGTTATATTTTACTAGTCGATAATAAATATTAATTCTTGTAATAGCTTAAGTAAGAGAGATCAAATAATTCAAATATAGATCTAAAATACAAAACAAATTACAAGCCGGGGAAATATAATTTATAGTTTTTTATTAGTTAGTTCGTATATTTGTACTTATCTTATTTTGAGTATGTATCTTTATTTGGATAAAAGTCTTTCATATTTACAACAATCTTTTTTTGTAGTAAGAACTTAAAATTTAATTAGTTTTAGTTAATTGTTTAGTAACTATGGCTTATTTATAATATTATGCGTGATTTTATCTTTTATATTGTGTATTTTATCTTTTTATATTATGACTTTTCCTGTAGCTGTAACCATAGCTTTACTAGAAACCTGTCCTTTTTTATCCGTGTTGATATTTGCTTGCTCAACATCCTTTTTAATCCTATATATCCATCTCTCTAGGTCTCATTCTACGTTTTACATCCATTTTAAAAAATATAATTTTTCCTCTCATGATAACCCACACCAACTTCATCTATTTGATTTGAGTAATTAAACTAAATAATTAGTCATAAAAGTAAGTAATCCTAACCGAAATTTATTCTTAATGAATGCCAGTTGATCACTATACCACTGGTGTCTAAAACTTTTCTAAAACTTACATTTCTTTACTGTTCTAATCCATTCCATCTCCTTCAATATTCTAAAAGGACTCTTGAAATGGGACCGGACAATAAAAGTCTTCGATTGCAAACTCCTTTTAGATTTTCTAGTTCCCTTTCAATTCTCAGTCAGACACCAATCTTATAGTTTTATTTCATCTTAAATTAAAATTTTAACTCCTTTTTTTAAGTAAAGAAAATGCTTTTCTTTCTGTTTCTATTTTAAATTTAGTTTAATGTGGAAGCAATTCAGAATGCCACATGTGTAAAGGTTGCTGTTGTAAAAAATATTCTATAAGACTTTAATGTGCTTTAATAGTTTTTACTTTTACAGAAAAGGTATCTGGAATTCTTTAGATCGTTTAGCTTCAGAGTTATCTTTAGTTCTTAAAGCACTTTTTTCTTTAACTTTAATTATTACCTTTTTATTGCTTCAAGAGAACTGAGAAAGTAATTGGATTGTAATGTTACCTAGCCATGAACTTAGATCACCCTTCTATACTGGGATTCTAAGAGTTTCTAAATCCTTTTTGTATTTTTCTCTTTTGCCTTTAAATCTTGAGACTAGCAAATAAACATTTGACTTGACTAGACTAAAAGCAACTTAAATGATTTCGTCTTAACTTTAATATCGATGTGATTTTTATTTAACTTTTCTAAGGTAAAGACTAAAATAGCTCAGAGCTATTTATTTGCATTGTGTGCTGTTTGTGTCATCATTTCTGTATCTTTTACTCAGTTGCATTAAAAATTAGATGAAACGTGCAACAGGTCAAATCTGTCTTGAGACAAACAGTCAATTGTGTATCATTAAAATTATTATGCTTCAAAAAGTGTATTAAATATTATTAAAGAATCAATTGCGTTTTCATGTGAATTTGAGTCTTGACTTAATTTCCATGTACCAGAAACTAATACTAGTGTTATAACAGACACACAACCCATTGTCATCAATATATGACCCAGAATGTATGCTGCAAGGTTTTTGATTTTTCTTAGATCTTATGTTTTTTTATGTTGGGACCCCCCGTTAAAAGTCTGTTTAACGCGTCTCTGATAGGCCGATCAGATTAAGTTATCAGTACTTTCTCCGTCCCTTTAAATCTTCTTAGATTAGGCTCATTTTTTGCTCTACCAACTATCTGATTTCTTGTCTTTACTTATGTTTTTAAGGTTTTGATCTTTCATTCCTTAAAATATCCACACCAGAAATGGTTAATGGAATTCCTTTTATGTTATAAAAGAAAAACTATTAAAAAACTTTTTAATTTTTCCTCATTTTATACCGTAGGTATATAGGAAAAGTATTGTGTTTGTAAAAAAATCCGACACCGGGATGAAAACCGGAATTATCCGTTTCAGGAGTTTTTAAGGCCTCCTGAGTAGTTTTCTCTAAGTTGTCTGTCTGTATGTTGTGTGTCTGTTATCATTTTAGCACCCAGTGTATTTATGAGATTACCACGCATGTGACTAAATATAAGACTAACATATGTGCTATGTTCATCTCATTATCAGGATTATTTTCAATTTTTATTGATGACTTGTGTTGTTTTTTAAATGGTGTATGTTTATGTAAATATTGTAAAAAAATTGGAAAATGGTCCAATTGAGTTGAAAATTGGGTACAAGTGTATATTATTACCTAATAAATAAGTGCACTAAGTTTCGTTTCATGAATGTGTTTACGACAAACACATTCATGACTTTTGTTGCATGATAAAAATTAAGGAGCATCGAGCGTGGTCAGTGCTGTATGGGCGACCGCAGAGGATGAAACAAATGTATTTGATATCTGAGGACGAGCAAAGCGAGTCCGAAAGCATGTTGCAGTATATATTTAGAGAACTGTATTTCTGAGGACGAGCGAAGCGAGTCCGAAGTAGAGAGGATGAGCGTAGCGAATCCGATGTGATGAGAAAAAGTTCCGAGGTACCCTGTACCTGATTTTTATATTACAAAAGTTATAATTGTTTTACATATTTTCTTAAAAGTATCCTTTTTGACGTGAAGAAAAATAATTAAATTTCCTTCATCTACTTCGACAAAATGTCTGGTTTTGAATTACTTGATAAAAGTAGCCTTTAACTTTCGTGGTCACCCATCCAGGCACTGACTACGCTCGATACTGATTAACTTTCATGATACAACACAAACCATAGATATACTTGTCTTATTAAAACGAAACTTAAATAACTTACTAATTACGTATAGGTATATACTAAATTTCAACTCAATTGTATTATTTTTTGATTTTTTAAAAAATATTTACTTGTCACTAATTAAAATGTAACTAACACTGATGTAATGAATTTCACCACGTATGTTGGTCTTATATAACCGACAACATGCGTGCCGATCTCAAACCTATCGACAAATTTTCCGCGTTTTTTCAAACACATCGATAATTTTTCAAGTTGTTGAAATTCAGCGTTAACATGTTTTTTGGAGCGCTGAATCAATGAACCCTGTCCAAAGTCACTGCAACCACTCTTAAGTGAACAAAGAGTCGAAAAAACCCTGGAAAATAACAGAAACCCCAAATAACGGTCTGTAAAAAATAATTTTCGAGTAGGCTGTCGTCTCCTATGTTTTTTGGGGTGCAGAATTTAAAAAAACCGTTCCGGAGTCGCCAAGACTTCTTAATGCTTGGGTTTCCGGCGCTAATGTATTATCGGCTTTTTAACTATCTAAGTTTGGATTGTAAAAATTAAAATTTATGTTCAGAGTCAACTGAGAGTTAATTTTTGAAAATGCTTTCTATAATTTTGCTTTCTACTGGTTGTACAAAGTATTTTCGAAAGTCTAAGAACACGAATCCCTCTATTGTTATATGTATTTAATTGTTGGTGCATCTGAAATTATCCTATATACTAAATCGGTATCCTAAACATGTGATAATACTAAATTAAAAATTAATAAATGTGTAGTTTCAATTAAAATTTTTAATTTATCTAAAATCTGTCATGTTAGCGAATGAGAAATAGAAAATCATGTCAGAAAATGTAGGTTATGAGATTTTTTCATATTTTTTATTAAGCTGTTTTTATGCATTATCTACTTCTATTTATTCTACTAAGTAACTATATTATGTATAAAGTCTTGTTTAAGTTAGAGTGCCCTGCCATTTACACGTAATGATCTAGATTTATAGCAACGCTTATAACAGCTATTTATTTAGGTTGGTTATAAGTCCTCTCTATGACTGGAGACACTTGTCAAGAAAATGAGTTCAATGTGATGGAGAAAATGTGAGAAAAATGAGCCTTTTTTAGTAAAAAAGAGTGATGCGACAAAAATTTTACTTTCTCTTCTTTCTTTTAATAGAAACACTTGCAGTAATATTTTCATTAAACTTTTTTCTCTTTGCTATTCTCATACGTGACTTTTTCTTGTTTGCAAAATATGCAGGCAAAAGAAAAGAAAACACAAAATGTTTAAAAGAAGTGTAAAAGTGTTTATTATTTAAAATCACAAGTTAATCTGGCATTTTCGCTACTTTTTTTTCTTCCCTATCCTACTAACCTAGGTTTATAGAAAAAGTATTGTGTTACGCTTTCATAGTTAAACTAAGATTATAAATAATTCGCTTAAGTTCATTCAAGGCCTTATGTCCTGTGTGTTTTTCAGCAAGTTGTCTGTATGTAAAGCAAGCTACCGGGTGGTAACAAAAAACGCTTTCCAAAATAAAGCTGCTTCGCCGCAGCGAGCTAGTCGCCGGAATCCTATCATTGTGGCCGGAATCTTAACGTTCGAGCTCAACACGCAGCAAAATTGAGAATATGGTCGAAATGCTTTACGATAAATATCTTCGCTCATCCTCAGAATTAATTAATCTCCAAATTTACACTGCGATACAACTTCGGACTCACTTCGTCGTTCTCAAATAGTAAATTCATTAGTATAATCCTAGCGGTCACCTATCCATCCACGGACCACGGTGGATACTGCTTAACTTGTATGATGCAACAAACACCGAAACCTAGTATACTTATTTATTACGGAAAGGTATACACTTGTACCGAATTTCAACTCAATTGGATTATTTTCAGATTTTTTACAATATTTTAAGAAACGCACAAACGTCATTTAATAAAAATTAAACTAATGCTGATAAGAAGATAAAACTTGGCGTAAGTAGTTTTTCGGTCGTTTTATATTATATATATATATATATATATATATATATATATATATTTATTATATATATATATTTGTTTGTGTGTTTATATATATATATATATATATATATATATATATATATATATATATATATATATATATATATATATTATATATATATATATATATATAATAAGTTTTGAAACGGATTTTTGAAATTTAGCCGTTATGAAACTTTCGATGCTTGGTGCATAGTATTTACTATTGCGGGATAGAATCAACTTGATTTTATTCCGCTGTAATAATTATTATAGTGGAAAATTAATGTGTTTCTATTGGACTGTATAATGATTTTTATAAGTTTCACGTCTCTACTCTAAACCTAAACCTTATTTCTATTGGCTATTATCCTAAAGTTTACCTAATACATTAGGTTAGTTTGAAAACTTTATAGTTTCAGATAGCAAACCAAGTTTATTTGAAAACACTATTTAAACTACTTTTAACACTACTATTTGAAATCATGGTATCATTTTAGGAGGAACTCTTTTTTTTTAATGAAACAAGGATAAACCAATCTATATATTTAAACCGGAAAATTAAAAATAACGAAATTATCACACTTGTACTTTTAATAATGAACAAATATTCATTACTTTTCCTCATTTATACCATAAACAAAGTATTGTTTTCACAAAAATCCGAAACCGGGATGAAACCGGAATTATACGTTTTAGGTATTTTAAAGGCCTTCTGAGTGGTTTTCACAAAGTTGTCTGTCTGTCTGTGTGTGTGTGTATCTATCATCATCGTAGCTCCTAGTGTATTCATGCTATAGAGCATTCATGCTGTAGAGTGTATTCATGCTATAGAGTGTATTCATGCTGTAGAGTGTATTCATGCTATAGAGTGTATTGCTATGAGTGTATTGCTGTAGAGTGTATTCATGCTATAGCTAGAGTGTATTCTTGCTATAGAGTGTATTCATGCTGTAGAGTGCTGTAGAGTGTATTCATGCTGCTGTGCTAGTGTATTCATGCTGCATGCTGTATATAGAGTGTATTCATGCTATAGAGTGTATTCATGCTATATGTATTCATGCTGTAGAGTGTATTCATACTATAGAGTGTATTCATGCTATAGTGTGTATTCATGCTGTAGAGTGTTTTCTTGCTATAGAGTGTATTCATGCTGTAGTGTATTCATGCATGTGATTCATGCTATAGAGTGTATTCATGCTATAGAGTGTATTCATGCTATAGAGCTGAGTGTATTCATGCTGTATGTATTCATGGTATGAAATATCGTACAAAAATAAGTCTACCGCTGGTGCTGTAGTTGTGCTATGCGGAAAGTAATGTTTTCTGACGTTATTAACCTGCAATAACGACTCAGCAAATATTCCGAAAAATTATAGAACGCAGAAAAATGATGCGATCGGATTGAGATTTGGCACGCATGTGGCTATGTATAAGGCTAATATATGTGCCAAGTTTCATCTTATCACCAACATAAGTTTAATTTTTATTGAATGATATGTGTACGTTTTTTAAAGAATTGTAAAAATCAGAAAATGATTCAATTGAGTTTAAATTTGGTGATTAAATTTAGTAAAAGTGTATACCTATACATAATAAATAAGGACCTTAAGTTTCGTTTTAATACAACAAGTATATGTATTTTTTTTTGTTGGATCATAAAAATTAAGCAGCATTGAGCGTGGTCAGTGCTGTATTGGTGACCGCTATAAATGAAACGGATGCACTTTCTATCTGAGGACAAGCGAAGCGAGTCCAATGCAGGGAGGACTAGCGTAGCGAAAAATATGTTATGTTTTATATATAACAATATCCAAACAAAATGTCAATAAACCAGCAAAAGTTAAAAAAATATGATATGATAAAGACTAAATGATAAGCTTGGTTACGTCAAAACCTACAACATATAGATGGAAAGCAAACAAGGTAACCTTATTTGGGGATTTTATACATGAAATCGTTTTTAATATTATTTTGTTAAATTTGTTTCAATGTTGGTCTAATAAAAATTATTTGTTTACATTTTTCCTCATTCATAGCGTAAATAATATTGAAAAAATAATGAGTTTGCTCTAAAAATCCAAATCCGGGATTTCCCCCGAATTGTCCATTTTAGGTATTTTTAAGATCTCCTAAGTAGTTTTTACCAAGTTTCCTGTCTGTATGTGTATGGTTCCCAGATTTTTGTATCTCTATACTAGAAAGTTGAAACATTCTACAAAAATATGTTTTTATGTCTATTAGTGTTATCTGGAAAATAATTTTTATTGGACATCAAATTTTTAAAAATTCATGTAACTCTGAATGTTTTGTTTGATTTAAAATTTAGCACGCATGTATTTTTAGC
>JACMZG010001863.1:45993500-46026000 GCA_018340805.1 Microvelia longipes | reverse complement strand
CATATAAAAGTAATGAATTTAATGAACCTTGCAGTTTGACTACAAAAATTACTATTAATCTGTTCTTTTCAGAACTACCATTTTTAAATTAAGTTATAATGTTTAATAATTGAAAAGTGCCGACATTAATAATTTCTTCATCTAGTTCTTTGATGATTTTAGAATAGGAGTTCTTTAAAAGTAATTGCTATAAGTTGTTTCCTTTGCTTAACGCTTCACTAATAAATGATTCATTTCAATTACCTTCAAAGAAAATTATAAATCAAAAAGAATTGTGTTCGATGATTGGAGAGCCGTGTTTTGCTTTTACGTGAAAGAAACAATATAACAAAGGAAAAATATTCAATATTCTATAATTGAAATTTCGTATGCTTTTTGAGTAGGAAAATTAGCTAATGGTATTTGAGCGGAGCGGAGTGAGGTTGTAGTTTGTCTTGTACTTTATTGTTAATTCTACTTTGCACTTTTAATTTTGTCTATGTATACTTTCATGTTGCCTGTCTTTAATTAGCAAATTTTTTGCAAATTTCTTTATAAAATTCATTAATGTAGTGGCTCGCGTGTTGGGTCAGAAGCCCGGGAAAGAGACAAAGCAAAGAACACAATATACATTAGCTCATTTTTTCTTTAAGAATTCCCTGGAAACAAAAGGCCGAAGGTCTCTAGTTGTCCTGGGTGTTTGAGCTAGAAAGCTAGAATTTTTTTCTTAATCTATTTGAATTTTTTTCTTTACAAAGAACTGTAAATATATAGGCACAGTAAAACGTTTTGCTGTCCAACTTTATTTTTCTGGTTATTGCTAATTTTATGTAGAAAAATTTGTCACGTTTGTATTGAGCATTTTGATTACGTTTAACTTTTACACTTTATATTACCTGGATAACGCTGCGCTGTAAACTTAAAATCAAGGTTAATATTGCTGGAGGTATCAACCTTGCCTGGGAATAAGAATCCAATGTTAAAGGACACCTAGACTCGGCCAAAAACCCACAAGTATAGCAGTGAGTGACACTTAACAACACAATACAATCTCTACGCTGCGTTTGGGAACGGTTTTATCATTGGACAATCGTCACTATTGACGGCTCCTGCCCGTCAATATTGTGTTATATTGTGTTTATTATTTGAGTATTCCCTGTTTTGATTACTTTTTGAAGTTTAGAATATTTCCATTTTGTATTCCATTAAGTACCTTATACTATTATAAAACCTCACTCTATTAACTTTTGTTTTATATTGTAAGTTATATAAGTTAAATTCATAAAAAACATTTAAGAATTTACTATTTACTTCACTTTAAACATTTGTTATTTAAATCTTAAATATACACTTTAAAATGTTAGTTTAAATCTTAAACCAATGAAATTGGCTTTTATGTGATGTAAAGGTTTTGTTGAGAGCTTATGGTGCTATACTTAGGTTTCTTCTATCCACCTAATCATTTTCTTATATTTTAACTGACTGACATTTTCTTATTAGTCGTATAATATCCAGTCTAGTAATGATGGAATTTATTTTGCTTTTAGAGTTATAAAGAAAATAAGAGAAAAAAATACGAAAAGAAGAGTTAAAAATATCTATTTCAGTTATCTGTGGGCTGTGTATTGCTTGTGTGTCTAATTTTTGTTTTCCGTCTATCAGTATGCGTTAAAGCTCCAATACCCTACCTTTAAAGCCAATATCTCCCTCAGACGATTGAGGATTTTTTATTTTAAATCTTTTTACTTATCCTCTTTTATATCGTAGTTATGTAGAGAAAGTATTGTGTTTGCAAAAGAACCGAATCCGAGATTTCATATGTACCATTTGTTTGAGGTGCTTTTAAGTCTTGATGAGTAGTTTTTAATAGGGTGTCTGTCTGTAGGTGTGTGTGTCTGTTATCATCGTAGATCCCCCTGTGTTAACAAGTATTAAATACCCAATTAAAAATAACATAATACAAATAAATACCCAATTAAAAATAACATAGTAAAAATAAATACCTAAGTCTCCGTTAAACCATAAACGTCGTTATAATAATTTTTATTATGAGTGTGTTGTATGAAGATCTCTTGATGATATTTAATGACTGTTTTTACTAACGCTAGAACCATAAAGTTTAGTGGATTTATTTAGCCTGCTAATCTCAGAAAGTAGTGATTTTAAAAGTAAATTTAAAAGATTAAGCGTATAAATTCCGACAACATTTTACAAGTTATTTGAAAGTGTTTGATTTCTCGACATCCAGACCTTTAAGTCGACTCTTCGAAAATTATAAGTTCGAAATATATTTTAATTGCATTGTGTATTTTGATTTCAGAAAATGTCCGACATGGAGTTAAGCGTTAACGAAGACGAACCTGAGTACACTCCGAGGAAGCAACAAAATCAACAAACCTACCCTAAATCAGGTACCCTACTTACTTCTCTCTCAAACGGACCCTGTGGCAACTCCACGGTGTCATTGTTCTTGTTTTGAACAAGAGCAATGTTTACTTTATGTTACATTGCATGTTACATTACATATGTTTGTGAATTTTAATTGGGTGTTTTGAGATGGAAATTTTGAAACCTCCCCAACAATTTTTCCTATGCCTAGTTTCGTTTCTTCTCTAGAAAGCCTTTAAGAATTATAATTCTAGAAGTAAGATTTGCTTCTAATTATTGCATTTCACAATTTAATCTACGAAAATAAATTTTTACTTTTCGTTTATTTTAAGTAAGAAAGTAAAGTTTGAGTTTTGTCTTGTTATATTTATTTTGTCTGTTAGAACAGAGGAGAATTCTCTGGCGAGACATTGGTGTAGTTAGTTTGAAGTTTTAAATGCAAAACTAGGTTAGAAACTTGAAACTTCTTTAAATTAGTTCAGTAAGTTCGGAAAATTTTTAACTCGGTTTTCCTTTTAAGTCTTGATTTAATGATACTTAAAGATAAGTTCTCTTTAAAATGTTTGTTAAATTAAAATGTAGGAAGATCATTTAAGTAGGTGTTGCCACTGATTTAGTGAACCATTACATGCATCAATGCAATTAAAGGATAACTTTTTTTCTATATTTTTATTGTGGCAGGTTTATTTAAAAAAAACAAATTTATTGATATTGTCTATAATAAATGTGTTTGACATAGTGCTCATACTGTTTAAAGTGACTTCGGAGACTTTGTAGGAGGAATCACCCAGTGGTGATACTCCTTGGCGTGGTAAGTAAAATTTTAATATTTTATTGTTTTTTTAAGAATTTGGCTTTGGAAGTTAATTAAATTGAATAGTTGAATGCTCTGAAGAGTTTTGCGTTTTTCCATTGAAATTATTATTTATTGTTTTACTCCTGTTACAGATCACGCGGCCACTGTCGTCGAAGGCGTCGTTGAAGAATGTAAGGAATGGTTCTAGAATGTAGTATTTGGACTACAGGATTAGTATGAGAATCTAATTTCGAATGAAAGGAACTGTATAGAGATGAAACATTGTCTATAACGAATGAAAATTTAATGTCATTGTGGATGCTTAAGTTTGGATACGAACCAGAGAGCTTGAATTATTTGGAGGAGGACTTATGCTGAGAGGGACTTATAAAAGTTTAAGATTGTAGGGTTATTATATGGTGTTTGATTGAAGTTAATGTACTGTTATGGAGTTGTTCTTCTCCTGAACCGTCTTATGTCTTGGCGACTCACATAGGCGCTGTTCTTACTGGGTATACTTGTCGGGAGATTGGGAGTTGTTGTAACGACATTTAGGTTATATACGAATTGTCTATGTGTGACATGTCTTCCGTCTGATCTCTGCATCTCTGAAGTTCGTTACGTGAACGCTAACTCGAGACTGATCTAAAGTTCACATATTCATGATAGAACAGGCGATTGTAACTGTGTACAATGTTGGACTAAATTTCTCATGGAATTAGTATCAATTTAATTTTAATAGTTGTTGGTTGATTATTATTTTAATTGCCTTTTTTTTTTCCCTGCAGTTTTTAAGAAACTTTGAGCTGAGTGATCTTTAACGCTAGTGTTAGACCTGCTATAGCCGATCTCGCGGTTCATTTTAACCGTTTTTTGTGAAGGAGTGTATATTATTGTTAGTCTGAATTATGTTGCCTTTAAACTTGCTGTGTATAGGATTGTGCCATCTTTCTGTGTAGGATCTCACTCGTAGAAACTTGAGGAGAGCCGGTGCCCAGGGTTGCCAGTGTGTGTTCCGAACTGTGGGTTTGATATCAGCCTTGAATGGTGTACTTTTGCATCTGTTTAGGGAAGATTAGTTGATGAGCTTTTATTGCTGAACATGGTGCTGTAACCCGCGTCGTACTTGTCGACCTTCCGGGGTGTGGGTTCGTAATGTCATTCTCTGCGTTCCACACGAATGCCGCTCGCTTCGACAGAGGAGATTTCTATGTGAGCGGGTGTCATCTATTGAGGCTTTTCACTATGTGAGAGGGCTTCCTCTCTAATTCTAAAGCTGTATGGTCAATGATTCGGCCATTGCAATTCGTCAATGATTTGCTTGATGTAAGGTTCGTGTTAACGAGCTCTTATACGTACTTATTTGCGCGTCCCGGTGCGAGGTTTGAGGATTTTTAGTCTGTGAATTTAGGTAAGGTTTTAGTGTGTTCATATAAACCTTGGGCTAATGACAAGAAGTGGTAATGTATGAGGCGTGTTGCTCACTATTCAACGAGCGACACTCTCATTATGAGGTATGGAGTGTATTATCGGTGTCGTCAGAGGTGTACCACAGGAGCATTCCACGTATATGCACTGTGGGGTTTTTAGAGACACTAGTTTCAATGAGCGCTGCATTCCTCTCGGCGTCCGTTCAACATTGTGAGGTTCTCTCACTAGCATAAGGCTCACACAATTGCCTCTGTTTTCTCGGATGGCGTCTATATTACTTTCAATTTAATTTGCTGTTGGCTTGTTTAGTATGGTATATGTTGGTGCAAGACGAAAGCGGTTTGCGTGCGCGTGAGTGGGTTATGGCGCACGCGAGAGCGAGCCTCAGCGGTGCAGGTATAAACGTTGGTGTAATGGAGTGTGTACTGAGGACTCTGGAGCGAGTGTTTTACTAGGCTGTTGATACTTAATTGTCGGCGGTTTTGTGCTATTTCAGGTGTAAAGACGTACTGTGGCAATTATTGCGAGTTTTGTGCGTGAGCCTCACGCCCGTTTCACTAGTTTGTTCTGCAGCGCCGAGTGTCGAGGAGTATTGTGACGCAGTCCGTACCTAGTTAAGCCGACCTTAAGTATCAATAGTGCGATACGGCGTGTGGATATACCCTTGGGGCAGGTGTAGATGAGGTAAAAGAGTAGATAGTAGATATGTCACGATGTCTTATAGTGATTTGACGCGACGGTGGCTGAGGTTAGGCGAAGCTTTATAGTAAGGCGCCAGGTTTAAGCGGGTGTGTCCGATTAGCCTCCTGCGTGCTGATGGCGTCTCGTCTCACTGTTTAGCCGCCCTGGGTTATGGCTGTATTCTGACTGCGTGGTGTCGCGCTCCCTGTAGTTCTGTGCTGTGTGAGTATATTGTTGATGCTTGTGCTGCTCTAAGCCTGGGGAGCGAATTGTATGTTGTGTAGGTTTGAGTCTGGTGTTCGCGAGATAGGTTGTTTGGGTTTGTCGAGATATATTTGGTGTGTTGGTAGTGATATGTTTCTCCTAGTCCTGAGTCATAGTTACGCTGGTTGTTTACTGCGGTGGGCATAATTATAGTGGTGCTGTGGCTGCCCTGAATAAGAGGTTATTCTTTAAAAAAGCCTGCTGTACCGAGTAATTTGTTGTGTGTGTTATAAGGATGTATTAGATAGTTTAGTAGTGTCGTATCGTAACAGAATCTTTGATCAAAGCTTGTGATTGTTTGTATCTATATTGGATTATTTTTAAATATATGTTGTGTTTTGTATATCTCGGTTGTATAAACTCCGTTTGTGTAAAACTTATAAATTATTGTAGTTTTCTAGATCTGTGTTGAGTTGTGGATATGTGAGTGATTCGTTTTACTTCATTCGTTTCTTTTCTGATGGTTGAAGTGGGTTTGGGGTTACTCTATGGCGTAGGAGAAGAAAAAAGTGGATTCGATTACGTCCTTTTTTATGGCGAAAAGCTGAAAAAGTGTTTGGAACAATTGTAATGAAGCTTTAATGTTTAATTTTAAACTAGTGTATAGCGAATTAGTTAACGCAACTGTGTTCAATATAGAAAAATTGAGGCGTGTGTAAGTTATGATTTGGTGTGTTCATGGTTTAGGGGGGGGGCGGTGTGGTGGCTTTGGGCGGAGTGGGAGGATGGTTAGTGATATTTTGTTTGTTATGTGTTGCTGTGCTCATCAGGGGAGTGGGGGGGTTTCGGTTCTGCTGTCGATATGGGGGGTGGAGGTGCGGTTTGCGGCTGGTCTGGTGTATTGTTTACTATGGACATGTCAGTTAAAAGTTAGTATATAGTATGTTTAGGGTTGTAGTTATATATGATGGCTGAATTTAGTAGTGAATTTCGGCGTCGGTGTTGTGTGTGTTATAATTATTGGAGGGTAGTCTGGTTGAGTGTTGTTTTTGTGTTCTAGTTGTGTATGTTAGTAGTCTATTTAGGGTATATGCATGTTGGATGGTTATTGTGCGATTTGGAAATTGCCTTTGTATTAGTGATATTTTAGAGGTATAATATTTAGGTCTCTGTTAGTATGGGATCTGTTGGGTGGGACTTGCGGAGTGTCTGTTTGGATATTGATAAGTAATTAGATTCGAAGATAGTGAAGAAAAATTAAGTTATGGCGAAGTATTTTAGGAGGAGTGTATTGAGACTGTGTGGAGTAGGTATTATTGATGTCCGATAATATATTAGGCGAAATGACACTAATATGTAGGAGAGTCAGTAAATTCTAATGACGTATTTATAATATGATAAAAAGGTAAGGGTAGTGAGAAAGAAGTCTCGGAAATGACTATAATGCGAGAATGGTGTGATTTTTTAATTGGCAAAGAATAAGTCAGTTTGGAGAGTATAGGTGTTTTTGTATAACCAACTGTGAGTTAGTTTAGAGCTCGTTGGCGGCTTATTTTGGCCGGGTTTGATTCTTGAAAATGGACAGGGCAGAGTATCACGTTTTTTAACGAGGGACAGTGCTCAGTAGAACATGAGTCTTGGTTGATTATTCTGGCTTTGTAGTTGCTTCTTATGATAACGATAATCGCGGGAACGCGGGTATTTAGATGTGCATGAAGAAAGGCTTGTTTGGTGTTATAGTTTAGCATGCGTGTAGATTTGTGGAAGATCGAGGTTGGCGTGGATAGTGTTGGTGTGGCGTAGAGGTTGTATTGTGTTTTTTTGGTGTTTGTGATTCTGCTTAGTTACATAAATTGGAAAATTTCGCAGTGCCGACAGTCGTCGGGATATCGTAGATTTTGGGCTTTGCGGTCCAGTGTAATTTTGATATGGGTTAAGTAGGTTGGTATAAAGAGCGATTTGATTATAGATACGGTAAAAAACAGGTAAATTATCTTCGCGTGTCAGTAGGCAAGGGGATTTGAATTTTAAACGATGGGGTAATATGGGTTGTGAGTTATAAACAAGTAAGAAGATCATACTTGGCGGTGTCCACGGGGTCGGGTGCGGTTAATGGCGGCCGTTCGGAGGTTTAGGGATAGTGGTAATCGGTTTCGTGAAGTGTGAGGGGTTGGACAAGAGGAGTTGAGGCCATGTGTGAATGTGAGCTGAATGCTTTTGAGGGGAATCGGAGAAAAGGTAGATTGTGTAGTCGAGGTATGGAGGGGGATGAGATGCGATAGGTGTGATCTTAGTTTGAAACAGGAAGGTTGATTGTGGGAGGGTGTGTTTTGTTCGATGGGTGTGGATATAGTTATTGTAGCTATAAGGTGAGATATTCTGCAGCTGCATGGGATTTGGAGCTTGAAGCGTTATTTTTGGGCCCACGGGATACTCTCATCCACTTAAATTTTTGTGAGTTGTGTCAATCGAGCCAAGTTTTTTATGCTATTATTAGCCAGTTAAATGGATGTTTTCGAAATCATTGTATACTCGTAACGGCGCGGACGGTCCATAAGGGAATGTTGATCACACACTAGGGTGGATATTCGCCGTGCTTTCTGGAAGACGGCCAAGTCCGTTCACTTTGTCATTACTCAGGCATGGTGCGTACTATTGTGTTCAAAATATCATAGTTATTGTTACGGACAAATTCAATAAAGGTTGTAAAATAAAAGCCCTTCTGATTCCAGAGGATGTTTTTAAAGGGGCCTGAGAACAGGGCGCTGTAGTATTCTCCACCAGTACATAGTTGCAGCGGTGGGTTGCCGACAATTGCGGACTGACCTTTAGCGCGTGGTAAATTAATTGAGACTATGACACCCAGAATCGAATTTAAGTTTTACTTATAAGGTTGGTTTGGTACAGGTCTATTGGAAGTTACGCCAAATGTCAAAACCAGTCTGTATGTATTGTTTGGGGATCATACGTTCGGTAAAGATTTGGAATATGGGATTTTCCAATAGGATGAGGGGTTGGAAAGAAGGGAGTTGCCAGGCGAGGTCACCTAAAAAATCAGTCGATTTCACGTGAGGGTTGGTTTGACATGTTTTACATGTATTCGTAGCAGTGGCTCGTGTGTAATAGTTTTATAAGGAAGCAATTAATTTTTTGGTTGTATGTTTTTTCTACAGTGTCTAGTAAGTTTCTGAAAGGCCATTATGGGAGTGTTTGCGTCAATTGTGTAATTTCTGTGCATTGTTGATGTGAGTGTTTCATGTAGTGATTCAACTTGATGACGATCTTCGGAGTGGGGTTTTTCATTTAGTACTGTATGGGTGCAGTGGTCTGTCTGTCTGTGTCACTCATCAATTCCTGGTGTGTTTATGCAAGATGAAAGTTGCCGTTGGTGGAAGGGAGGCTTTTTGCAGAAAGCTCAGACTTTTAAGTGGTTCGTAGTTTGTTACTTTCGCTGCTTTTGTGGAGTATAGGATATGGTGGTTTTAAAACTAATATAGTAAGAGTGCTATTTTGTGGCTCGTGAAGTGCACACGTCCGAAGAACGGTTATTTTTGTAGAAAGATATGGCGGCAGTGACAGTTTGACCATGTCCGATTTCTTGTGGAGGGATGTCGATGAGACTGTGTGTAGATTAGGTCGCGGATGGTGTTTTTCGAGTCAGGCGATATGGTTAGAAATTGTTGATTGTAGGTCATGTCTGTGATGGTTTTGGTTGGTGTCTTTGGGAGTAAGATTTTTAGGATTTTTCTCACGGACTGGTGTGTTCTTTGTTTAGCAAAAGCGTTTTAACATATCGTCTGTAGTATCAGCGAAACCTCCTTAGTAGCGGAATCAAATTACAAATATAAATTCGGAATCGTTAAATAGTTTCGTGATTTACGTCTTTTGCTGTAATTGATAGTTTGAGCTACGACCAAGTATTGTACGGGCTTGAACCGAGCTGTAGTATGACTATTTGATTGGAGGGTAAAGTTGAAGTTGAGGTCGAAGAGCATCATGGAGCTTATTTGACCTGAATAAATGTTTAATATTTAGCAGAATCGCATCAATGGTGAAGTGTATGCATGATGCGATTTGCAGTATATTATATGTGGGTCACCGTAGTGTAGAGAGCCGGCGGTCTCAAGTATGGTTGAGTCAAAGTCTTAATAAGTTGCAGGGCGAGGGTTGGTTGTCGAAATATAATATTAAAAGTAATTTATGACCAGCTGTTGAATTCAATTTATTGTTTAATCAACTCCGATTTGCGGTACTGAGGAGGGTACGCCGGGGTTCGCTATGATGGCGCGTCGGCTGTAATGTTGCTTGGCTAATGATAGTTATATATAAGTATAAGAGGGTGGGAGTTACATCGGTTATCATTGAGAGTGCGGAATGGTTGGATTTGCGTTGTACCTTATTGTGTATTTAAAATATGATTGTTTTTGTTATAACGTTATAGTATATGATCATGGATAATAGATAGTGGTGAGATGCCAGATGTCGGGCCTAGCTGCTTCAGTTGCGGGGTAAGTTATAGCGGCTTTGTTTTGCTTTTTGGTTCCGTATGCTTGGTGAGTACAATAATGCTGTGGTCTTGATGTGGTGGGCGCGCGGAAAGCCCGTAGAACGGGCATTGTTTGAGTTTATTTTTTATTTGTATGAATGCCGTTAAAAAATGTGAAATGATTGATTTACTTGAGTCTTTTTGTTAGCTTTGAATTTAATCCAAAGCTATAACACCTTAGATATTTGGATACGTAATAATTCTGACGTCGAGCTGAATCACGCGAGTTTTGCAAGCAATACCCCTTTAGGCATAGAATTATCATGACATTCTGAGGACAAGCGAATTCGAATTTGTGAGGAAAAGTACCAAGGTACCCTGTACCCGATGTTGTTAAATCATTAATGGTGAAAAGAGTAAATTATTATCTCTTCTAAAAAAAGTCTGTACTTCAGAATGCTTGGACTTTTATGAGAAAACTAAAGTTTTCTATAAGTCTTATTATCGTCAAAATGAATTAAAGTAAAACCATTTTACCATTATAAGTTCCTGGATACGGCATTTTGTTAAAACACTTAAGTGCATTGAAACTGGGAATCATTTGACTGCCCCTTCTAGTCGCTTTAGAAAGCTGTAGGTTGTTGCACCGGCTAGGTTGACATAGATTGAAATAGTTAATTAAATCCGTACTTGTAGTTGTAAAAGGCAATGTCCAAATACAAGTAAAAGTTCAAAGACTATCACTCTAAATATTTCAATAATTGTTCTGTTCTAGATAAGTTTAGTTTGTCTATATGACCCCTAACAGACATTGCGTATAGAAAGTATAATTAAACTACCTAATGCTCTTACAGTAATAGCTATTACCGATTGGCTTTGATTAACCCGTGTAACTTTATATTGTTAAAGTAAATCAATCGTGACTTAATTATCTGCTTTGTTTGTGCGGTAAAAATTTACTCAAAACCATCAAAAACATAATCTGGTCTCATAAATTTGAGCAATGATTCTCCTCGACAAATTATGTTTAGATCTAATTAGCTCTAATCAGAACGTGTTGCCAGTTTAAGTCCTTTTGGTTTCTCGTATTCGCTTACCTAATTAACTTTTAGTGGTTTTTGAAGTAGATAACTATTTAAAAAAAAATGAGTGATAGCAACAGTTTTTTTTGAAGAAAAATACTCTGTCTGAATAAGTAATAATACAGACCGAAAGGTTCACTAAAGATTTCATAACGGCGAAATGTTAAGGCAGTTTCTAATGTAATTACTTGTTGCAATTAATCTTTTTAGGGAATTTACATTGGAAAAAATCGCTGATTGGAAAGGCGTGGCGGCGGAAGTCGAACCTAAATCCGTTTCAAACGTCCCTGATCACGAAAAAATACATTTCTTAAAACTTATATAAATACATATATATCTCATAAACTTATATTGTATATATACGTCTCTTTGTGAATGTATATCAAACAATTATTGTAAACACGCTATCTCTTAAACGAATAAACATCTTTAAATCAATCTTGGGAAGGACATGAATCATATTAAAAACCGAGTTGTTGTGACGTCATTAGCCTGATCAGATATTTTTAAAAAAAAAATCGGCAAAATTTATGGTTAATATTTTTTGCCGCGAAAACAGTCCTTTTGGCATCGTTGAATGTTTTTGTCCATAAAACTGGTCCAACTGTCGTTACGGCTACTCTAAGGGACCAAAAAGTCGAAAAAAGTTTAGAAAATTACTGGAATCCAAAATTAGGGTCCATGAAAATTAAATTTAGAGTATAGGATGTCGTGTTTTATGTTTGGGGCGCTGAATGGAATAGAACCAGTCTGGTGTCGATGCGGCCACTTAACGTGACCAAAAAGTCGAAAAAACAGTGGTCATTTACCGGAGAGTCTAAAATGGGGACGGTAAACAACATATTGGGGAGTTGTTTTCGATGTTTTATGGTCTTGCAAGTTAAATAAAAATTTTCTGAATCGACACGAATACACCAAGCCAGGCTACCTAGGTTTGAATCCTGGTGAGGACACTAATATTTTATTTAGGTTTTTTTTACTTTATATAAGTTTATTACTACAAAATAATTCTAGTTTGGTGGTCTGCTGCGGGGTTGATTTCCTTTGGAATGCGTGTTTCCGTGCTTAAAAATCCGGTTTATGATTTATAATTTGAGCATTTTTTCTCAATTATCAAGCACTATTCGCAATTCATTTTTGCTGTATTTTTAAAGGAAATGCCCTAAACCTTTATAGATAAACACTAACTTAGCTTTTAATCTGGTGCAAATATTAGTTTGCACTGCCAATTTCAGAGTCATAGTTTTGTATAACCAATAGGACAATTATGCGGGTTTTCTTTAAAAATACAGAAATAAGAAGTCGCGAGTAGTGCTTGATAATTGAGTAACTGCTCATGTTATAAAGCATAAACCGTAACCTTAAGCAACAAATGGATTGTTAAGCACGGAAACATGCATTCCAAAGGAAATTCTTCCGACCTGCGGACCTCCGCGCCAGAAGTTTTAAAAACTAACAATCGTAGATAAAGTACGGTACTTAATGTTGGAGTGCATTTCTCGTATGGCTTGCGAGAAAGTTCCGTTTTTTTAAGTTCCATTTCCCACACTAGTTATGTAATTTACCATTATGATATTGGTAAACCTTTTTATAAATAACTTTGTTGCTTTATCTGGATAAAAGTACTGAATGAAACCAATTTAAATTAGGATTCAAATATAGGTCTATCCCCAAATATAGTTTTAAGCATATACTGATAGTAAAACCGGTAATCTTTAGTACCTACAAACTAGAGAACGATAAATAAATAAAATACAATAAATACACAATTAATACAATTAGAAAGAAGAAGTATACATATATTATTGTATGTATTATTTATTTCTCATCTGTTAATTTGTAAAGAAGTCAGGTGATTTATACTTCAGGAGTTAAATTGGTAGATACCAGGATATAACGGGTCAAAGGTCAATTAAAGGGCTCTTTCCTAAAATAAGCAGTGTAAATAAGCCCTAGGGTCTCTGATTGACTTTTCTAGGGTCAGATGGTTTTTAAAAGTAAATGAAGATGAATGCTTTTTTGGGGTGGTTTTTCCGTGTGTATTAGATTTCGGTTCAATACAATTGACCTCTATTATTAAACTTTATTGCTGCTATTTTTTTAAAATAATTTTGTGGGATTGATTTTTATCTCGTCTTCCTTATTAGATAATATTAATTTTATCTAAAGATTAATTAACTGATCAGTACTTTATCTTAAATAATTAACTGATTTTTACCTCCTCTTTCTTATGAGATAAGGAGGATGTTATATTTATCTATTACACTACTGTTGTGTAATAACTGATAATCTTTAAATTTGCATTACTGACTTATCGTATGTGACTTTTATATAATATGGTGTGCTCTCATGGAATATCAATAGTTATTGATCTGAGGAGCATTTGCACGATTGTATTAATCGATTGATTCGATTAAGATCATTGGCACTTTGTGACGTGTAAGTGGCGATGTGTTTTTTATGGCCAGAGATCAATTTAGGGTTGAGCACTTCTTGAGCGATTTTTCTTTTTAATGGAGCTTAGGGTCATAAAGATCGTAAAAGTGGGGGATTTTGGAATGGGGGATATATATATATATATATATATATATATATATATATATATATATATATATATATATTATATACACCCAGAAATACCCATAAATATAATGTATGTGTGTGTTAGAAATGTCTTTTTGTACATACACACGTACGAGATTTTTGTTCCTTGACGTTTCTATGAGACACTTTCGAATGCTTTATCGGATCGAAATGACACTTGGTACAAAAATCGGCCACTCAATGCCCTGAACCCTATTGTATATTAAATGTATGTGACATTACCCACTATATTGACCTAACAAAATTCATAAATCTCACAACTTCAAAACGTTGTCTGATCTTTAATTACAAGCAACTCCACTGGTGCTCATTCTAATCATATTGTTTGATCTAGTTGCAATGTTATACAAGTGTACTATATGCAGTAAACATATTATGTTAAAAGTTACATTTTGTTATCTGCATTATAATACGACACACGGCTAAAATCAGTTGACACCGTCGAAAATGATGCGAGGAGCCAATGAAGTTAGTCCTGGATGTAAAACCACGTCCTCAATTTCAAATCAGGCCAACCTGATTGGTTCCTCAACACTATTTTCCCGCACTGTCAACTGATTTTAGCCGTGTGTCATATTATAATTTTCATTATAAAATTGACACATCCTAATGTAAACAAATCACGTTTTTTGACTAATATATTTGGAACTTAGCTTATATATCGTGGCAGCATGCCAATTATATAAACTAGTAATATGACGAACTGATATAGTGCAACAAGTATGCGGCCTCAGAGCGGCCAATAAGCTGAGGGGGCTTGTTTTTGGATTTTAATTGCCTCCCATGCAGCAATTAAAAGTTTCTCTTATGTAAATTTTGTTAATCTATTTCGCTACTTAAACTAGTTTAAGACCCATATATTCTTTATGTTCTCGCATAAACTTGCATTTTATCTACTTTTGTTTTGAAATAAAATACATTTACATTTCTTAGATAAAGTAAAATACTTATCTAAAAATTTAAAAGAAAGTATTTATAATTTTCTCATATTGTTAGCGTTAGTAGTAGGTAAAATAAAGGTAAAAATATTTTATCCATAAACAAATTTTAATGTTTAAAGAAAACATTTTTATTGTGTCTAAACTTGTAAAAATAAAAATAAATTTAAATTCATAAACTATATCTAAACTTTAAACCCTGTAATATCCTTTAGTCAAATCACGTTCATGTAAAATAATTTTAAAGTTTTATCACCAAAAAAAAACTTTATTAAACTACATTTAAAATGACTTTTTAAGTAAAAAATAAAATCAATTTTTGTTACGTGAGAGTTATTATTAATAATTTTATTTTATGTTTGAACAGTGCAGTTTATTTGTGCATAAACAAAGTTGATAAGCATTGAAAACTTTTATTTTATCATTCAATCTATCGTTTGGTGCTGCTATGGGAATAACAAATAAATAAATAGTTTACTTACGTAATTTTAATATAATGAAAAAATTAGTACAAAAAAATCGAGTACACGTCACCTCGGAACTTTTCCTCATCACATCAGATTCGCTATTCTCATACCTACATCCGAATCGACTCTTCGTCCTCAGAATATACAATTTATATCAAATTTATACTGCAACATGTCTTCGGACATGCTTCGCTCATTCTCAGATAGTAAATGCATCTGTATCATTCTCAGCGGTCACCACTTATAGGCGTCCGCAGGGGGACGTCAATCGGGTCACTTGACCCCCCCCCTTTTTTTTCTGGCAAAATTTTTCTTGCGGGATATATGATACCAAAAAAAAGAGAGAAAATGCATTTACGCACGAAGACAGCGGTCTGTCAACAGTGTTGGACTCAGGGTCTGCCTCATACCAACTAAAACTCACTCCGCGAAACCCCTTAAACCTAGCCTGGAACCGTTATTCACATTACTTCAGGCTAGGTCTTATCTTGAGCCTTCCGGCTCCCTCCCATCTTACCCCCCTATGTCTCCTTTTGTCGAAGCTTTAATGTGGGTCTAGACGTTGCAAGGAAATCTGCAACGCCTAGAACCAACCTCAGAACCTGACAAAAAAAAAATAATATATAATAATAAATATTATAGTAATAATAATAATAAAAATAGATAAATAAAATAAAATATTAAATAAATTATAACTACAGTATTGGTAAAGTGCTCCTATATAACATTGTCTAAATCACCTTTTTTAGCTCGCAGGATGGTCTCAGCAAAAGTATTGATCATTTCCCACGAGTCCTCGTTTTTCAGCATGACATTTACTATGGTGTCGGGTGTGATTGGCCCATATATCATGGTTAAATTTAGTCTCTCGTTGGTCCATTTAGTACAATCAAAAAAAGTATGTTCTACGTTGTCAATGAGACCAGGGCAATAGAGACAATCAGAAGACTGATGTTTCCCGATTTGTATAAGTAGGACCTAAAATATCCGTGCCCACTAAGGAGCTGTGTTATGTAGAAGCCTACTTCTCCATGCGTTCGATCTACCCATGATTTGATATCTTTAATCAGGCGCCATGTCCAGCGGCCTCTTGTCTCCTCATCCCATGAAAGTTGCCACCGCCCCATGGTTCTATCTCTTTCTTCTTTTCGTACTGCATTATGATTGGCTTCTATTTTTCTTTCGTATACTCTCTTTCGCTCTATAGCTAGCAGGTCAATAGGAATGACGCTTGCAATGACTAAAACAGCTGGTTCGGAGACCGTTCGGTATGCAGAAGCTACCCTCAAGACTGATTTCCTTTGGACTCGCGCTACGATTTTTTTGTAGCTTTTTTTGCTAAGAACATCGGCCCAGATTTCTGCTCCGTACAGGATAACAGATTGACTAGATGATATTAGTAATCGTCTCTTGCTGGCTCTCGGGCCTCCGATTTTAGACATTAGCCTTCCAAGTGCCGCACTCGTAGTGAAGTTTTTTCTGCAGCTATTTTTAGATGATCTAGGAATTTCATCTTTACGTCGATGGTAACTCCAAGGTACTTAACAGTTGGCTTGCTGGTGACTACTTCGTTCCCGACTTGGACTGGGATCATTGTAGGAATTCTCTTCTTAGTTAAGAATATGGCTTCGGTTTTGTTCAGTGCTAAGGAAAGGCCATGGTTAGACATCCATCTTATAATAATGATTCTCATAATTTGGTTGAACTTTATTTGGGCCAGTTCTACGTCTCGGGCTATGATAATTGCTATATCGTCTGCATATGCGATTAATTTGCATTCATCTGGCAAAGCAATTCTGAGAAGTTTATCATATACTACGTTCCACAAGTCTGGGCCAAGGATAGATCCCTGCGCTGCACCAGCTGTAATTTTTGTTTTTTTCTGTCATCTTTTGTGTCATAAAGGAGGCTTCTATCATTGAGATAGTCGTTCAATATTCTTAACATGTATTTGGTAACTTGAAATGTTCTTCGAGAGCCTTTATCATGTCGCGCCATCTAACTGAGTTAAAAGCGTTCTTTACGTCTAATGTTACTAGCAACACTACTCTTTTGCATCGGGAACTATGATTCTCTGCAGCTGAAACAGCCTCAGGGATCTGCCTTATTGCATCTATGGTAGAAAGACCTGATCTAAAACCAAACTGCTGCGGCGCAAGGTCTCCTGATGAAGTTATGCGGACTTCATTCTTGCTTTTAAAAGTTTTTCGAGCACTTTCCCAGCTGTATCTAGCATGTATAAGGGCGGTACGATGAGTCTTGTTCAGGGTTTCCCTTACCTTTGTCTATTAAAACGAGACGACCTACTTTCCATTCAGAATAGAATATACCTTCGTTGAGGCAGGAGTTGTACATATCCAGTAGAAGGATGGGTTTTGTTTTAGTACTTCCTTTAAGGCTTCTGATGGTATCCCGTCTAGTCCAGGCGCTTTTTTGTCCTTCATAGATAAAACAGCTTCCTCTAATTCTCCGAGGGTAACAGGGGGACATTCGTCGACATCTCTAATGGGATTTATTATCCTTAGCTGGTGAGATGGGAACAGTGTCTCGATAATTTTTTCCATTCGCGAACTATCCATTTCATTACTTGACTTCATATCACCTAGTTTTTTCATTACAATTTTATAGCCTAGGCCCCAGGGGTCTGAGTCGATATCCTTTACCAGTTGTCTCCAACACTCAGATTTCTTTTCTTTATAGCTCGGCGAAGGGCTTTCCGTGCATATTTATAAGACGCCAATTTATTTGTTCTTTCGATTTTGTTTTTGGCTCTCTGGGCAACCCTTCTAAGCTTATGGAAATTTTTCGGAGCTCTGCGATCTCGTCTGTCCACCAGTATACCGGTTTCTTACCCTTATCTTGTCTGACGCGGGGCATGGAGGCGTCACAGGCTCTAGTAATTAATCCCATCGTTGATGAGACTATCTGGTTCGCACTTCCTGCTTCATATCTATTTCTGTTAATCGATTTTAGCCCCCAGTCAAGCATCATGGAAAAAATTATCTGTTTCCATGTTTCTAGTGTCCATCTTGGTGTTGGTTCGGGTTCTTAACTTTCCCTGGCGTTTGTCTTTAATATCGAACTGAATATATTGGTGATCGCTGGCTGTATAATCTTCAGGACTCTCCAGTTGCATATTCTTCTTTCGAAGCATTCTGAACGAAAGAGATATCTGGGATTGTTCTGCGTAACCAGGCCGTCTGAAGGTGGTACATTTCTTCATTTAGTACTTGTAGCCTGTTCTCGCTGCCATTTCTGGAAGTGATCTCCCTCTAGAGTCGGTGTAGGTCATACCCCATTTGAGTCCTTTTGCATTGAAGTCCCTGCTACTATAGAATTTGCTCTAATCTCTGCATTATTTGGTACTCGAGATCGTCCAGCTTATCTCTAAAATCTTGTATGGTTCGTTTGGGGTGAAGTAACAAGATATAAATGTTGTCCCAATAATTCAGTCATACAAATCCTCTGCCTCTGCCGTTTTTTTTTGTTTGTAATTTCCCCGGTTAATTATCCATATAGCAGCTGTTCAGTGAGGTCTGAGAACCAATTAGTAAGATCCCTATTTCTATACTGTTCACTAATTAGGACAATGTCAATTTTCTTCTCTTGGACCATTTGGTGCAGTACGTCGTCTGCAAGTCTACTTCTATGCATGTTTCCTTGTAAAAACTCGAGCCATCATAGGCGCTGTTTGGCTTCCTTTAAGGCTTCTCTAAAAACTTTACAACGCCGGTACCGGGTACATGATTAACTTCGTATCATCTGGGTTTTCTACAACAGAGAACGCACTTTTCGGGTTCAGTACAGTCTTTGGCCTTGTGGTTTCTGAACCACACTTGTAGCATAGTTTACAAGTGTGGTAGAAAACCACAAGGCCAAAGACTGTACTGAACCCGAAAAGTGCGTTCTCACCTTGACCCCCCTGGAAAATCCAAAAAGTTATATTAACCCGCTCTGCAAATGATTTTTATAACAATGCAATTTTTAATAAAAATAATTAACACTAGATTGCTGTAAATGTCAAAAAAGGCTTGCTTCGCTAGCTAAATTTCTAGAAATATTTGCGTGAATATCGGAAAAGAAGCTTATAAGATTGCTATAGATGTTATAGTTACGTAATAGAATCAAGCTTAGCTTGCTAGATTGTTGAATTTAAAAATTATGTATACTAATAGGGGATTGCTTCGCACATTTGCTAAACACCTTATTTAATATGTTTTAGGGACTAGCTTCGCTCACTAAAGGTCTAAATGATTTAAAATATTTATTTAGTACAATAAATGAAATAACTTTAAGCTTTTGGACTATTACAATTGTATAAATAAATAATGAAGACTTTAGTCCTTAAAAAAATTTATTGAAAATAAATGTTGAAGAGCTTTCGCCCAGGATCCTGAGCTTCTTCAGTTCTTAAAATGACAAAAAATGAAAGTTAAAAAATAATAAAATTTGAATGTTTTTTGTAAAATAAATGAAATATTACATAATTTTTTGTCATACATTATAATTTAGTTTAGCCCCATTCTTGGCTTGCTTTACTCTATCTCTGACTTCTGCGAAAGGGTGCCGAATACTAAACCCGCAGCACATTGGTAGCTTTTAAATAGTTTCGAATAGCACTACTACAGTGGTAGATTGATTTTCGTTACCAAGTTTCAACTCTCTAGCATGAATACACTAGGAGCTACGCTGATATCAGACACACGCACACTCATACAGACAGACAACTTTGTGAAATCCACTCAGGAGGACTTTAAAACACTGAAACGGATAAATTCCGGTTTCATCCCGGTTTCGGATTAATTGCAAACACAATACTTTTCCTATATACTACGGTATAAATAAGGAAAGTTAAAAGTGTAAATCGGGTTCCGGGTACCTCAAAACTTTACCTCACCGCATCGGATTCGCTTCGCTCATACATACTACTTCGGACTCGCTTTGTTTGACCACAAAATATACCAATAGCTAAATAAATACTGTTACACATATTCGGATTGCTTTGCTCGTCTCAGATAATAAATACATTAGTTAATTTCTAGCGGTCTCCTATCCAGGCACTGACCTTGATCGATGCTGCTTAACATTATGATTCAACAAAACCCGTTGGTATACTTGCAGTATTGCAACGAAACACAGTATACCATTTCTTACTAAAGTGGTACACTTGTACCAAATTTAAATTTATTAGATTATTTATGTAAATAAAATTTGTGTATACTAAATAAGTATACTTAATAGCAAATTTAGTATACTTATTTTATTTTACTTTATTAAGCAATATGTATACTAAACAGTGTGATGTCCCAGGCACTAGATAAACATAATTAAGGAAAAAATGTCAATTCAGGAAAGAAATACAAATTATTCAAAGTAAAAATATTGCTCTTTCTATCGAATAATTTTCCTCGTAAAACTACGTATTTACTCGAGGGGTCACACTTTTAACTGGAACTACGAGTTGTTTTACTAGTTGTTAAGGTAAATTACGCATTTAAGGAACTTTATGACGAACGGAATTTTTGAGCATTTGTTATTTTATTTTATATTTAAATATGTGAATTTACATTTTAAAATGATCAAATTATGTTAGCTACAGTTTGGTTTGATCTAACTTGCAAATTTTTCTCTCTTTTGAGTTTCTTTTTTTTAAATATATTCCTTTAAATTCACTGTATAACATTATAATCTCTAAAAAGATGTAAAATTTTAACATGAGGTTTTTAAAATTTATGTTTTTAAAAGTTACAAGTGTAATAATATAAGACCTTTTCTTATTTAAAAGTAACAACATAAACTGCTTCAAGGAAAAACGGAATGAAGTAAAGAAAAAACTTTGAAACATTATATAATAATGTCATTATTATTCTTTAGACTTTGTTTCTTATCTTAGCAACTTCTTTCGTAAAAGATATGTAAATAATGTTTTCTTTCTTTTAATAAGTTATAAATTGTGAATATTTTTATACATTTTGTTTTTTTTTTTGGGTTCTGGAGTACAAACTGCCAAATTCAAAACAGCAAAACTGCTTGTGTGCGGGCCCAAGAGAAGTCTTGATTCGCTAATTTGAAGTGGCCAAAACTTTAAAACACCTTGTTCGAGTTTTCCCATAATCAACTTTGTTGTTTTGTAATAAGACACATGATTTCTTGTGCCAAGTTTCGTTCAATCATACAATTTGTTTGTTTTAGTCAAGGAAACCTTCGTTTTTAGATTTTTAGGATTTGTAAGTGTGAATTGTTGACTTTTGATAAAAGAATGGGTGAAACTTTTTTTCATGTTGATAATGCTTTAGAACACTTTGTAGTCGGTAAAGCGTAGTCGTATTTATGCTACATGATTATGATTATTTCAAGAAACACATTAGGGAGAAAACTATTTTTCTACCGCCAACTAAATACCGAGGTGTCTATTATAGATCTAATACAGCCTATGAAAGATAAGAATCAAAGAATCTTTTAGATTTTTCTCACTCCGGTGCTAGAAGAGGCTGAATCAGAAGTCAGTTTTTTACCAAAGCCTATTGTTCATAGATAGTGTTTAGTAGTTAGGTTAGATTGAAGCATGTCCCAACAATCTATATGTATTGTTATGATCACATATTATGCAAAGGGAAGCAAAGAGAACGTCTAGGTCAGGATTCAAACCCCTGCTCTTGAGGTCGATCTAGACCTGAAAAAAGTTTGCTGTGATATCTTTTAGTTAAGTCAGTCCTTAATAAAATATCTTAAACCCTGTGTATGAACTCTTAGCTTGAAGCTTCAATTACATAGGGTGTGTAATGCGGCAATAAACGGAAGTACGATTATTCACGAGACAATGGTTAACATTTTCTTCCGTTTTTGACTTTTTGATAACAGGACTGTCACATTGTTGTTTATCCCTGAAGTTAAAGATTATTATACCTCAGCTGCCGTATTCCTTTAATCCTGATATTTTTTGATAGCTTATATTTGTTTTTATCCTAAGCATGTTATAAGTTTGGCCATATAACAAATTTGTGTCATTATAAATTTGTTGTTTTCCTCAAAGTTATGCTTTAGCTTTTATGCTTACTAATCAATAAGGTATTCTAGGTAGCAGTTAAAATTTGTTATATCCTACGTAAGCCATGGGTTGTTTATGCGCTGGATGTTCAAGTCTTTATTGTACTTCATCCAACTGAAACATATTTTGATGGATAAAATTAAATCCTGTAATCCTGTGAAGGTATTCTTTATTTGACACTTCAAAGCTTTAGAGCTTTGAAGTGTTAGACTTGCTTAGGGTAGTAAGCTTAGACTTCGTTACTTATTGATTAGCCATTAAAGGATTTGTTAAATTTTGTAAGGTAGGATTATGAGGTATGGTTATTGTTTATTATCAATTCCTTAGTGTAATGTGTTACGTGATTGAGGTTTTACCCCGACGGGATTAAGAGCCTTCACTCAAAATACAATTCTCTGTCGTTTTCCTTTCCTACCATTTCTCGCCCCATTTACCCCCGACTGGTAAGCAGTAGCAGGTGCCTTTAAGCCTTATATCTCCCTCGGCACGGTAATCGACTGCCTCAGTTTACCATCGATGGCTAAATCGATAAAGGGAGTTGGGTCATGGTAACCCGGTCTTGCCGGAAACCCGTTAGAGGCTTCAGTAATGCTCGGGCAATTAGGATCGTAAATCTCTGCGGATATTACCCATACTACAGCCTGTATAACCTTTCTTATAGAAGCAAGTTTACTACCGCTCTGTATCTTTCCGTTTTATTGAATCTCAAGAACCATCTCATCTTTTCAATTTTTCCGAAAATCTTTATGTTTGAGATATTTTGATTTATTCCTTATTACAAAAGCTTGTAATACTTACGGTACAGCACACAAGGATATAATTCTTCACAATATTCAATCCTCGCATACTTACAAAATATAATTCAAAATAACCAAATACATAAAAAATAAATCCTTTTTAGATGCTGTTTCTACCACAAATTTATTACCTGTTACTTTTTTTACTCGATGTTTCGGAGAAAAATTTAAATTAGCTTTTTTGCCAAAGAAAATTTATGGTAGCATTCAAAGCTCTAGAAATACGAGTTTGGTTTTACCTGTTAAATTGCCAGCTGTACGGGTTTGTCGTCGTTCAATTAAGAAAAAACTTGACGTTTGATGTAAATGAATTGGAAAATCAAATTATTCCCGCTCTATTCTTTAATTTATGTCTTCAATAGAATATATAATTGCGCGGAAACTCTTTTCTGGTAAACTTATTCCAGCAAAATTAATAATTTCTTAGTGATAGTTTTGACTTGTCACCAATATTAGTTAACTAATATCTTATTTGAGGTTAATATTTACTTTTCATAGAACTATAGCTATGTGCAAATATGCGTCAATATGCTTTAATATTATAATGTGACACCTGATTCAGTGAGTTCTTTCTGTTTTTCCTTCGTGTTGTTATTTGTGTTTCTATTTTTTCACCTCCCGTTTTGCCTTTTGTCATCTTTATACTTTGCTTTGTGTCATCGTCCTATTTTTTACTGCATCCAATAAGTTTCACTTTTATCCAGTTTCTCAACATAGGCCTTACATTTTTCTAAAATAGATCTTGTCTTCTGGGATCTTCAAGAGTTAACCGTTGCAGACTTTTAATCTTCGAAGTCGTGAGTCTTTGAGAAGGCGAGTGTTGTGGGGTCACATGACAGCAAGGTTCTTTACCAACTTAACTGTGGATCCATTAAGCCTTCTCGCCCAATCACAAGTCCGTGGGTCAGAGCCTAGCATTTATCATCGTCTGCAGCTGTTCATTAATTTTTCAGCTTTAGTTTTCTTAGCCCTTAACTTATCTGTTTTCAAGTGCTTATTGGTAGCATATCATCGTGCTTTGTCGTGTTAATGTATACTTGTATGTTTATGTGCATAGAGTTGTCTTGGAAAAAACCCTCTTAATATTAAATTGTTTTTAGATATTTCTGTGGCACACGATAACTTTCGAACGTTGATGAGGCTGAAATTAAATAAAAATATAGTGTTTTTGGCCAATCTTTTGGTATGGTTGGCACATGAAGGAAATGGAATTATACTACTAATATAAGTTACGATGTTATTGTTTGACATATATAACTTTATCTGAACAAATAACGTTTTTCACTAATACAATTAGATATTCACTTATATCATGGCAGTATGCCATTTAAAATCTACTAATATGACTAATAACTGCTACAGGGCAACAGCCTTCTGGCCGCGGAGTTCTCGAGATGCCCTCGGACTTAAGTTTTTATTGAAGTGACAAAAAGTTGTGTTTAACTGCAAATATTTGTCACAGCGTTTATTGTTCAAACATACTTGCCTAGAAGTTTGAGCATAAGTTAACGTAACTTGTTTAATGAATAAATAAATAAAAACCTTTTTAAAAATCATTAAAAATAGAAATTTATTTGATTACAAAATACAATATAGATGTACATATATCTTCTTCAATGTCTTTACAAAATTAATTATTAATAAGGTTCTTTCCAATCTTTAAAATTGGAATAAACTATATATACCTATGACTTCCTATAGTACATTTGTATATAAATAATTATACATGCACCTATACATACATGCATAGACGTCATTTGATCTCATTTAATTCTAAAAGAAATTCACTTCTTTAAATTAGTTTTTTGGGTCGCGAAATCTAGGCTCCGAACATGAGAAACATACTTATTATTGTGTTTGTGATTTCAAGAAACAAATATTTTAAAATTAGTCTCTTAACGTCCTAACTCTCTATCAGAACTCTCCCAAAAAGGACCCAAAATCAATTAAGAGAGAACAAGGGAGTTGGGAGCTTCCAGAGCTATCCCTAAACTAACTTGATTATCAATACGTGCTAAGCATACTTCCTTTTAACTTCAGTTTATTGTTTAATTTAATCCTTAAAACTTTTTTTATTGCTTTCGGTTTTTGCGAATAATTTATTTTACATGTTTTTGTTTGCTAGAACTATTCCTGTTTAAATAGTTAATACATAATTGCTAATTAGTATTGATAATACTCTCTGCGATGTGCGTTGAGAAAAGGACCTTAAAAACTATATTCAAGCTTTTACTAGATTAGCCCGTAAGAGTCTTGGGTCCTTTGGGTGTCTTGTTTCGTTCTGTCGAAAGTTTAGTGCATCGATTCTCAATGCACACGTTAAGAAAACGTTATTTATTTTTTCATTAACAATATAGGGTATTTATGTTTTTTTAATATCCCTTTTTTTCATTTTTATATTTGTGTTATATTTTCTTCCTTCTGATGTAGAGTACTATCGTACTTAGCACGAGAGTAAAATAATATAATTCTCAAATAATAATGGTTCCCTCGGCTTTCGCCTCTGTAAACTTTATTGGTCAGGGAATAATGCTTAACTTGATTCCGCAAATTAATTGCTCTCTTAATATTTTTTAAACTTAATGTTTTATTTTAGAAGGTAAATATAATTAATCTTAAAAAATTGATTTATTAAATCCTATTGAAATATTTTGTTTTTATTTAAAATCTAGATTCCTAGTTAACAATCTCATTGCTTATTGTGAAAGAATGTTTACCTGATCGAAATTCTTTTGCTGTGCAATACGACATAATGTTGTGCTTCCAATTTTTAACTACTATTATGTATTAAAGTTTTATTTTTATTGTGTTCTATATATTTGCCCGTTTAATACTTGATTATTTGTATTATTACTATGAATTTTAACTTAAAATATGGATAAGCTAAATGACCTGTTAAGTTACCAAGTACGGACTTAAAAAAGCAAGAAATAATCACCAACATGCCCAGTTCTCTGTCCTTCAAAGAGCTTGAAAAATGTTTAGCAAATGTTAAAAAGACGCTGGTATTAAATGATGAGGTAATTATAAGAAGAAAAATGTTTTGTACTCGTCAAAATACATGACTTTTGAAATACATTAAAATTCTTTTGCTGATTTTATCGTTTGTTTCTAATGCCTTTTACATTTTTTACCTTTTTTGTTTGTTTCGTTTGAAGTACGTGATTCTTCTATTTTTAGCTAATTGGGCCTCCAAGCTTCATTACGAGAATGTGTCCTAATGAGAAGGCACTTCTTTTTTTTCTTTTTAAAATGTCATCTTCAATAAATTTAAAAGAGGAAGAGTAAAGGGTTATTTATTTAACACTGATTTTTTTAGATGCGATTCAGTGTTTTTTTTCTTCTTTAAAAATAAACTTGTTCTGCCAAAATGAAAATTGTAAAATTAATTAGTTCAGCTTGACAATGAAAGTAATGGTTAAGTGCAGGAGTCAAGAGAGAGTAAATAATTACTTTTTCTTTTCTATTTAATGTTCAATTTTATTTGTGAATGCAAATATCTTTTTAACGTTAACTCTTACAATGTCTTTTATTTACTCTTTTATTCTTCATTGATTAGGTCTAAAATTTTCCAAAAGTTACGGCAATTAAGGTTGAAGTTAAGATTTGTAAAAGTAAATTTGGCTTAAAATAACTTGATCTTAGAATTTATATACAAATATTATCGTCCAGAATAGCAAATTTTAAGAACTACAAAACTTTAAAATTCGTGTTTTTTTTTTTATTTATTGCATATTTTTGTGTTAATACTTAAGTATTGTCATCTGTGTCAATTATAATTTTTGTGACGTAGAAATATAATACTCATTTTATTCTTGTAGTTTGTCGGTTATAGAAAGAAAAGAAATAAGTTTAAAATTGTTTAAGTTATTCAATACACATAATACCAAAATTATGTGGGTTTTAACGAGAATATAGGTTCTTAAAAAATAAATATATAAAGAAAACAAATATACTTAATTTTTACTTTTGCCTCATTTAACCGTAGTATTATAGGAAAAAATATTGTTTGGCAAAAAAATCAAAATCGGGATTCAAGTCAACCTCCGAATTATCCGTTTTAGGAGTTGTTAAGGCCTCCTGAATATTCCGCAAAGTTTTGTTTGTCTGTATGTTGTGTATGTAATGTGTTCCTGTTTTTCAATTGTGGCGACCAGTGTATTTATGCTTATAGAGTTTGAAGAAAAGATCAGTCTACGCTGTAGTTTGTGCTATTATAAAATTACTTGCCTACGTTTTTTTAAACAAATTTAAAAAATTGAAAATGGTCCAATTGAGGTTGAAATTTGGTACAGTGTATAAACATTACTAAATAATAAGTACATTACGTTTCGTTTTAATAGACCACTATATCCATGATTTTTGTGGATCATAAAAATTAAGAACATTCAGGTCAGTGCTGTATGGGTGACCGCTGAGAATGATACATCCAAAGACCATCATGCATTACTATCCGAAGACGAGCGAAGGTTTCGAAAGGGCATGTTCAGTATAAATTTTGGTGAGTTACATTCTGTTGGACAAGCGAAGCGAGTCCCGAAGCAGCGAGATAGCGTAGCGAATCGATACTAAATGAGGAAAGTTCCCTGGGACCCCTGCCCCATTTTTAAAAAATAGAAATATTTGTTTTGTTTAAAAAATGTAAGGCTTTCGCATGTTGATTAATAAAATACCCATTAAATTAGCAAAATTAGTTCCCTTATATAAATATATATTAATATTGTATATGGAAATAAATATTATTATAAAACTATGTTAATATGAAATAATTTAATTTTACTTTTAATTTCAATTAATTTTTTTGGTGGAAATTTTTACTCTTTGAAGAATAAATTAGGTTCATAATTAACCTGTTTGATTTTATCTCCAATTCGAATATTTCCTTTAAGGAAAAAAAGAAATGATATCATTCACTGCATATTTTTATTGACAGAGCCGACTACAACCCATAACAGTTTAATCATCATTGCCTGAGGAAAGTGTGGTGGAATCTATTTTGTTTCTGTCTCCTAGCTTCCTACTTTTTTCATCGGCACTGACGATGACAGTTAAGTTTGAAGTCGGCTCTGCAATCAATATGTGCATGTGGATTTCATTTTTCATTTTTTTCCCCATTTGGAATCTCCACAACTCTTCTTACTATAATAATTTCTGTCAAGTTTAAAAGCGTTACTTGGTAACTTTGATTCGCTCATGCAATAATTTATTTTTTGATTTCCACTTTTATCATTCTCTATTTATTATTTGGAATCCCACAGAAAAAAGTACTCTAGAAATAATAAAATAGATACTCTATTTAACCGCATTTTTTTACTTAAGCTTTGTTTTAAAAATTTAACAAAATTAATACAAAACATTTTCTTAGCTTTAAAAGTTATTTATTAAATTTTTATACGAACCCAGTTTTTATTTACTAATTTTATTTAAATTAACTTAGTGCTGTATATTAATTGAAAAAGTACTCACTTTTAACTTGTTATATGTTAAAAGTAAAATATATTTTACAGAATTTTTAAATGAAAACTCAATACTTTATCTAAAAGCCTGTAAGACGAGGAAAAAGAAAATAAAAATACTTAGGGTAAATCTTCTTGTTTGGGTCAACATTTTGAAGAATGTCTAATTTAATTATAATAAAGTTTTCTTTTCTATTGGTTGCTAATAGAAAGAGGTTCTGAAGTAAAGTTAATTATATTCTAGGTAACCTTTTTTAATTCAAAATTTTACTCTTTTAGAAAAAGAAACAAAGGAAAACAGCAAAGGGTTCATTCTTGTGTACTTTAGATTTTTTAATTTCTTTTGTTTCCTTACTAGTTTTGGAGGCTAACTTTTTACTTTATAAATCCTGAAAAGTTAGTTTTTTTGCTTGATTATTCATTTATTTTCAACAAACTCTCTGTATTAACATTTTTCCTTACTATTTCATCTTATATATTTACTACTTTGGTTCTTTGTTTCTTTTTATTTAATATTTGTTATACAGTAAAAATAATAAAACAAAAGATAAGTTTGTTCTTTGCGAAGTTTTTTAAAAAGAGATGAAGAAATTGTTAAGTTAGAAAGTTGTTTTTTTTATTATATTATACACCTATTCTATTTTTTAAAAAAACATCTTTAAATATAAATAAATATATAAACATATTTTATTTTCCGTATAATAGTTATTAAATTTTTTTTAATTCATTTAAAGCATGGTTTTGGTTAAATAGAATTTTTGAACTAACGAATGGCAATATGTAAGTTGAATTTGTTTGTAAAATTTTTTACTTGCTTATTTTTTTATCTATCGATATTTTTAATCCGCTCCCTGCTAAAAATTGTCTGATTTCTGCGGGTTCGTGCAGAACTAAAATAACACAGGTACACTACTCCTTTTGTGTTTGGAGAAAGACTTGAAATGCTGGCTTTAAGTTATTCTGATGTAGGTTACTTTTCTTTAAACATGTATTAAAGAACAGCTGCCGTTGATTTTTGCTATTTGATGCAAGATCCCGTCTTGATTTGGACGGCTCTCCTTAAAGCCGTTATCATATGTGAGCAACACTTATGGCCTCTGGGAAATAATTTGGCTTAGCTTTAAGATTATTGACGTGTCTTTTGCGTGACACGAAAGTTGTAGGGGGCTGATATATTACGATAAAAACAAATTTGAAACCAAGATAGAAATGGCGAATCTAAACTGGTGCTTTACAATGAGAAATTTGGCTAGTAAAGGAACGAAGGTACAAGGTGATAGGAAACAAAGTCTCAGGCAAAAGGTTTGCCATTCAATATAGTACTTATAGTAGCCACACGGCTAAATCAGTTGACAGCGCAGGACAAATAAGCTCAAAATGAGCCAGATGATGTTATCCTTGATGTTAAATACTACGCCCTTCAATTTCAAATCAGGCCAATCTTATTGTTCCGTCAACACTATTTCCCACGCTGTCAACCTGATTTAGCAAGTGTGTATACTATAAGTAGTGTCGATATAGAAGCATTCCAGGTGATGACATTTGCTATAGGACACTTTCTCGTCAAATGTACTCTCTAAAATTTTAAGCTATGTTCTGAGTTTAGACATTGAATAGAAGAACCCTTTCTCTAAGCTTGAACTCTGGTCATGAGAATCTAACGTCTCAAATTTAATAGATAAGGTTTGGAGCACAAAATTTATAGATGAGTGAGAGAAAAGAGTACTTATCCGGGTTGTTCGGCTAAAAGGCTTAAAAGTATGGGCGTAAAACCAAGAACTCGGCAATGATCTTACTATTTCCGTTGTTTTTATCATTATATGTAACACTAACATGTATTTTGTTTGATTTCAGGTAAGGAAAATAATCAACTTTGAAACTTTATTCACTGCAGAAACAAGTAAAACTCCAAATGCTAATATTATTTTAACAGCAAATTTAGTTTATAGAATGACTAAAGTTATTAGTTTTTTAATGTTAATAAATATAAATAAATACAATTTTAAAATAATTATTAAATATGTTAAAAAATTTCAAAACTTAATGAAACATTTTTCATATTTTAATTTTTCTCTCTTAGAAAACAGATTCGGATGTTAAAACCGTTTCAAGAAAATATTGTATGTTTTTCCAAACATTGACGCTTCAATCTGTCTTTATAACCTTCCTTCTATGGGTAAGTCCTGATTCTATTCACCAAGGCAAACTAAATGTTATTTTGTTGAGTCAGTTTTTTTTATTTCTTTTCATTTTAGGGTTTATTAACTTTCTAATTTACTTTAATTGGCCTTTTTGGTATTAATTTTGACTATACCTTTTCCTTTATATCAATAAAAAATGACATTGTTAAGCCAACAAATTTAAATAATTTATTATAGAAAATAAATCAATGAAAAAGAAATATTTAGACTTATTAATTTAGTATTAACGATAGAAATTTAAACGTTAATTTTTTAAAAAATAATCACAGAAAATTTATAATATTCTTAAAATGACAGACCGACTTACGCAATTAGTGTTCCTCGAATCCGGGGGTCCGTAAAAAGATTTAAGGGGGTCGCCGAGCTACTATTTCAACTTATTATCACATTTTCTATGTTCGTAATGACTAAACTGAAACGCTTATTTGATATAAGCCATACATCTTGAAAATTATTTACCAAGTTATGATTAGTAAATGGATAATATTAATTATAATTTTTGAAGTAATTACGGATGACGAATTAAGTTGGAGCTCAGTACATTAACTACCAAGATTGTTTCGTATATTAAGAATTTAGAACGTTTATGTCATCTTGGTTGAAAATAAGAAATATTGTAGGTTACAAAAGAATATCGGTTTACTTGTGGATAGTTATGATTTCTTGTATTGAATTTATTTATTATAGATTCAATCATCAAAGATCGCTAAATATAGGTGGGGTCGTTCAGCTTCACTTAATGGTTTAAATCGTCAAGATTAACAATATAAATATACTTTTTTTTCTCAGCTTTTCTCCTAACGCAAGATCTCGAGAATGTTTGGTCTGCCTCGATAGCAAAACAGTTAAAGGCAGGAAGATAAGCAATGACCCTAGGGTTTAATGGGGGTCCGCGGGGCTCTGATGTTTGGGTGACCATAGATAAGACGATACTTATATATATACTAACTATTTTATTGACCACTATATTCATTAAAAATATTTATTTATTAGTTTAACACTTCTGATAGGAAATTTAAACTCCACAATTTTAAGTTTTAATAGTAACGACAAAAACTAATTTGTTTAGCTATATATTTCATCTAAACATTAGGTCAAATATATAACTAAACAATATTTTTTTTGTTATTATGACTTTAAGCTATGGTGTTTAAATTCCTATCAATGATGTGGAAGTCATAAGAATAAATTTGTGCTACAAAAGATAAATTATTGTTAATTATATCTAATTATTACAGATTAAGGAAATGACATCTTATAAAACTTACTTTCCACAGGTATCTATTTTACAACCCCTTTGGTTTGTTGTTAACTAGTTAATGTTGTAGTTTGTGTGCGTATTTTGTTAGAACTACAGGTTTAGTTGTCGATTTGTGTCGTAAATTTTAATTTTATACTTTAGAAAACATTAATTTGATGGACTTCAGAAAGTAGATTAAGAACTAGTAGATATCGTTGTCTGTAATCAGTAATATTTTACTTCAATCTGTCTTGTTTCTTATTTCTTTATATCTTTCAGTCAGAATTTTTAAAGAATTTATTAAAAACAGCACATTTAATATACTTTGTCAATTTCATTTGTTAGATTTAAATTCTGACACTATTCCTGAATTCCTATAAACATTTTATTTTTCAAGTTTTTGATAATTTGTGATGCATTTTCTGGGACATAGTTTTAATTCTTTTAGTAGACAATAAAAGCATATTGTCTATTTTTTGTGATAATTTTTATTTCTAGTCCTACTTTGTTTTAATTGGATTAGTAATTGGTCTGTTTGGGTTTTACTAGCTTATTATTGTTTTCTGTTGTTGATTAATTAGAATTTATCGTTCACGTTTACCTTTAAAATTATTTTTATCGCTTTGTGGCACTTAATTTAATGGTTCAGATGCTATTTACTAAACAATCCAATTTTTTATTGTACGTATTCTGATTGCTAAA
>JACMZG010001863.1:45962517-45993266 GCA_018340805.1 Microvelia longipes | reverse complement strand
ATTTCAGGTCCAGCTCTTGCGCTATAAGGAAACAGGTTGTTTGGCATTCCTAGTAAAAATAGCTTTTTATCAATTCCCTATGGATGTAGAGACACTTTACATTGTCGTGTGCCGAAGCATGGGGAGATAATCCTAGATAAAATCATTGACCGTTTCTGGATGTATATTAAGATCACCTTGCACATCTAGGTTCACTCGTTAGCTCGTATTTTTGCTTAAAATCTCGCTTTTTTTTAAATGCTTAGTTAATGACTTAACTTAAACTTGGTTGACTCATTAATTTTATTTTTTATATTTACTTTTTATTCACGTTGTGCGTACTTTTTAAACACGAGTTTTGACCCTGGGTTACCTTGAGAAAGACCTGACGCTCTAGCTGACTGAGATATCAGTGTACCCAATCATCCATTAAAACTAAGTGTTTTACCAACTCCTTTGAATTGAAGCAAGCGCTATTCTAACTTTCTGAAATAAAACAACTTGCTCTTCGAACTTCCTAGGACAGTACTTTATTACAAATGAGTTCATTGAATCTTTACTTTTCGCGCTCGTGCATGCATTGTCCCAGCCAATCGACTGATTTTGGTTAGAAGCTTCTTTTGATATGGTGGATTGCATCCTCAAATAAAAAAAATCACGAGGCCCAGTATCGAACCTGTGATTTCTTTCCTTGGTTCTTTAAAATGCTCGGGGCTTAATAAATACTATTTACTCTGATGTATTGAAACAAGCTAAATTGAAAGAAGAGTAAAATGTTGTCTAAAGTCTAAGCTAGGTCAAATCCTCCAGCTCTATTTTATAGGTTTTTTTCTCGAAAGTCAAATAGACGTTTTATAAACGTATAAAAGCCTCGTTGAAACTAGAAAAGCTAAATCCTTTAAATCTATTTTGTTTATTTGGCATTTTATAACGATGTTCAGAAATCGACTTTGAGTAAATAGAATATTTAAAAAAAAGTAAAATTCTTGTCAGGAAAAAATCTATAAGAATTGTATGTGAGATTTGCAGGATTTTAACACATTTTAAAAAAAAGAGCTTATGAGGTTGGAGTCATGGAGGGGTGAGTAGGGGGAGGCATATTTTTTGGAAATAGGGGACTCCTGATCAAGAATATATTATATGTATTGTTAGGTTTATATATATATATATATATATATATATATATATATATATATATATATATAATATATATTATAATATATATATATATATATATATATATATATATATAATATATTTATTTATTTATATATATATATATTTATTATATTATAGATAGAGAGAGGAGAGAGAGAGAGAGAGAGAGAGAGGATTTGTGATTTTTAAAAAGGTTTGTGCGGTAATTTTTGTGGGTTAGTGACGTCACACCCATATTTCATAAACAGTAGGATTTGGGACATTAACAAGTTTGATTATTGTAACAAGTTTCATTTCGATTCAAGAAAGCGTTCGAAAGTTATCGTATCCCATAGAAACGTCTAGGACGCAAAATCTGGAATAAACCTCAGCAAAATATATATATATATATATATAATATATATTTGTGTGTGTGTATATCTACGAGATTTTTGTGTTCTACACGTTTTTATGGGGTATGATAACGTTTGAACTCTTTCTTGGATCATCCATGCTAATGTCCCGAACCCTATTGTTTATGAAATATGTGTGACGTCATTAACTCACAATAATGACCGAACAAACATTTCAAAAATCAATTTTCATATAGTGTTTATTTTGAGCTGAAAGTTTTTAATAAAATATTACCAAATTACAAACATACGAAGTTTCATTGTATTATCAGTATTAGTTCTGGTTTTATATGTCAAACAAAACAATATTTCATTAATGGACAGAATGTAAACGAATCACGAATACGTAAACGAAAAACTAAATACATTTGAAAATTCGCTTATATAACCAGGAATATGTCGAACTGATAATAACTAACGAAATAGGGCCGCAACGCGGCCACAGGGAGGTGCGGGGGCCGCAGAGCGTCTAAGAGGCCGAAGGCCTCTTGTTTAAAAAAAATGCGTATGCTTATTCTTAAAATAGCAGCTCTTTTTCGCTTATTAAAAGCAAAGTTTCTGGTAACATTTAAAATGTTAAAGCGCATTTTCTTTCACAAATTCCAGAAAAATAAAGTTACTACTTAATGTTAATTTTAGGGCTTTCATGGATACACCAAAAATGAACTATTTATCAAGAAGTTAAGCATTTCAAAGGAAATGCGTCCGGCTTGCGGACCCTTGCGCCAGTTTTATTTTAATTTATAAACTGAATCAGTAAAAATAAACAATTTAAATGCAAAATATGAACACTTGACAAAATATAAATTGTGCGATTGACATCTAGAAAATGCAATGCTTCATCTGGGAACTGTTCTATCATTCGACATTCGTCATGTCGAATGATTTGTTACGTCCAAATCATCAGGGCGCCGACAGAGTCTGAGTTCACATTGACATTTAATTAAAATCCAAAGAATATTTTACCAATTCTTTATTTACCAGAATAATTAAATATAAAAAATATTTACCAGAGACGAGCAGTGCTCTCCGTCATCATGCTTGGCAAGCAAACTTATATAAATTACTACCAAGTTTTTCAAAACACAGATAGTTGACACAATATTAACTAGGAAATATTATGTAAAATGCTTATTACCTGGTTCTATCATTCCATATCTTTTCGTCATCATTAATGGTCGACTTAATTTCAATTTTCACTCTGTTCCGTTACGTCGAACTCATCGTTTAAATGTTTCACTGGATCCAGGGTTTCAACCCGGGTATCTAGCTTTTTTAAAGTAAATTCTTTACTTTTAAATTACAAATAATAACAATTTTATATAAAAAATATATAAATATATCTGCTCATGATGGCCTAGGAGTCTGAGCAGCTGTGAATATTATAATAAAAAATATCAATTAATTTATAATTCACAGAAGATCTTACTGTTAATTATTAATTATATTTTTATTGTTAAGATTAGCAAAATATACTATTAAAATTACTTTATATTAAGTTTAATAATTATTTTCTTATATAGCAGTTTGTAAATTGTTTCTAATATTAATTTATTTATAACTATTAACAAGTTTTCAATAAGTTTGTGATTAAAAATAATAAATAAAAAATAATAATAATAACTTTTGATAAATATTTTATTTAACCCCCAATAATAATAACTAACCATTACGTTTATATTTTATAATTCTGTATTCTCATCAGTAATTTGTAACATAAAAAAGTATTGTTTTTTTTTTAATTAATCATTTTATTGTTTTTACAGAAAAACATTGAATTAGGCTTTAAGTAGTATAAGTTACTATATCCTCTCTGGGCCAGTTTTATTCGACTCAGAACCCCAAAAAGCATTAACACGACACTCCATAATTTGTTTTGTTTAACTTTCGTTTCGGAACTATTCCGGTTATTTATGTACCACATTTATTCCAGTATTCTAGTTACTTAGAGTAATCGTATCGACTGAGCACCAGGTCCATTCTACTCAGGGCCTTAAAATACTTCGACAACACCTAATTCGATAATTTTGTTTTATCGACCATATTTTATGTATTCTGGTTATTTATTAACCTTGGTTTTTCGATTTTTGGATCCCGGATCAATTCAGCAATGAAAAAACATAAATACAAAACTTTTTCCTCGGAAAAATTTCTATATTTTTTCCATTATTGTTGACACAGAAAACTAGGTTATTGACATCACTAAAAACCTAATTTCTATATTAGGTGTATTTTTTAATCATCCTTGCTCCCACTGATAGCTCGAAAACGCTTGCCTCTAGTCATCTGACAAAAAACTGTTCACAATAGTCCTTTAAATGAAAGACTTTTGTATTCTTATTAACTAAAACAAGTTTATCTACTATAAATTTGTTTTTCAATTAAGCATAACCACTTTTAATCAACAAATGGTCATCTTCAGTACTGATAAGATGTTAATAGTTAAAAATTATCTTTTCTTTTGGAGTTGGGAGTTATAAGACTCAGCAATAATAAAATACTAAAAATACTATTAAGAACCACTCAGAAGGTCTTAAACACACTTGAAACGTATAATCTAGGTGAAATATCGGTTTCGAATTATTTGTACCAACACAATATTTTTATTTACCAAGGGTAAATGGAATGTATTAATGAGGAAAAGTTATAATCTTATTATCTTAGTGGTACCATTACAGTATGACGTCATAAATCACCTATAAATTCGTGGCCCCTCTAATGCAATCAAGATTTGTATTTGTAAAAATGTGAAAATCCATTTTTGTTAGTTTTAAAAATGTATTTTTAGTTGTGTTGAAAATATCATTGTTGGCAGTATTTGTAGATTTATTTTTGATAGTTCTTAAGGATCTATTTTTCTACGTTTCAAGATCAATTTTTCTAAAAGTAAAGTCGTTGTTAAGGTTGTAAGAAACACAAGGGTCAGTAAAAACAGCAGTTTCTTGAACATAAGTGTTTGAAAAAAGAAAAAATAAATAATCAAGAAAAATTAGTCTTTACAAGTTTTGAAAAAAAGTTTTTATTCTCCAGAGTTAAAAGTCAGGATAAGCTATAATTAATCTGCTTTAATGAGTCCCTCTTTCTCAGGCTATCACTTAATGACTTGACTTTAAGAATTTTTCTTCCCCTCTTCCTAAATTTCTTTTACCGTCTGGAAAATTTTTTGAGGTCTTTTTTTCTCTCCTTCCCGTACTCAATTTTATTTTCTTATTTGTCTCTTTTTATAAATCTGTTTCCAAAAATTAGAATGATTAAAAGTTACGCCCCGAGTTAATTCTTTTAATAAAAAATTAAGGCGTTATTTTTTTTCATTTTTTAATTTTTTTTGCGAAAGAATAAAGTATTTTAGGTTACTTTGGTGAAGTTTCAAAACGTATTTAAAGAAAACTTTTTCTCTTCATTATTTCTCTAATCTTATTTTAATAAGTATCATCGAAAATAAATATTGTTCTTATAAAGTTTTAAATGTACTTTTATATCTAAATAATTTGAAATTTCGACTTCTTGAAATTATTAATTAATTTTTGTAATGTTAAATGTTTGCTCAATAGTATTCAGTTTTTGTTAAATGATTGTATAATTTTTTATTAAGGTTTTCGGCTCAGTTTAGATTTTGGATAAAGTGTCGAAAAAAGATTTTCATTTCATTTAACATTATTTATTTTTAACATGACTTAGTCTTATGTCTTAAATAAATTGTTGGATATTTTACTCATATTACTCCATGTTAGTACTCAGAAGTTACGCATTATAAAAAGGCTCAAGGTTAAATCCACACTAAAAGGTTGGAGGTTGAGGGAGTTACTCTTCATTATATAATAGGTAACTATGTACCATGATGATTCATTCTTGCCTTTATGCTTGATATATCGTACTTATATATATGTATGTATATATATATATATTATATATATATATAATTATTATATATATAATATATATATATATATATATATATATATTTTAAACATACGTTGATTTTGCAATTAACGTATGTAGAATCGCTTTCTCGTTAAGATAGCTTGATTTTCTTGTTTGGTAAGATACTACAAATGCTTCTATTAGGTTCAGTTCCACGATCTTATCCACCATTCTCAAAATTTTTAAGTTCTCCTCTTAACGGTTTCAGTTTTTTCGGGGAGTTTAGGGCTTTTAGAACTTTGTCAGATACGTTCAAATCTGAAACAGCTCTTTCTTTAAAGCTTACTAGGTTTTAAGTCACCCAGTTTGACTCCAGTCAAAAAGCGTTTAATTTTTAATTCTCTGCTTGCTGAGAAAACTTTTATTAGACTTTCTTTAGCCAAAGTATACTTTTCATGGTAATTCCCTTTGATTATATTTATTTTCAATATAACTTGATCCTAACTGAGAAAACAAATAATTAAATCTGGTAGCCTCCTCGGCCATTTTAGCGATCGAGAACTGAGATTTTGTTTGATAAAACAAATTGGCGGACTTTTCAATGCCAAAATGTGTTATTTTAATATTAACAGCTTCTTCCTTAGCACTTTTTTCTGATGAACAACAAGTCGTAACATAAGATTTTTGAATACAATGAAATGAACTATTCACTCCCGTGTTTTCTGTATTACGTTCTATAATCAAAGTCAACTATTGGTGGAAGTCTCAGGAAGCTTTGTTGTTCTTTACCGCACTAAAAATAAACTACTCTGATTCTCTTTGAAATAAATCGAAATATAATAATTTGTTGAACCCGTGAATTGTTGCATATGTTTATTAAAGATCTTTTGTGGTAAAATGCTAAAAATATCACTTGATTTTATTAATTTTAAACGTATTACTATTAATTTATTTAGTACTATCATTTTTTTTTTACAGTTCAATTTTCTTGGGACATATTTCATATGAAAAAATTCTGGCGCGGTGGTCCGCATGTTGGGCGAATTTCCTTTGGATGCGTGTTTCTGTGCTTAATAACAATCCTGGTTGGAATATTAATTTTTATAGTTTTTTAACTTATATCATAGTTTACAACTACTAAATAAATAATTCCGGCGCGGTAGTCCGCTGTCGGGCGAATTTAATTTAGAATGCGTGTTTCCGTGCTAAACAACCCATTTCTTGCTTATGCAAGAACCATGCCCATTGCGTGGTTCCGGTTCATGCCTTAGAACCTAAGCAGTTACTCAATTGTCGAGCACTGCTCGTAACTCATTTTGTCTGTATTTTCCAAAGGCGAAACGTATGTTTTCGTCGTTAGGGACCTCTGAAACGGATTTGTGTCGTGGTCCCAAATTCGCTAAAATGAGCATAGAAGCCCTGTGCTGTACGATGCTGATTTTTAATTTGTGCAATTTTATGTGTTACTTTAAACTGAAAAAAACCAAATGCATAATCTAATGCACTATTGCTAGGATTGCTAGACAACTGTTTTTTGTTTGTTTACTTTTGAGCCCTTGTTGCTCCTAAAGTAAAAATAATGTTTCGAAATACCTTGAGACTACTTATTTTATTTACTTTCTTACCCAAGGTCAACCAAAATGAAGAAAATGATAAAGTTTTAACTTTCATATAAGAGGGAAAGAAAAAAGAAAGAACAAGTTTTTAGAATGGAAAACTTGAGATTGATGACTTAAAAAAATAACTTGAAAAAAGTAACAAGTTAGAGCTTACACCATCCAAGATAACGAATTCGCAAACTAAATCCAACTTGAAAATAATGAGAAGGTTAAGGTTTTTCTAGGAAGGTTAAGTATGAATGATGAGATGTGTATGAATAAATATTATATATCAAGGTTTCCCGTTCTTTCATACTTTTTCTACCCTTTAATTAAGGTTTGTTATGTTGTATTTTCATCTTTATAAAATTCAAAAAAAAGTATCTAGAAATCATTATGAGATGTTTCTACTCTGAGTCTGCATTTCTTCTACAAATGAGTCTGTATCATAGTTTTGTTTGTATAGGAGTGAAGTAATCGACTGCAACTATAACAATCAATTTTGAAGAAGTGGGTAATGTTTCAACTTCAAAACAATTCGCAAATGCGAAAGACTTACGGGGACATACTAACATAACTAACAGTATGCATTATTTACTGCATTCTTATACCTATTTTTAATAACAACACACGGTTATAATCAGTTAACAGAGTGGGAAAATAGTTTTTTGGGCGTGGTTTAACATCTAGGACTAATCTCATTGGCTTCGTCGCATTATTTTCTCTCGCTGTCATATGATTATACCGTGTGTTATACTATAATAGAAGATAAGATCAAATAATGATGGCTGCAGTCCCTTATTGTAATACATTTAACATTAATACATTAATTTCACGTTTCACTAAGCGAAACTAAGCATCATCAGTTGAGAAATACAAATTTAATAACAAATGCACCAAAGAAATTAAACAATACATATCAGATGTAAAACCACAAAACACCAGATAATATATGAAATAAAGGTTAATTTAAAACATCTTAAAATTAAAAAAAAGAATAGGAAGAAATGAATTCTTAATTCATTATTTTAATTTTTAATTAATTAACTATTTAATACCTTCAGGGATTCCATCTGTTGAGTATTCTTTTTATTTTTTTAAATTAATTGAAAGAAATGTTAATCTGTTGACAAATTCGCTAATTAATAATATGGAGCATTTAGTCTATAAGAAATTATATAGTAATTATTTTAATTATATAGTAATAATAATAAAATAATAATAATAGAAATTATATTAATTATATAACATTTCGTTGTATGTTGTCATGATGTTATAGTAAATCACGAAATAAACAAAGTTGCTTCTATGAGGGTGGGGTAATGAAGGAGGAAGATGTTTTATTTGAAAATATGTATACGTATGTGTGTAAATGTGTTGGAATGAGCTTAAATTTAGTAAATATATACTTGCTATGATGCCAATATTGATTTGACTTCGTCTTTCTGTTAGCCATATATAGCAAGTATATGTTTACTAAATTCAAAATATGCAGCTGATTCCAATATATTTACACACATACGTATATTTTTTTAAAAAAAACCATCTTCCTTCTTTATGTATATTTACATTATGTTTGTCTATATTATATTTTATATTATATCTGTTTATATTATATTTTTATACTTAAATATTATTTTAATCCATGCAAATATAATTTGCTGCTTTAAATCAGCGTCAGGATGGTCATTATTGGTCTTTTTTAAAAATTTTGAATAAAAACACGTGTGGTTTGGGGAAAGGTTCTACTATTATAAATTGGTAAAAGTTGATTGCAGAAATATTATATCGCAGTCAAGTGTATTTTAATTAGTGACACATTTTTATTTTTTCGTGTCAAACAAATGCGATGATTAGCAGCATCATTGTTCTAATATATCAATCAACTTAACAAGTACATTATAGACTTGTCTGTTGATTTGATATCACTTTAATTTTTTATGTCTACTAGTATAGAAAGAAGTTTTGCTCGAACTGTCTCTTCTATTATAGTTGTCAACTCTCAACTCTGTTGAGAGAGAGGAGAAAGCTTTTCAATTAAAACTTAGGATGGTGTTATTACTGTCTTTCTGCCGCCTCCAACCTCTATAATATCTCAGTTCCCCAAACCCTCATTTTTGTCCCCTACAACTCTCAACTCTTTGTCCCCTTCAGATTCTGCCCTCTTCCTTGAAATCTTCGATCAGTATCGTTTTTTTATTTTTTCCCTTTTTTATCTTCGCTACTTTATCATATAATTTTGATTAAAGGAAATATTTTTTGAGGTAAGGAGTAGTTAATTGATATATTCCCTGTTAAAAAGGTCCTAAAATGTCATTTTTTTGTCCTCAGTAAAGTAATATTTGGACACTGTAAATAAACAATAATTTTTGACAGCGCAGTATATTTGTAGTACTTATAACCTTATTGATACCTAGTCATAAAAATAGTATGTTACGCTACATGACTGAATATTACTATTATATTTTTCTTAGTAGCCATTACTGTTTGAATCTCTAAGTAAAGGACAGAAAGCGTGTAAGTGCGTACGCTTTTTGGATTAGAATGATACGTGGCACAAAATCGACTCTATAAATGTCCAGAAGCTTATTGTTTATACAATTATATGAGCCACAAAATGACTCGGAATTTTTATTTAAATTCACAAAATGTCTGAAAAATTTACATACCTGAATTAAAGTAGACAAATAATTTAAAAACATTTTAAACACTTATACCAAATTAAATTTATTAGTAGAATTAGTTCTGATTTTATTGTTTGACATATATAACGTTATGTTAACATATTATGTTTAGCGACTAATTATTATGGATTATATCGTGGCAGAATGCCGCTGACGTGCCATTTAATGTATTACTCCGTTTGAAACGGTAAGAAGAAAGATCAATTTCATTCATGTTACATATTATACTGAAACACATACGCTGTAATTTTAAATGTAATTAATTACAAATATGTAATTGCAATATTATAGTAAAAAGCTAAAAAAAGAAGAAGAACTTCTGGAAAAAGAAGTATATAAGCAATTACTTTGCCAAAAATGATGTTTAGGTTTTTACTTTCTCCTTTTATTTTTGTCTTTTAATAATTATATTTTATATTAAACATGTTCCTTTGTAACCTTTTGATGACCTTACTTAAGTTTATAATATTACGGTTAAGTAATAAGTAATAAGTATGCAATGGAACCACTAGAGTGTTGTTACAAAAGATAATAATTATAACAGGAATACCTGTTTTACGTTGCTGGCATATTAATAAACATTTGTACACGGAATATCTTGTTAATGGTCTTAAAGCGTCGTTCCATTTAGAGGTTAATAATAAACCCTTTTTGTCTTTATGCGAGCTTACTTTTCTGGAAACGTAATTTATTATTTTTCGCGAATAAAACCCCTGAGAGGATATTAATTTATAAAAATGATGTTGCTCAGTAGGTTTTTCGCGCTAATGAATACTTTAAACAAATTATGCCGCATTGTGTTTTGTGTCCTTATAATTGGATTATGTGTTTGTGTTGCTTAATACATTTGTCTTGTGTTGTCTACTTTTTATATCATTAACAAATGTCTGTTTTTCTTAGAATGTTTTCCTGAAGTAGGGACAAAATTAACAAAAATATACTGTATTGTATTGCTTCAAGTAATAAGCGATAAAAGTTTTAGAAAAAATAGAATAGAACTTTATTTGAGTTTAAATACATAAAAACACATAAAGTGCTTTATAATATACAAAGTAATGTTATTTAAAATACATAAAATGCTTAATTTATCAATTCTACACGACACTGTGTCAAAATTATTTAAGTAAAATTATTAAGTCATTTTTCAATTATCTTTTCCCCGAGCTAGTTTAAAAAAGTGTTATACGATATTAAGTTGAATTAAAATTTGAAAGAAAAGACAACACGACATTTAGGAGCAAAGAAAGAAGAAAACCTATAGTCCTAAAGCCAGGCCTAAAAAAACATCACTCATTACATTTTAAATGAGTAAAAATGTCAGCTCGATCTCTTCACTTTTTGAACAATTGTGATTTTTTGAAATGTTAGTTGGGTCATTATTGCGGGGTAATGTCATCACACATATTTCATTAGCCATAGGGTTCGGATATTATAGCCATAGGGGTGGGATATGAACAAGGTTGATTTTTGTATAAAATTTCATTTTGATCCGAGAAAGCGTTCAAAAATGATCGTGTCCCATAAAAACGTCTAGGAACAAAAATATCGTACATATATATATATATATATATATATATATATATATATATATATATATATATATATATATATAATATATATATATATATATATATATTATTTCTAAACAAATCCTGTGTGTGTGTCCTTAATAAGGACTCGAACCCTTTTGAATACCAGGTTGTTGTAATGTCATTCTGGTTTGTTGAAACCATATTTTTTATATCAGAAACTTTAGGAATCAGTAGTAGTAGTCATGAATGTTTTTGTGCGCTGAATCGTTTTAAGTAACCAAAAATTTTAAACAATTGTAGGTACAAAACAAATGTCCAGTGGGGGTGTTGTTTTGAATGTTTTTTGTGGGAGGGGGTTCTTAGTACAATGAAACTGGTTCAGGAAAGTACTAAGAACTCGGGTCACGTGTTTGAATCTTGGTTTCATAGTTATAGCACTAGTTATGTTTATAACAAGAACATAATCCTGCCACGGAGGTCCGCATGCCGGGGCGACCGGTTTTAACCACAATGCTTGGTTTCTTAAATATTTGTACAGTTTCAAACAAAATTATTTCGTGTACACGGTCATTTCAACTTTGTTTATTTTTGTTAATTCTTTTAAACATTTTTATTCGTGATACTAAAGAACAAACCCAAGGAATATGATTTATGACTTGGTCATATTTAAAATAATATTTTATAAATAAAAAGATTTACGCCTGGGTAGGAGCGTAAATCTTTGCTCCGGTTGGGATGGTTTCATAGTATAAATAAACCTTGGTAAAATATTACTCCTTGTATTTAAAGCTTAACACTAATATTTTTATATGTTAGAGGAGTCTCTCCACAAAACATGTTTATATTTAACCAAAACCGACTTCTGATCTTACAGATTATCATGAAGTCCTAATAAGTTAGGTTTTATAAGATCCGATTTGCTCGTTTCATCGTGGAACTCCACAACTTTATTTATAACGTAAAGATTGTCTACTTTACTGTCGAAACTAAATTTATGCAATTTTAATGTTAATTTTTGCTAATTTTCGATAGATTTTTTTTGGTAAAATTTTTCTTGCGGGAAAAATGTTACGAAAAAAGAGAGAGAAATGCATTTACGCACGATGACAGCGGTTTGTCAACAGTGTTGGACTTAGGGTCTGCCTCATACCAACTTAAACTCACCCCGCGAAACCCATTGAACCTAGCCTGGAACCGTTATCCACATTACTTCAGGGTAGGTCTTATCTTGATCCGTCTGGCTCCCTCCCATCTTATTCCACTATTTCCCCTTTTTTTGGAAGCTTTATAGTGGGTCCAGACCTGACAAAAAAAAGTGGAAGCAATGCAAAAACAAAAGAGAAAAATAAATTATAACTATAGTATTGGTAATGTCCTCGTATATAACATTATATAAATCCACTTTTAGATAATGTTAGGTAGTATTTATAGTACTATAACTATAGATAGAATTTGATAGTACGTATATAGCCATAACTTTTGTAAATCCAGTTATTTTGAAAAATGTTGCTTTTGTTATATGAAAGCTTTTGACCCAATCCTTCAGTAGAAACTGTATTTATATAACAAGTTATACTCTACCCTAGCAGTGATCTGGATTATCTACTTTATGTTTTTATTATCTACTATATAACAATTGTTATATTCAACCCTAGCAATGATCTGGATTATCCAAATTATGTTAACGAGTGCTATACTCCACCCTAGCAGTGATCTGGATTATCCACATCATGTTAACAATTGTTATATTCAACCCTAGCAATGATCTGGATTATCCAAATTATGTTAACGAGTGCTATTTTGTTAACTTTTTCATGGTTTGTGCTGTTTTGATCATTCTAAATATCTGTGTGAAGGATGAATTTCCATTATTATTAGGGCTTTCCCTTATACGAAGGATAAAAGAAGGGGAATCTACTGAGAGTAGATCTGCTATAGGGGGAGTAAATCTGCTACAATGTAAATATTTCTATTTTAAGCAAATTTCAAACATCAAAGATGCCAAAATTTTCTTCTATCATTGATTCAGCTCTTTTTTATACGTTTAATTCCGACGTTACAGAACCTGAAGTAAAGGCAACTTTAAGAACTTGCATATTTAAAGCAGTTCTCTCATTTTATGCTCCATGGGAATGGAACTAGTCTCGTAACTTGAGAAAAAGAAGTTAAGAAGAGAACGATGTCAAAATGTTTAATATGTTATCTTATTTTAGAAGAACCCTAATTTACTATTTTAATTCATAACTTCTTTACTTCTCTATTAATTTTCTCTTTTGCTAATTATTTTATTTCAATTAATTTTCTCCCTTCTCATGAAAAAGTTGCGCTGTAAATCAAATTTTAAACTCTAATTATTTTTTTTTTTTTGAACCTTTTATTATTCATTCTTATCAATGCAGTGGGTTAAAAAAACTAATGCTTCCATCTCACAGATGGTTATTTTTCCTGTTGAACTTAAGGAATAAAAGCTCTAGACCTTAGACCCTATTGGTCTGAAGGGAGTTAAAAGATTAATGAAGCCTATTTGTTTTGCATAGAGAACTCCTTTATCTAAATTACTTTTACCAAGCAAGCTCCAGAGGGTTGTTGAGTCAGTTGAGTTTGGTTCTCCTTCAGTCTTAAGGTTGTATTTTTTTTAATCCCTACTATTTCTAACAAAAAACAAGCGGATTATTTTCATTTTTTAACCAAGTAAAGAGTACATAACTTTTAATTACTTCTGTATATTTTTTTTCTAAGTTCAGTAAAGATTTTTTAATTCCAGTTTTAAGTTTATTTTTGTTTTGAAAATAATTTATATGATTTTAACTTTTTTGTTTAAAAGTTAATTGACATTTCATTATATGAATAATTGTCCTACTTAAACTACTCATTTGTGTAACTGTACTACTTTATTTAATCAATTTTCTACTCACACTACTTTCAGTAACTGTACTACTTTATTTATCAATGTTCTACTAACACTACTTTTAAGTAACTGTACTACTTTATTTAATCACTACTCACACTACTTTCAAGTAACTGTACTACTTTATTTAATCAATGTTCTACTCACACTACTTTAAGTAACTGTACTACTTTATTTAATCAATGTTCTACTCACACTACTTTTAAGTAACTGTACTACTTTATTTAATCAATGTTCTACTCACACTACTTTTAAGTAACTGTACTACTTTATTTAATCAATGTGCTACTCACACTACTTTAAAGTAACAGTACTACTTTATTTAATCAATGTGCTACTCACACTACTTTTAAGTAACTGTACTACTTTATTTAATCAATGTTCTACTCACACTACTTTAAAGTAACAGTACTACTTTATTTAATCAATGTGCTACTCACACTACTTTTAAGTAACTGTACTACTTTATTTAATCAATGTTCTACTCACACTACTTATTTAGGTGACTGTACTACTTTCTTTTATAAACGTTCTACTCATACTACTTATTTAAATGACTGTACTACTATATTTAGAAAAATTTTCTACTTACACTACTTATATAAATGACTGTACTACTATATTTAAAAAATGTTCTACTCACACTACCTTTTTATGGATCTGTACTATTATATTTAAAGAAAATGTTCTACTGAAACTACTTATTTATGGAACTGTACTACTATATTTAAAAAAAATGTTCCACTGAACTACTTATTTATTGAACTGTACTACTATATTTAAAAAAAAATGTTCTACTGAAACTACTTATTTATTGAACTGTACTACTATATTTAATAAATGTTCTATTCTCTATAATAATGCAAATGCCTACATTTATTAAATATACTTGAATTAAATTAAAATTTTATTTACAATTTATGTTAAATTAATTTATTTAAAATTAAATTGAATGATTTTAACGTTGCCACTTCAAATTGTGAGTAAATTTCTCTTTGCATTTCATAGTAATATAGTCAATAATGAAATAAATTTGATAATATTGATATTCTAGCAGATTAGTTTATAACATTGATTTTTAAATTGTCTAAACGCTGGTCTTTGGCAGCAAATAATCTGGTCTTTATAGAGGATAAGTTTAAACTCTAAAGTTCTGGTTTCTCTATAAAGCTTGGCAAAGAGAATCAAATCAGATTCTGGTTAGAACTGACTGTCAGTATCCTTTTACATGCATGGCCTGGGGACAGTTAAAGAGACGGGTGGATGAATTCGATACCCCATTGAGATGACAAAACCAGATAGACAAAGTTAGATTAACTTGTTTAACTGTGTGACTCTACAATTTATAAATTGAGTTTTGGTTAGTTTCAAATATTAGCGAATTGTCAATGGTAAATGACGGTTATTATATTACTTGAAAATGGATTAGATTTGATGATACCTAAAGGAATATATAAACTAACTAGGAAAACTCCTATATAAACCCATCAAAAATATATATACAAGAGAGATCAGGTGGTTGCTGGCTCAAAAATGAAAAAAAAATCTCTTCTTGTAATAACTGCGCATGGGCCTTCTAGAATTTACCTTTTTTGTGTTTACTTATGTTGGCCACACTGATAACTTAAGGTGAGTTTTACTTTTACTCTAGTTTCGTACTTTATTATGTAAGTCATAATTTAAAAATGTTCTCTTAAATTCTGTGAAGTAATTGGTATAATAATTAAGTAGAAGAAGAAGAGGAACTATGTAAAGTACATGCTTCGTTGTGAAAAATATACAGACTAAAGTTTACTGTCTTGAATATTAAATTTAGAATTATAATTACTATCATTATACTAAAAATTGATTAGTTTATGATAACAACTAATATTTGAAGGGAAACAATCATAACTCGCATTAATTTTTTATAAATCTGATCACTGTTGAGTAAATTTTATGCTGGTATAAGAGCTAGATTAAAATTTTTGCCGGGAAATGGTTTTTATCTTTGTCTTTTTTATTTTTTTTTAATTTTTTTTTTTTATTTATTTTATTTTATTTTTATTTTTATCTTTGGGTCGCTGAATCAAATGAAAGCGGCCTGAAGTCAACCACTCTAAGTTGACCAGGATGTGGAATCAATAACGGAAAAACTTAAGGTCCTTAAAAAGAAACGAATAAATAATGGCGGCGGTGTTTCTTTTAATCTAGATTAAGAATCTATTAAAACCATTTAATGAACCCAAATAATCCGCAATCAACAGGTACGAAAGAAATTGAAAAATTCGAAATAAGTTTAATTAACATCGTTTTGATTTAAGAGTTTGTAATATTGTACTATATTGAGTACAATAATGTAATATTGTACTATATTGAGTACAATAATGTAATATTGTACTATATTGAGTACCTTAAGTACTGATAGTGAGTCGATTAAGGTGGCGAACGATTGAAGTACCGCACTTCTAATCAAGAGCTCCGTTTTCAAGCCTTAAAGTGGTCGATCTTTTTTTGGATATTTATTATTTCAATTTAAATTTTTGTTCGTTTTAGTTAAATAATTTTACGACCACGTTAAATAACAAAATACTTTGGGCGCGGAAGTTTCCAAACCTTGCGAATTTCCTAAATATGCGTGCTTTGTTGCTCTACATTTTATATCTTGCTTAAATGTTTTGCTTATGATTTATAATCAAGAGCAGTAATATACTATTTGTTTCTCAGTTGTTTCCGAATTATTTAAAGCAAATGCGCTTAAAGTTTCAAAAAAATTAAGATAATCTGAGCTTTCTATTACTACGAATAATGCTACATAGCATTCCCTATTGGATAAATATGGCATTTCCTTTAACAAATTAGGAAATAATTGAGTAGCAAGTAGATATGCTACTGTTCCAGGTTATAAATCATGAAAATTTAAGCAAGATAAAAAATTTAGCGCAAGGACGCATGCCTTTCAAACTCGCTAGGCTTACGAACCTTCGTGCCAGATTGTTTGTTATAATATGCGCGTAAATGCTTCAATATGCAAAATGTCTTTATTTTTCATAATATGCAAATTAATAGGGTTTTCTAAAACAATTATTTATGTAGAAAAAGTCAAGTAAAGAATAATACTTTTAGTAGATAAAGCGTGCTATAAAAAATGTATAATAAAAAATGATTGGGATCCATGCAAACAAAAGAGAACTAACTAGGGAACGCTTTTACTGCACTCATCTAAGGCAAGAGTGCTTTGTATTGGTAAAATAAAAATCCTATTTTTGTTTTTTATTCGCAATTTTTCATTCCTTGTATTGGAGCTTTTAATCGCCATATCTTTATAATGACTTTAGAGGAGTTTATATTTTTCCATATTAAGTGGAAGATGTTCTTTATGGTCTCCTCTTTATAAAGACTTTTCATTTCGTATGTTTTTTTATTAAGTTTTTATGACATTTTTACTTTTCTCTGTACTAGTACTGTAGTTATAAAGGAAAAGTATTGTGTTAACCTTAAAAATCCAAAACTGCGATTTTATCTTATCCGTTTCAGTTACTTTTATTTTGTTCCAAGCTGTTTTTATCCTGCTGTTTGTCTATCATAGTGTGTGTCTCTATCCAATTTTGTAGAGCTGCTTTTACCCTGAATGTGTGTCATCTATACCCGTTTTTAGTATTAAAAAATAAAATATTAAATGAAATATGAATCTTTTATAAATTAATTGGTTAGAAACCTGAATTATTTTCTATTTTCAAATTTTAATAAAGACACTTAATGGATTATTTTTTTTCCTCAAATGTATATTTGATGATTCTTTTCATTACCAGTGTATATATTTGTTTTCCTCTCAACGTGTGACAAAAATTATAGTATCTCTCTTTTTTAAATGAACTCATTTATATATACTCTAGAAATATTTTAATTTTGTATGACAGAAATAAATAATACTAAACTCTTTGACAATCGTATGACAGGTTGTCTTTTCCTTGAGAATTCTCCTATTTATTATGTTTAAAAGTTATTTTCAAAACATTTTGAATTTAAAATAACGAGAAAAACAAATTTAAAACATTCTTGAAAATGACATCATTTTAATTAATTAATTTATACCACCCCTTACCTACATAAGATCGTGGTATGAAAATTGCTTGGCAATTTTCTTTACTTTAATTTCTTGTTAATTTTTTTTAAAATGAACATTGACGCCTGGTGGAAATAAACTTTTCTTGCTTCCATTGTTTAATAGAGCCCACTGCTGACTACACCTCTTTATTAATGTTTCATTTCATTCCAATCTAGTTGTCTTGTGTATTTTTTTGTCTGTATGCGAAGTTATGCAATTTAATTTGCATTGGTTTACCTTTTTTTATCCTTTCTGGTATTTTTCCTCTTAATATTGTATTGATTGCAACGGTGACTTGTATCACAGAATTTTTCTTTTATAGTTGTATTTTTATGTTAAAAAAATCATTTTTCAATTTTGTTCTTTTTTCTTTTTATCATGTTTTTGATTTACTTTTTGATTAAAAGATTGGATTTTGGTTATTAACAAACAAAAACAATTCTTGTTTGTTTGTATTTTCAATTACAAATGGGTTTAATAACTATACAACAATTTTTACGTTAAAATACAATATTATTGGACGTATGGTCTAGTCAACGAACGGATTTTTTGTGCGAATTTTTAAATAGTTAAAATTTTATTTTGGAAATCAGTTTGGACATATTTAGGGATACCCCCAAAAAAGCCCCCTAACTTTGCATCCCAGGTGCGATCGTAGTGGACCAAAACGTGTCCCGTTTTTGTTTTAGTTAATATCTTGGTAGGAATACAAAATATCAAAAATGCTTTCAAATAAAGTTTGAAGCTAAGTAAATTGTCTGAAAATAAGTTTCTATTAGTAAACTCTATTTAAAACCATTAACGAAGGATTTTAAGTTAAAAATGAACCATAATTTCATTTTTTTTTACAACGTAAACAAACTAAAAATTGCTACTTTAGCGCGCAATTTATCTGTATGCACTACCATAACTCAACGGCAAATCGATCAAACGTTATGATTTTTGGATATAATTTAGTCAACTACAGAATAAATTATTATCCCAAATTTTAGCTTTCAGTTTATTATAGCCGCAGCGCACTAACCTGGCAAATGTTTCTTAAGACGAGAAAACAGAATTTCAATTTTTGTCTTTGAAACGGCTACTGCCCCGACTAATAATAAAGAGATCAAAAAGAAAGATGACAACCTGATCTATAAATGTTTTCTCTTCCATTTTCTTCTAATACCAATAGAATAAAGTCCCCTGGGAATGAAAAAGAAAATTTGTCCAAAATAAAATTACATAAATTACAGTCTTATAGGAAAACAATTGTATTTAATAAAACATTTGACAGCTTTGTGAGTTTTTTCGGACAAATTTTCTATTTATTTTCCATGGGACTTTATCTATTGGTAAGTCCAAAATCTAATCAGTTTTTCTTAGGACTTGATTTTTGTGGTAAGTCCAAAATCTAATCAGTTGTTCTTAGGATTTGACTTTTGTGGTAAGTCCGAAATCTTATCAGTTGTTCTTAGGACTTGACTTTTGTGGTAAGTCCAAAATCTAATCAGTTGTTCTTAGGACTAGACTTTTGGTCCAAGATTCATTGAACTTAAAAGTTTTCAGCATTTTGAGTGTTTATGAGAAATATATTCATATACCTCGAGAACTGATGGAACTAGCGACAGATGTGGTTGAGGTCTCTTCCAATTTAGAATACTTCAAAATATTGTTAGAAACAGGTTTATTATAATCTAACATTTTTTTAGAAATTTTTATGATTTTTTAAAAATTTAAAGTGTCGTCGTTTTGATATAGCTTGTTGGATTAATCCCAAAATTAATTTATGTCCCCTCTCATTAGACTTAATTGTAGTGCCAGGTTTCATTGAAATTAAATTAGCCGTTTGAGCTGTAGCTTCTTTACAAGAAATGTGCACATCCATTCATACATACAGACACCTGTTTCTGATTATTAGGTCCTTAAGGTGCTAAAACGAAGACATTTAATGAAAAAAGTCGGTGTTATGTGTTTTGCCAATGCGATGCTTATTCCTCCATTTGTATAATTAGTAACATAAAAATGAGAAGTCAAACAAGTGTTTTAAGAATTAATTTTGTACAATAGGTATAGTGTAGAAAAACACCTCAGAGGTTGATGTAAGCGAAACTAAAAAAAATCTTTTGAAGAAAAGGCAACAATTTCCTCGGTTCAAACTCCAAATACCTTTGGATGTGCTTGTCTACCGGATATCTGGTAAACCTCCGAGCCTTGAAGAGATAGCTTAGGCTTGCTGAGGAGTTTATAGTGGAACACTGTCAGGTGAAAAAAACATGGTTTCTTGTTGCTTCTTCCTTGTTTTCTTTTATATTCTTTTCTTCTAGAAAATAAAGAAGAATTGAAGCTAGTAAAGTTTCTTTTGTACAGCCGTAGAATAGGGAGTAAGGTTCTTTATTTTTCAAACAAAGATTAAACTTTCCTTTCTTATAACGTTAACAAAGATCAAAACCTAACGTAAAAAGAAACAGGAAATGACTTTTCTTTTATGATCGTGTTGGTAATAAGGATTATTTCATGTCATTAGTTTAATAAGTGGACAGTAGCTTTAATTCTTAACTGTACTGATTAAGTTCTTAGTTATATTAATTACATATATTATGAATAACAATTGGGTAAAATTGTTTGGTATAATTTTAGTAAATAGTATTGGGTAAAAATTGTAACATCCAACAATTGCTATACTGTTATCCTATTAATATATGTAGCATTATTACAAATAATAATGCTACTTTAAAGTTAAAAATAAATAAATCATCATAAATAAATTTTTAGTATATTCACGTTTTTAATATGGAGCGGTGGTTTGGCTTGAGCTCAACCGGCTCGTGAAAGGTTTTAAAAATGTTTCTTACCTTTTCTTGAGCATTCCTCTTTTTTATTTTTGCAAGCATTATTATAGAAAAAAATTGCACCCACTTTTAGCGATTTTTACCTGAAAATGTAGCTTGTGAGATCACCGGCAAGGAGAAGGGAGATTTGGTTCCTCCAAAAGAATGTGGAGGGGGCTGATTATAAAAATATAAACCTTATGAAAAGATAAACTAAATTAAATTTGTGGGGAAAGTTCAATAAAATCTTGTCTTGAATTCATCAAAACGTCAACTAGTTATCTGTGGGTTACACAGTTCTCGAGATATCTCAATTTTAAAATGCGACTAGCGTCCTATATAAAGTTCAAAGTATTTGACACATAAAAAAGCTAAGTTTAATATTTTTATATGCACATTTTAAAGTGTGAAGTAACTTTTGTAAAAAGCGAAACACAATTTTTATTCAGTTGTGTAAAACAGACATATTTAAATAAACGAGTAGGTATGTGTATTTTTAAAAGAATTATTTAAGTATCTAAAGAAGTCTGTTACAAACGTAGGTTTTATTAGTAGGATGGTCGTATTATTATACAAACCTTTTCCTTGCAAATGCGACTTTGCAAGGCATAAATTTCACAAAGTATAGCAAAAATGTTCATAGAATACATATTAGCTTTAATTTTGTGTCGCATATACACTCTTCTTAAAATGAAACATGTTTCTGTTTTCTTTTGAAATTTTCATTTTTTAACAAAATGAAATTAGCTTTTAAGTCAAAGATCTCTTTCTCTTTATAGTGATATTTTTTTCAAGAGGTGTTTTATAGTATTTTTTTCTCTATTAATTTTCCCTAAAAATATGACTAAAGGAATATTTTATCATTATTTCAAATTCGTTTTTTATGTTAAAATAATAGTTTGGAATTGCTATCTCACAGTTAAATTGAAGATTTTTAGACACAAGTAAAATCTAAGAGGAAACCGCAGGTTAGACTGATTATCTTATAAAAGGTATTGTTAAAGACTTGTTTGATCATTCTTCTTTATTCTTACAATTTAATATAGTCCTAAAGGAAATAATAAATATATCCTCATTTATTAGATTAAAAAATAAACATAAAGAAGATGAGGTCTTAATTAAACTTTAATTAACAAGGTCGTAATAACATTGGCCTCGTCTTTTTCTCTAGCCCTCGGCTCCAAGAGTAACATCACTTAATTTAGATTTTTTGATAACAGCTTTTTTTCTTCTTTATTTTTTTCTTCTTTTCGTTTTCACTTCTTTTTATATTTTAGTATATAAAGTTTCATTTAAAAGCTGATAAAGAGTATAAAGAGAAGTCAGTACACGAATAGGGAATCTCTGAGAATAAAACCTATATTCGATTTTTTTCGTATTCTAAGTCGACTTATGAGTAATGAGGATGGTCGTTGAAAATCTGATAATAATTCTTATGCGCAGGTCCTAAAGCCGGGGGAATTTTCTTTGAAATTCATGCTTTCTCACTTATCAATCCAATTTTTGCTTAATTTTCGGTACATATATAATACCTGAGCAGTAGCGTCACAACTTCTTCTTTAATTTGTTTAGAATTTTCTAAAAGAAGAAAATGCGCATATTTATCCTATAGATTATACACTACACGACGCAGCATTATTTTCACTCATTGGAAGCTCAGTTTATGCTACTTTTTATCGCATTTCTTTAAAAATGTGAAAAAATTAAATAAGAAGTTGTGACGCTACTGCTCAGGTTATTAATTATGTACCGAAAAATTAAGCAAAAATTGGATTGATAAGTTAAAAAGCGCACATTTCTAAGAAAATTCGCCAAACCATTGATGTTGTAATGTAAGTATTACATTATTATTCGAGCATATTGTCATTATTCGAGTATAAGTAAAATTAATTTAAAATAAGTTGTAATTGTTATCTATGGCATATATTCTTTAATTATCTGTGTTGTGCAAAGTGATTTAATATGATATCACCGTTGAAAAATGCCCGCTGTAGGGTTCATTATAAATATGTGTTCAATAGGGGTTGTAGAGGAGTGGGGAGTCTCTATTCTCCCTCTAAAGAGACCAATAGCCTCCCTCTTGAGAGACTCTAATAGGAGTAAGTACCGTTATTGTACCTACTAAAAATTCACTTCTAGACTCCTTATCACCATATTATTCTACCCATGTACTCCCTCTTAGTATTTGTCTCATAGTCTGAGGACGCATATCGAGTCCGAAATAGTGTAAGAATGAGTACTCTGAAATTTTATTTAATTGTTTTTTACCTATGTTTTTTTACATACTAATTAAATTCCTGCACAAAAGTTATAAAGTATATTAATTAAGGACTTGTAAATGTAGGCTAAGTGTGTTGATTACCACCCCACTTTACTCTTTTATTTCATTAGCCCTTACCCGCTCTGTACCTATTTATCTCAAACATTTTTTCGTTATTTACAAACAATCTTTCTTTTTATGAATATATATATATATATATATATATATATATATATATATATATATATATTATATATATATATTTTGTTATTTATTATTATTATTATTATAACTTATAGGACCCTGCTTATTTGCTTAATATTTTATTCCTTAAATTCTTAAACCTAAAAGTATGAAGAGAAAATCCTCTATTGATTGAGCTGAATATTAATTAAACTCTTTTTAACACTTTGAAATTTAATTGTTACAAAAAAGAAGTTTTATCGGCTCTCAAATCCTCCTTGGATAACTTTTTTGACGACGTTTAGATTGCGATCAATTAATTTTACTTTCGTAGGATGACAATTCAAATTTCAATTAGAGAAATAAAGTGAATAGTGAATGTTTTTGAAGTGTTTTTGAACCAGAAATAAATTATAATTTGATTTTTAAACATTGGATAATTGTTTTTAGTTTTAAATTATATTTCAATGGAAAAATATTTTATTTAATTCTTATTTCGTTGATTTCTATAATTAAGTGTTCTTAGTCATAAAATAATTTTAATATTTATGTAAATTATTTTATATTCTTATACTTTTTTCTTAAACTTCTTATGAATTTTCAAAGAAGAATGAGCTTATGACTTTGGGTTCATAAGTTATATTAGTATAAGCTAATATTCTATTCTTTTAGCTTATGAGTTTGGGTTCATGAGGAAAGGTAAGAGACGATAACTTTCAAACGTTTACTCGGACCGAAATGAAACTTGGTACAAAAATTGACTTCTTTAAATTGATCCCTATTGTTTATAAAATAAAATAATATGTGAAACTTTATTAATCCACCATAATGGTTCAGCAAAAATTTCAAAAAAGCAAAACTTTTTTTAACATTTTTCTTATCAGGCTGAAATTTTATAAATGTATTAATATGTATGTTTAACAAATTGAATGATTTTACTATCAGCATTAGTAAAAGGATTACAATATATAACTTAATATAATCAAACCACGTTTTTTGGACTCATATATTTGAAAATTCGCTTAAATCGTGACAGTATGCCACTTGATTAAGCTATTAATATGACAAACTGCTAAAGGACAACAACAAGGATTCTTGTTTTAATTTAACGTATGAAAATATTCTCATAATTATTATATTTATCAAATTATTGATTGACAAATATCATGGATTTTTATTAAAAAAACTACATTTTTTACGAAAATCTATTATTTTTGTCAAACAATAGCTTGATGAAAAACTACTAGGTTAGAATAAAATTGGGATGGAATTTTTTCACAATTATAATTGTAATTATAGTTTATTTTAGACTTTATTTAGTGACATGGGACATGCGCGACACACTTATAGAGATTGCATTAAAACCTGGATCTTTTCTTTTAGGGATAAACACAATAACAATTGTGTTACAATTTTATACCTAAAATAGTAGGTAAAGAGTTCAAATGAAAAGCATACGTTTCCAATGATAGGCTGTAAATTGTTATTAAAATAAACAGGTGTACAATTCCGTATATTTTCTTACCATACACAAATATATATATATATATATATATATAATATATATATATATATATATATATATACATACATATATATATACATACATATATATATACATATATATATATATATATATATATATATATATATATATATATATATATATATATATATATATATATTATATATATATATATATATATATATATACATATATAGTATATATATATGACCTCTATGACATCTCATAGATTAATGTTGCTAGAAGAGTAGGGTGGCTGTTAGGATGGACGTCACCTACCTCCATTCTGGTTACTCTACTATCCTTGTCTGGTAAAATAAGTGGCCTCCAATTAACCACGGCAAACAAAGCAGTCCCGCGGAGTCAAGCCTGTGTGTATTTTAATTTTTATAACTTAAAGGATATTTAATACAACGAAATTAATTTTAAATAAGTCTTTGATGTGATGTTCTATTTAAATAAAGAAAATGAATTGGATCTATATTTGACTGTATTAGACGATAATATCATTTCATTTCTGGTCTGAGATAAAGTCAAATTGATTTCAGAGCTAAGTAAAAGTTTTAACAGATTTACTCCTAATTAAGAGGTGGGTGTGGAAAGGTTTGATTCCCAAGGGAATTAATGGGAAGAAGAGGGAAAATATCTTTTACAACCGCATCTACTTCCATCTTTTCACTAAACTTAAATATCGAACTTTACTCAGGCCTTACGTCGATTTCGCCTCTCTAGGTGAAATCTTTGTAGATATTAATAGTTAGAGCCCTGGTTTAGGCGATTATACTTAAGTTACATTCAATGATTTCATTGCACTATCTGATTATACTTAAATTGTTTTATTGTACTCCCTTAAGCTCAACTTAGTAAATTTTTTTTATTCACCTAACTCCTTATTTTATTTACATCAGCTTGTATATATTGCAGGCTAAGTTTGCGAAGCTAACCTTTGGGAATTCATTTAGCAGACTGACAGTTTGACAGTCTAGCTCAAACATTGCAATACGTAAAACCAAATAACCATTTCAAATGAGTTATTCTCACAATTTACTTGCTCGAAATCGTAGTTTAATCGAGGTTATGTTTAAAAACATTATTACTCTTAACTCAATTTAAGGATATAAAAAATAATAAAGACCCATTTGCAATTAAAAACATTGAAAAGGAAGTTTCCATTCATAATGGTGTTGAATTGTTGTTCAAGTGGTCTCTTAAGCTTTTAGATGTTCTTTGAGCTTTTTGAATGAACTTAAGCGAGTTTGTCCCATAGGGAATCTAAATACAAGTGTTGATTTTAAAGATTCTTTTTGTTATTTGGTTCGTTTTAATTGTCTTTTCTTTTGTTTAATGCACACGCTATGTTTAGTAATTAAAAAACAACTTATTTTAGTTAAAACTAATGAATCTTTATTACTATCATAAATAAATATTATCACTTTTAAATTTCATTTAAGGAATCTTGAAATGGGAAACCATTACTTATTTGAATGTTTGAACGTGTCATTGTTTAATGTTTTTGTTTAATTGACTATTTCCTAATAATCAAGTTTTAAGTTATATCTATTATTTTTTGATGGTTGTAGGAATAAAAACTTTTTATCTGAGGTCAAAGTTAAAAATTGTTTTACGAAGTCTAAGTTTACAGAGATAATGTAATGAACCAATGAGTTAAGTTTCTATTATTATTAGACTCGACATAATATCTATTAAAACTTGTATTTTTATCTTTTATTTTCCTTGTTCTTAATTTGTTGTTGGTTTTAAGTCTTAAACTTTTTTATCTGGTCTGAGCGTAGAATAAGTAGGTCATCGAGTAGATACCAACATTTACAATATATTGTTTTGTTATTGAGTATTTGATTAATCACTGCTGATTCAGGAATTAAGCAATCTTGTTATGTAGTAAATTCATGAATAATTATGCCAATCGCTCGTTATTGATCGATCGCATTTAAAGTTCTAAATATCCTCTAAACTACCTCTTTTAACGCAATTTGTTAATATTAATACCGAAGTCACCGATTTATAAAACTGATAAATCTAATTATTTTTATAATAAAATATGTAGTTTTTGTTTGCTAAATTTATGTATGAAATAACAAAAATATAAATATATTAATGATTTTGCAATTATATAAAATTTATTGCATGTTTTATTGGTCTACATTGGTCTTACAGGCATTTTATTAAATATGTTTATTTTTTTAATTTCCTCATTTAAACCATAATAGGAAAATATTGTGTTTGCGAAAAATCCGAAACCGGATGATAGCGCATTATCCGTTTCAGGTGTTTTAAATCCTTCTGAGTGAATTTGCAAATAACTGTCTGTTTTATCATCGTAGCTCCCAGTGTATTTATGTTAAAGAGTTGAAAGTTTGTTCAAAAATCAGTCTACCCCTGTAGTAGGTGCTTTTCCGAAAATATTTCCTGACGTCATTATCCCGCAAAAGAGTCAGCAATAATTTAGAAAAATCATAAAACGCGGAAAAATATGCGATCTGATTGAGATTAGCACGCATGTAGCCATGTAAAACTAACATATGTGTCAAGTTTCATTTTAACATCATCATTAGTTCAAGATTATCATATTACTGTGTACATTTTTTTTAAATTAAAAAATCGGAAATAATCCAATTAAGTTGAAATTCAGTACAAGTTATACTCTTTACGTAATAAATAAGTAACCAATTTTGTTTCAATATGAGAATATATCTATGATTTTTGTTAGATCATAAAGTTAAGCAACATTCAGCGTCGTCAGTGCTTTAATGGTGACCGCTGAGGATGAACTCCAAACTTCGTATGAGAGTTCTCTTATCAGGCAAAATCCACTGCAGAAAATTTTTTGCTTTCTTGTTACTTTTACTTAAGTGTCAACTCAATATACATGTATCAAAAAACAGTTGCTTCACTATTTTAAAACCTTCATAATAACTAGTTTATTTATTTCATGAAAACATTATCAAGTTTTAATTAGAATAAAGTGTTGTAGCCCCAAATATACTACTTTTCTATTCTTAATTTTGGCTCTTCATAACCCCTAAAAAGCTGCATGAATCACAGTTTCCTGAGCCCTCTGGGAACAAAATGCAGAGCCTCTGGTATAGAAATTTTTATAGACATTTAATTTGGATTTAAAATAATTATAAGAAATTATAAGATGATTGGATATCAGATATAAACTAAAGTGGTATATCACATTACAAAGTGACAGAAAGATATCATAAGCTAAAAGTTAACATTTTCTTAAGTAAAGAAAATTAAAAAAAATGTAAAAATGATATTTGAACTACGTTAATTTAAATTCAAGTCAATGATAAATAAACTGTCGTATTTTTTATTATATTAAACCCTTTTCAAAGTAAAGTCGTGAAACAAAATCCTAGGGATCAACTATTCTGGACCTTCATTTTCACCTTGATGATTTCTAAACACAAAAACTGAAACATATTCAGGCAAAAAATTAAGGATTTTAAATATTTTTATAGTTTTAGCTTTTTTAAATGAATTTTTGACTCTGCTAACATTTTTTGTTTTCATTGTCCTTCTTCATTTTTTTATATTTAGAAAAAGTATTATTTTCCCTATTTTTTTCATTCTGAAACACTAAGGCACATGAGTAGGTTAGACTAGAAAGAAATTAAGGATTAAATATACATCTTTCTCGTTATAATTTCTTGATAGGTACGTACTTAATTTTTTGACAGTGATCTTTTAATATTCTTAATTTATAATAATTTCTTTTATAATGTTTAGTCCAGCTTTGAAAAGATACTGTGAGGTAAAGTTATAACAACTTACTTTATCATATATTATATCGCATTAATCAATAAAGAGCGAGTTATGAGTGCACCGTGGGGTCATCACTAGGCCGAGAGTTCATCACAGAGACTAATTAAGGTCATTTGTTTTTAGTTTACCTGTAAAAACTATAACAGGCGCTATGTATTCTGTATTGAACGGATACACTGTTGATTCACTAATCCAATTTTATATTAACATACACAATTCAGGTTGTTGTGTTTAAACTAAACATAAAGGTCCGTATTCAGAATGATCAAAAGTTTAAAAAAAAATCTCTCCTAGGTTTCTTCCCTAGGTTGTTCCAGCTTTTCCTAGCTTCTTCCGTAGCATTAGTGTCCATTTTAGAAACATTTTAACCGTCCTAGGGCTGGAAAGATCTCTCATTTCTAGTTCTCCTACCTTCCTAACTTGCACCTTAAATTCTAGGTAAAGGCTAGGAAAAAGCTAGGAACAACCTAGAAGATCCAAGGTAGGTAGAGAGTACCTTAAATCGTCCCTTGATTGTCTCTAGTCATTTTTTGTTCTATTTAATAATTGTTTTGAGCCTTAAAATCCGTTTTGGGTAAACAACGAGTGGTTCAGGGCGAATTAATTTAAATTTGTTACGGGTGACACCCCCAAAATTTTAAGGTCAATTTAAGGATAGGGGGGGGATGTAAAGAGAGAATCAAAAATACATTTTTTTTAGGTCAAAGTGAGCTAATTCTGTTTTTTGAAAAAAATATAATTATGTTTTAATTTGTTAGGGGGCGCTACGCTTAAAAATTATGAGAGAGGGGTCTAAATAAAAAAATCTGTTTTAGGTCAAAATGAGTAAAATGTTTAGAGATATTTATATTTAAATTGAAACAACTTCTATTGCCTGAACGGATTTTGAGCCAATAAAAAAGATTTTTTTGGTTGTCGACCCCCTTATAAATTTTGGGGTGCTATCCCCAAAAAGTCAAATTTTTTTATTGCTCCAAACAACTTCTTTTGACTGAAACGGATTATGAGCTAAAAAAACAACAATTTGTTTGGTCGGCTCCCCTTATAAATTGGGGGTGCTGCCTCAAAAAAAATCAAAAATTTGTTTATTGCTCCAAACAAATTTTATTGACTGAAAACGGATTTGAGCCATTAAACATTTTTTTTGGTTGGGCTCCCCCTTTAAAATTTTGGGGTGTTGCCCCAAAATTTTGGGGATCGCCCCAAAATTTGTTTTATTGCTCAAACACTTCCTTTTGACCTGAAACGGATTTTGCGCCAGTAAAAATAATGTTTTTTTGGACGGGTCCCCTTATAAATTTGGGGGTACCACCGCCGGAAAATTACAAAAATACCGGAATTTCATTTTATTTAGTATCAAATGTTAGAATAATGACGCAAAGAGTTTGCTCCCAAACTAATTTAGAAGTTACTGTAAAAAATGCACGTTTGTAATATGATACGCAACATACCAGACGATTAACAACAAATAATTGGGTATTTAAACTTCATTGTCACTTAGTGGGTTGTAACTGAATTTTAATCGCGATAAGGCTCCACACGAACCTGAGTTTAATCAAAGTGATGTATTCGTGAAATCACCACCTGGTTAATCTCTTCATAACCCTAATCTTCTTCATACCCTGTATCTTCTGTATCTTCTTCATAAGCACTATGTTAATACGTCGCGGAAAGTGTGACGTCATGCAAAATACATATTGGCGTCATATCAAAACAAAAATGAAACAGAAGATCCCTATTATTTATTTTTTGTGACGCTAAAGTGACCATAGCATTGCCTTATTTCGTAAACAATAAAACGTCTTCAACAAACGTAACTCCGTGACGTATTTATATTTGATATGGTCGAATTATATACACCCAAAGAAGGCAAATTTTTACATCCATTTCCATTTTGTAATTTTTGTTAAGCCATAACAAATGTTTTTGCCTAAGCAATTAAGGCTTATGAATACTATATAAAATACACACAGTTCAACG
>JACMZG010001863.1:45930108-45961043 GCA_018340805.1 Microvelia longipes | reverse complement strand
GTAGGTCGCCGCAGCGCTAGCGTCGTCTGGAATCCAAATTTTCCCACCATTGAGTCGACAGTCTTACTGTTTAAGTATCTATAGTCTCTGGTCAAGGTCACGCACTTTCACATTAATATACTTTAAATAATCGGCAACTATAAATAAGTTTGTTGTCATTACAAATTACGTATTTTAAGGGAGTTTATTCTTTGCCAGGTTTGTTTACAAATCATTTGTTTATTTTTGTAGAATATCTCAATTTATTAGTTTTACAGTTCTCTACTAGGTAGCGCTAGTTTGTCAAAAAATGTCTGTTTACGTAAAATTGAGGTTCAAATTATTGTAAAGATAAATAATAAAATTAAGTTATAATTAACTCCAATGTAAGTTTTTATTCTATTTATGTTATATTAACGTTTTAGCACGAAAAAATTTACGTAAAATCATTCCTAGGGTTGATTTTTTAAAAGCTAGGAGAAGGCTAGGAAGAAGCTAGGAACAACCTAGGAGAGATTTCAAAAACTGATTCTGAATACGGCTAGGCCTAGGAGAAAGCTAGGAACAACCTAGGAGAAGGCTAGGAACAACCTAGGAGAGATAAAAAGATAGATAAATTTTTAAAATGATTCTAAATACGGGCCAAAGACTCAACCAACATCTCCAGTAAAAACCCCTGTCTCTACTGATACTGGCACCACTTGTGCTAATAACAATAGGCACGGTATGGCATTACAGCCTAGACAAAATTTAAAGCCTTCTCAAAGATATAGGAGTGAGGATTTATAAGTAGAATAGTTCTTTTCTTAATTTCTAGTGTTCAATCTTAGGGGAAAGGTGTTATATATAGATCTTTATTTAGAATATTATTTATATTTTGTTTGTTTATAAACATGTCCTTTTTTTTGTTGTCTCATGTTGTCATGGTAACCGCGTTTAAATAAATTATTACTCTGATCTTGTAATGAGTTTTTTTTTACTTAAGTAATGTTATATTTAATTATAATGAATTTAAGTGTTTATATATACAACAAAATGACCGACCTAAAGGCAGTGGCATCGAGTTACCACAAACAACGTGAATAAAAACTGAACCCAAGGACTTACACACTTAATGATTTGGGTTGGAGTCGAGGATAGACCCGATTTGCTCTGCGACTGGAATACTATTGTACAATACCCTCAATTGGTCCAGGTCAGAATAATCTTTTCCCCGGACTAGGTCTAGGATCTTTTTGACCAGTGATTCATTGGTAGAGTCAAACTTAAAAATTTAAATTGTTAAACAGTTGTTATGATAAACATAACAATCAGGGTTTGTTTATGTTTAATATTACACTCCAATACTCAACAAACACCCCTAGTAAAACCCCCGCCTCTATAAACAAACAAAATATAAATAATAAAACATAAACAAATGAAATGCCTTGTTAATGAATTGAAATATAGATGTTGTCAAATCATGATATAGTTATTCTATCCTAAAACAATACAATTATTTTCTCTGTACCAGATTGCCCTTTCGCGAGCAAATCGAGTCCCCTAAACCAATAATGATTCCCTAAACGCTCACTGCGTGACAATGACAATCCTTATGTCGGTATTTAGAACCCTGGACTATTCTCTTACCATTCCAAGATTGGAAAAGAGAAACTGATTTTTGTACGTTGAATTAGTAAATACTGTAGATTAAAATCTTACTAAACTGTTCTATATAGTTAATTAAAATTTACTAAGCTCTAAAGTTTGGAATTGAAAATAAGCATTAGAGTTTGTATATTTAAACATTAATACAACTAATAGAGTTAATTTAAACTTTTACAAGATTTATTTTTGGAGTTACAACAATTAGTGTATAAAAACAGGACTCTATCGAGAGTTTTATCTTTGGAAATTAAATTAACAATAGTTTGAAACACTTTCACCTTGCGAACAAACTTTTTGATAAATGTGATAAACTAATAGGTTTTTACGGGTTTTCGAGTAATGGAATAATTTAAGTGTGTGTGATTGAATTGTAGAATAGATTTGGAGTTGAAACGATTAAGCAGTTAGTGTATAGGGGATTGAATTTTGGATCAATAACTATATGGTAATTGAGTTTAGGCTATGGTCATCTGAAAACGTCCTGACCAGGAATGTCATGACCTACTCAGGAAACCGCAGACTGGGTAGGGTTTCGTTGTAATAGAAATGAGTAATCGAATAATCACTTTATAGTTTTGATTTTCATCTGATTCTCTTTTATACCTTTATTCCCCCTAATATCTCTTTTCCTAAAGCAATAACTTTGATTTTCCAGAAAAAAGAACAACACATATAAAAGAAAATAAATTTTATTATTTTTTTATATTATAGAAACATGTTAATTTTACAAAACCATTATAATACACCATTTTACCATAGTCTAGCTTTTGAAGGTATCATATGCTTTGTTTTACAATTTTTACTTTTTCTCATTTATACTGTAGGTATATAGGAAAAGTATTGTGTTTGCAAAAAAATCCAAAACCGTGATGTCCTTATCAGGTGTTTTTAAGGCCTCCTGAGTGGTTTTCGCAAAGTTGTCTGTCTGTATGTGTGTGTCTGTTATCGTCGTAGCTCCCAGTGTATTAATGCTAGAGAGTTGAAAATTTGTTCAAAAATCAGTCTACTGCTGTAGCTGTGCCTTAACATAACAATGACTCAGCAAAAATTAAAAAAAAACACGGAAAAATAATGCAATCTAATTGAAATTTTGCACGCATGTACTTGTGCATAAGAGCAACATATGTTCCAAGTATCATCTTATTATCAACATTAGTTTAAGTTTTATGTTTTATCGAATGACTTCTATATGTTTTTTAAAAAATCGGAAAATAATTTAATTAAGTTGAAATTTGGAAAAAAAAGTGTAGGAACTAGGTACACTTAGTTTCGTTTAAATACAACAAGTATATATCCATGGAATTTGGAGGATCATTAAAGTTAGTGCTGTATGGGTGGGTGACCGTTGAGAATGAAACAGATGCATTCACTATCTGAGGACGAGCAAAGCGAATCGGATGTAATGAGAAAAAGTTCCGAGGTACCCCGTACGCTATTTTATTTCTTGTTTTTATTTTATATGATGTGGGTCTGTTTATAGTCTGACAGATATGATGTCTTAATAAAGGACTTGGAGTAGGCTGTGTTTTTGATTGTAAATTAAAATGTTAAATTTAAAAGTTAAGAAGCATCGAGCGTAGTCAGTGCGTGGATGGGTGACTGCTAGAATAAAACAGATGCATTTACTATCCAAGCGAGTCCGATGACTCGCTTGGATAGTATTTATACTGATTTATACGAAATTTATACTGATGTTGCAGTAAAAATTTAACAACTAATATTTATTCTGAGGATAAGCGCAGCGAATCCTCTAAATACCTCGGAAAAGTTCCGATGTACCCCGTACTCGATTTTTGGGTTTAATAGGTAATAAATTATTTGTGACAGTAATTGACACAGGAACAATTGACGAAGACGGTTAAAGATTATCTTCTGAAAATAACTTCTCCATATCGTGAAAGATGACATTGTTAATATCTTCGTCGATCTCACTATCCATTGTAATGAAAACAACAAAAACTGATAAGAAATAAGTTCAATAATTTTTGTTTGTTCAAATGTTTTACCAGCTGTTTATTCATCGTCAGATTTTTATTTTTTGTTTTGTCAGTTACATTTTTGTTGATTTATTTTGACCTAAACTCACTCTAACCTATAATTCAAATTACGAAGAATATAATGTGAAGTATTTACCAGAAACGAGCGGTGATTTATATCGAGCCATCGATGATGACGAATGTCGATTGATGGAACAGTTCCCGATGTATAGCATTGCAATTTGCTTGTTACATTTTCTAGGTGTCTCTCGTACAATGATATTGTATTAAAATAATATTTTGATAATAATTTGATTCTGCTTGTTTTAAGAGCTACCGTTTTTCGACAGAATACAAATATACAAATATCGTTAATATAGCCAATGAAATTGTTGTATTGGGATTGTGTTATCATTATTGGTTTAATATCTTAATAATGTTTCTTTAGGGCAAATGTAAAGTAAATTATATACCGTCTTAATAACATTGTTAGGTATTACTGTATTATTTTAAGGGCTAGAAGGAAAACTTGACTAATTATAATTGCTTACTCAATTTAGAGACAAGTTATTAGTTTTTGCCTCTGCACTGTCTTCTGTATTTATTATATCTTTGTCTATAATTCTTGTTAAAATACAAATCTCCAGATGGTGTATAATGTAAAGTTTATCAACTAATTTTTAGGGAGTTAAGAAGCTTTTTTCTCCCTTGGGAGTAAAAAGTAACTTTTTCTCCCTTGGGAGTAAAAAATAACTTTTTCTCCCTTGGGAGTAAAAAGTAACTTTTTTCCCTTGGGAGGAAAAGTAACCTTTTCTCCCTTGAGTAAAAAGTAACTTTTTTCTCCCTCGGGTATAAAAAAAGTATGGACGTAAGAATATAATTATAATTGAATGACGTCAACGTCTGGAGATAATATCTTGTGTGCACTTTGGGAGTTAAATTATATTTTTCCCCTCGCAATTACCTGCCTCAGCTTCGCCTCGGGAGTTAATAACTCTCTCGGCTTTGGGGGTGGGCTTTCTCCTAAGGAACCAACTAACTGCTAAGGGAATAGCGTTATTTACTCCCTTTGTTGCGTAAATAACTATTGCTAATCCAGTGTTGATGTTTCTAAGACAATTTTCTTTCATTATACACTTAGTTGATTTTACAAGGATCATCTAAATCTATAAATAGTAAAACGTTTATCAAAGCAAGTTTCAGTTTTGAAATAAATGGCGCAGAAGTCTGTAGTATATTGTCATATATTTCCAGGTTGTTGCCTCTAAAACGTTTGCTATATTGAATATTGTGTTAGGTATTGATCTCTATACGTCTTATATAGAAAACTCAGTTCACAAGAAGTGTTATCATAAAGCCTCATGACAGGAGAATGACATGAGGGTATTTTCATCCTCAACAATAACACAGTAAACCACACTTCTCTTTCTCAATGTAATATTACTCGTGAAAATAGTTTCTGTGTAACTCTTAGGAATTTGTTGAAATTAAATAGTTCAGACTTATATGATTTGATTTAGAAAATTAAATAAATGTCGTTTAAATACTTGTGACAATGGTTTCTATGTAACTCTAAAATGTTAAATTATATTTAGAATTTATGTGATTATATTTTATACTTAGTAATTAATGTAAAATTATCAGTTTTTAGTCCCTTGATTACGAACGTTTTTTACTAAATATAGTGGTTTTATTCCATTCCATTTTAGCCCGGTGACAAATTCTGACGTTGAAATTTATCGACTTGTTTAAAATTTTGCTATCTCAGAAAACCGAGTGTATAACGTCACAACAATCTAGTTTTCAATAACCCTAAGGTTAATTTATAAATCTATTTGTAAAGATATAGTGCATACAAGATAAGAGTATAGTAACAGACGCACACACAAATATATTATATATATATATATGTGTGTGTGTGTGTGTGTGTGTGTGTGTGTGTGTGTGTGTGTGTGTGTGTGTGTGTGTGTGTGTGTGTGTGTGTGTGTGTGTGTGTGTGTGTGTGTGTGTGTGTGTGTGTGTGTGTGTGTGTGTGTGTGTGTGCGTGTGCGTGTGTGTGTGGGTTTCACAACGCATTTTATTGTGCTCAAGGACTTCTGAAAACGGATTTTGGTTTCTCTCTAAAGTCCTACTTCCGCCATAATGCCTGTTTCATTAAGCGATTTTTTTCTAAAGGAAATTTGCTGAAAGGAATGGCTGTGAACATCCTTGCAAAAACAAAAATCCTTTTTGTTACGGGTTTTGTCGTGAGCATATAATTTTAGATGAGCCAGGATCTTAATTAAAATAATTATTAAAAATTAGATATCATCACCAGGAAAAGTTATCCCTTTATTTGGAGTTATGTTTCTATAAATAATATGTTGATCATTTATTTTTCAGGTATGTTTAGTCAAGATCTTAGTTTGATACAACGTAAGTTTACTTGATGTTTATTTGATTTTTGTGTGGTGTGACTTTAAAATTGATTCGGATTTTATTTGTTAATTGACAAATAACTATTATTGTTTTTGTCTTTTAAGAAATCGAGTACAGGGTATTTTTTCTCAAAACATTGAACTTGTTTCGCTCGTCTTCAGCATTTCATGATTATCCCTAACTTTAGGTTGTAATACTAAGGTCTCGCTACTCTTGACCTTAGAATAAAATGGTTATTTAAAGTCTAAGGTTTCATGGCTTCAGACTCGCTTTGCTTGTCCTTAGAATGTCATGCTTATCCAAAACCTAAGGTGGTTAAATTTGGTATCGCTTAGAATAGTGTTTATACGAAGTGTAAGGCATTATAACTTCGGACTTGTTCTTGAAATAAGCGTCATTTTCATTATGTAAGTTCGCTAAAAGGCGGGAGGGAGTACCATATGTTTCAATTTTTACTGCTATTTTGCGGGACCAGCGCTAGTAGTCTGTCAACGGTAAAAGAAGAGAGAAATTGGCTATCGTACGGTATAGGGTTATATTATCTGCGGATGATACTTTACTTTACACGACCAAATTTACAAGTGCACGGTTTTAAAAAATCGTTGAAATTAGAATAAAAATTTAACTTAGGTTTGTTCACAAAATTTTATCAATTAAAAACTGCTAAAATTTCTTGAAAACTCAATACTTTTTTTAAAATCGAATTTTTAAAAATCGCACTAGTATTGGAGTTGGTTCACTTGTTATCATATACACTATACAGAATACGAAGGAATTTCAAAAATTGTCAAAATAATCAATCAGTTTATATCACTAGTCTGCACTGTAATTGAAGTTTGACATAAATACAATATATTAAACTCAACGTAAAATGTAATATATCTAAAAACCTTATAAAACAGATATCAATCATACGACAAGAAAAAAAACTAAAATAAGAGAAAAATTATTTTCTACAAAATTTCCGATTTGAAAGTACCTCATACGTAAAAATACTAGGGCCTGTATCTGGACAGGGCAGTGTGGGAAACGAAACTCGATTTATCTTGTTCTAAACCAATGAATTTGTTTTTTATACGACGTCAAGTTACCAACTGTCCCCCCTTGTGATTTGTTGTCATTCCTTGACAGCTCTTAAAACTTTGTCATAAAATTATTTTTGGTTCGTTCGGTTTTTATTTTATATTATATGAACTGATATAATGTAAGATCATTTATTAGGTTTATATTCATATAAAAAGGACAATTATGTATGTTACCACTCGTACTAGAGCTGCTTATTACTTTTCCTCATTTATACCGTATATAGGAAAAGTATTGTGTTTCCAAAAAAACCGAAACCGACGCCGAAAGCCTGACGCTAGCGCTATTTGGCCACTATGGTGACTGTAAAATAAACTATTTATGTCAAAACCAGAGACTATAGATACTTAAACTCTAAGACTATCGACTCAATGGTGGGAAAATTTGAATTCCTGTCGACACTAGCGCGGCGGGGGACCTACCTTTTAATTAAGTGGGCGTGTCTTGATTTCCCGCTTTTTGCCCACAGTCATTTTGAAATTTAATTTTTATACTTTGTACAGTTATACTTCTAACTAGCTCTACCGCTTCGCACGGCCTTTGTCATCTTTAATCTTACACAGAACGCTTGATTATTTTTAAGTTTTTCATTTAAGTAATTTATTAATTTAATTTATTCAATCTGGTAATATTGAAATACTGAGGTTTACACGTGCTAGAAGATAGATTTTAGCATTTAATGCAGTCTGTATTTTTACATGTGATTAAATGTTATTACCTGATATAATCGACTAAATCAAATTAATTAAATGACATTGACACTAGCTTGCGATAATCGAGTCCAAACTTTTCCTCATTTAAGTTAACCCCCCTGGTCAAAACACCGTTGTCTTATACCCGCTTTTTTTCTTTAGAAAAATAATATGTTTTAGCTAGTTTTTGTCGTTCAAATTACTGAGCAACCAATATTATTATTAACAGCTGAATTTTTAACAATAATTGTCACAGCATAATAATGACTTAATTATTTTCGTTCAAAAAGCTAGCTAATGCGTGTTTATTTAAATTGATTTCAAAATTATCAGTCAATAAGAATGTTTTATTTAATCGTTTAAATTTGTTCAAGTTGATGGTGAAATCAGTATCTTATGAGCTCAAGCTGTAACTTTTAACTGCCATTAATTTCTATCATAACTTTATATACCAATGAATTGTATTAAATGTAAAAAACAAAACAACTTGAGCTTTTAAGATATCCAGTGAGCCTTTCAGAGCCTTTAATTAAGATATTAAGAGCTGTTTTCCTCATTATAAATATAAAATGTTAAATTTAATAGAGTTATTTAGGCGGGATTATTGGGTGAATTAAACTCATTAGTTACTCATTTGTCTGTAGTGGCCACCCAGCGCTGCAGTCGTTTACCTTGGACCAGGTGTAATTGTTTAATCCACAATCTTTACGTTGATTGTATGATCAGTGGTTAAACTATTGAGAAAACTCGATATCTTTTTAAAATCGTTTTTATTCGAAAGTCGCACTAATTTTTTAGGAGAGTTGGTTTACTTGTTATTCTATTCCACTGTAGTATAAAACAACCAAAACATTATATCTTATTGTTCCTCATTTATATACCGTTGGTATAAAGGAAAAGTATTGTGTTTGCAAAATAATCCAAAACCTGGATATTACCGGAATTATCTGTTTCAGGTGTTTTAAAGACCTCCTGAGTTGTTTTCACAAAGTTCTCTGTTTGTATGTGTGTCTGTCTGAATTATCCGTTTCAAGTGTTTTAAAGCCTCCTATGTGGTTTTTACAAAGTTGTCATTTTTTATGTTTGTTTGTGAGTGTGTTATCATCGTAGCTCCCAAAGTATTTATGCAAGACTTTGTACAAAAATCAGTCTACGCGTGTAATATTCCTATACGGAAATCAAGTTTTGTTTATGACGTCATTAACCCCCAATATAAATAAATAAATAAATAACTTTTATATGATTTTTGTTGGAACGTAAAAGTTTATGTTCCAGCGTGGTACATAAACATGTAAGCAGCATCGAGCGTGGTCAGTGACTGCAGAAGTAGTTAAAGTTAGGATTGTAAATTTGGATTGAAAATACAATGCAGATACCCTTTGATAAAATGTTTTTCTAAAACATATACAGTGTATATTGGAAGATTAATACCTTGAAGGAGAAGCAACCCAGATCAATATAAAGGTAAAAAAGAGAGCCAGATGTGTCCTTAGGCAGCTAGGAGCCAAGGTAGGAGCCAGGGTGTTGGTCCGATACAACCTACTTGTCTTTTAGATTGGTAAAAATGACCCAAAGCTCTAAGACTTCAAGATAAAAACTGATTTTGTTGTAACCTGTAGGTCGAGTCTTACTCGAGTCTTTTTTCCCCCTTGGGCCAAATAATACAATTTATTTTCGAGACATATATACAGCTTTATTTGTGTTGGAATCTTCGTCGCCCCACAACTGTTTCTTACTATTTTTAATGGTATTTTGTTTTACTTACTGTAATCGTTTAAATTAAAACATCTCTGTATGAAGTCAGATTTTTTTTGCCTAGTTTTAACTATTTGTCGTCGACAAATATGAAAAAAAATCTGGCGCGGTGGTCCGCATGTCGGACGAATTTCCTTTGGACTGCGTGTTCCCGTGCTTAACAATCCATTACTTGCTTAAGGTTGATAGGTGATAGGTCCACTTAGTGGACGTATCATCTTCGGATCGGTTTCATTCGATTAAGCGTCTCAAAAAACATAAATAGACTTTTTTATTTATACGAAAAAAATAACCTAGAATTTTGTTCATTTTTAAAGAAAATTTGCTGACTCAGCAAACTTAGTTTAGTGACACCTATTTATTCGTCATCAGGGTTTTGTGTCTAGATTCGACTTTCGTCATGACGCCTATCCCATTAGCTAATTTTTTTCTAAAGGATATTAGCTAAAATGCAGTAAAATTGGAAAGTAAAATTTATCCAGATTTACCCTCACTAGTTTAATTGGTGAAAAGTTGGTTTCTGTTTATTACAGGTTCTTACTTATTCATACTTCTGTAGTAACTATGAATCTTAATTGTTTTTTCAAATTGATTTTATGGGATGTTCTTATGCTCTCAAAACTATCACTATGAATTGATTAATCGCTTATATTTTACCACCTATGTATATTGATCGCCTCTAACCTAACACTAGTAATTAGTTGTAATTTATGTTTCGTCAAAAAAGGATCACCAGAGATTTTCTACAAAAGCTCCTATAGTCCTTTGATTATATCATGGTCTAATAAAAATCATTTTCTATAATTTTATAATCCCTGATAAATAAAAATTCAATTACGGGCCCAAATTTAGTTATAAAAGTTGATCTATGGATTCTGAGATCATTCTTTATTCTTTCAATATGTTGTTTTTTTATATTTATGAATTAAGTGGTATTTATTTGTTTATTTTTGAAGGTTGTAATTCGAAATCATATAAAATGTTATATAGAACATGTTTAGTTATACATGTTGCAATGTTTACATAATTTTATTTATTTCTTTGAATTAATTTTTAACGAATTAGCACGTGTTCCTTGTTAAATAGATGCTTTGAAGAAAAATTCTATGGCAGAGGTTCTCAAGCCGGGAGAATATGTTTGAAAGGTGTGCTTTCCTGCTTATCCATCTATTTCTTGTTTTTTTGAAATTTATAACTTGTGTTATCAATTTTCGAATTATTAAAAGAAAATGCGCATATTTCCATAGATTATACAATGCACGGCACAGCATCATTTGCACTAATTTTAAGCTTAGTTTATTGAAAAATTCGGAAAAATTATACAACGACTTGCAACTCTACTACTCAGGTTATAAACCATATAAAGAACACTTGAGCAAGAAATGGACTGATAAGCAAAAAACACGCATTTCAAGGAAAATTCGCCCAGCTTGGTAACTTAACTGTCAAAATTATTTTGAAGTTATAAACTTTTATACTATAAGTAACTTTATTTAACTTCATTTTCTTATTTATAAAGAAAATGATAAATTATTGCCGGTACTAATTTCGACCTGGAGTCCCTGGTTTAAGTACCTTTCCTATGAGGAATAGTTTTAGTGGGGACATGTCGGATTATTACCAAGTAAGTAGATTAGCGAATTTAACTTTTTTTCAGATTACTTTCAGTTTTTTGTTGTAAAATTTGAAAACAACACGTGCCTTTCTGAAATGTTACTATATTCTTATAGCCATTACTCTAATATACTATTTATAAAGCTACATTGAGGGTCCCAAATTTGAATAAAGATCTGACATACCATTGTAACAAATAGTATGTTGTGATTTATTTTCTTCTTTGTCATTAAACATAATAATTGTCAAGTGAATAGCCACTACCCGGCACATCTGCACTCGTAGTTTTGATTTATAATCTAGTGGTGTGTCGACTATTGTTATCACTCAGATGGTGTTAATGACAATTATTACACTAGTGTTGAAATGGATGCTGGAGAAGTGAAAAGTCGATGTTTTTCGGTCGGAAGAGTCTAAAGTGAGATGGGAACTGATATCGATTACGTCTGTACAACTTATCGTGTTTCCAGTCGGACTGGCTTTTTCTCTTTTCAAAAAACCTACTTTTTAACCATGTTTTTTCCTCGTTATTTCCTTTCGTATTTTCTTTCTTCATTGTACTTCTTTAAATATCTCAGATTTTTAGTTTAAATTTTTTTTTCTACAAAAGTGTTAAGTTTAGAACGGCACTCAATTTAATGCAAGTGTGAGCGAATATAAAGTGTTATTCCCTTTATACTACATTGTAGGGATGTGTAAAAGTATAAAACCTGTCTTATCAGGTGTAGGTTTTTTTGTGTTTTTAGCTTTTATATCCCCGACGCCTCTCATCCCAAATGTTACACAACTGTTAGGACTTTCCAACCTGAATATACTTTTTATTCCAATACAGTCCTCACTTTCTAAAGCTGTTTTGTACATATTTCTCGTCATCTCAAGCTGATTCTGACAAGATTATCTATTTGGCTGTGTATCTATAAATAACAATCTATGCATCCTTGTATTTCCTTTGATTATTCGATACAGTTATATGGGAATGGATTCAATGTTTACACTATATTAGGTTCATTTTGCCTGCAGCACGTTCGTATAACCGAACAAAACCATGTATTGATATAATATCTCCTATACAATAATACTTCGAAACTATAGAATACTGCTCTGAATATCTCTAGAAATCTTCCAATCTTTATATTTTATTTATTCCTCCATACTATATTCCTATATTCATTCATTTTCTTGTATTCAATTACATATTTTTGCTGATAGTTAAAAATTTTGCAAAAAGCGCATAGTTAAACTTTAGTTTAAAGTTTTAGTTAATTAGTTATTGTTACTCTTAAACAAAAAATTGAAAAAAGTTAATTTGTACTAATTAAATTTTGAATAAGAAAGTATACGTCCTTACAACCTTTATCTGGGTATGGAGAGTGTCTCTACAATTTTTTTTCTATACTAATATATATTTTTTTTAATAAAACTTGGTGCAAAATCAAGTGTGAGAAGTCTTGTTAAAAACCTGTGTTTTATGACGATGATTTTAACCCGAGTTTCAGAGTCTGTAAAATTAAAGTTAGAATTTTTGTTGTCAAAGAGGTTTTTCTTAACTATTTAGGATGCAGAACCGGTAGAAACCGGTTACCGCAAAGCCTGATATACTTTGATAGTATCTATATATAATATCTAAGTGTATGAGGAAATGAATTTCAAAAGTACAACATGTGGTTTAAGGGCCTCGGTGAGCCGATGCGAGGAATAAAATTCGCAAAATACGTGCAAATGGCCATATAATAAGAAGTAGTACCAAACACTGACTAATGATCAAGGAAACTTTTCTGCGCTGGCTAGCCCCACGATTGATAGCCGCAAAGCGATGGCTAGCCGCAAAGCGCAGCCTGATGTGTGAAATACATGTTTTAATAATAAATTGTTAAATGTCGTCTATTACATTAGAAATATTAATGATGATTAATTGGTAATATTTGAGATTAAGATGGTGTATGAAGGCTATAGCGGTGTATGATTAATGATACATTAAATTCTGTAATATGTAATATGATTAAAATATTTGTCTAATAATGAGGAGATGATTAAGTTAATTAAATAAACCAATCAAAAATTCTTGTATTTTCGAAAATTAGTTTGGAATAAGCATATGAGGTTGGTGTCATGGGTTGATGTGTATTTTCTGGACGAGGAACGTTTGTTCATGAAAAAACGTGATTTGTTTACATTATGTTATATATGTCAATTAATAAAACCGTAGATATATGCCACTATATAAACTAGTAATATGGCGACTATTAATAAGGCAATAACTATTTGTTCACGAAGTGGCCACAAGAAGGTGCAGGGGCCGTGAAGCGGCCCTCTGTGCTGACACCACGGAGCGGCAGTTTTTCTATGGAATGTGTGTATTTAGTCTAGAATGTGCATATATAAAAATGTATGTGTATATGTGTGTGCATGTTATTTTGTAAGTATTCGTTTTTTTAGTTGTGTAATAGTGATGGTTAAGGCGATCTTTAAGTTTAGACAAAGTTTATACAAAAAAGATTACTCTAACTTAGAATTTAGAAAGTAAGAGTTAGTAGCAACACTTGGACTTAAGAAGTCCAATTTTATAAGAGACAATATTTATGTACTTATTTTCCTATGCTTTTTTTAATTCTATTCTTAGTACACTCAATTTGAAATCTTATGCAGATTAATTAGCGGTTACTTTTTATCGAAAAGAACGACTGTAAAAGTAAAACACCAATTTAAAAGCAATTTTGGATTATTTATTTGTTTATCTTTATTGATTTTACTCGAAGCAATTGTTTATGAAAAAATACCTTTTAGATAGATGCACATTTTTAAATTCAGTTTTCACATACTGTCTATAGTTCTTACTTTAAGTTTTTATTTAATCTTGCAACAATAGGAATCTTTTTATAGAGAACCCATTTTATTTTTTCTAGTTTGCCATTGAAAGGATTTCTAATGGTGTAGCTACAGTAGAAGATAGCTATATGCATATCAATAGAAACGTAAATGTCTCCCGTATAGCTGCTCTATTGTGATTTAAAAAAGAAGACTTTTTGTTAAAAGGAAGCTTTTTATATTGGTTTTTTTTTCCGGCGTTAAAAAATTGACAATCAAGATAATTTGGCAATTGCCCTTTCATTTTCTTTAAATTTGGATTGTTTTTAGCGAATTTCCTTTGGAAATTCGGCTAATGGGATAGGCGTCATGGCGGAATTCGAACCTCGGACCACGACACAAATCCGTTTCAGAGGTCCCTAATGACGAAAAAATACGTTTCGCGAGACTATTATATATATATATATATATATATATATATATATATATATATATATATATATATATATATATATATATATATATATATATAATATATATATATATATATATATATGTATTTCTAGCCACTTTCTTGTAAACACTCTATCTTTCGAACGGATTAATATTTTTTAACCAAACTTGGTACAAAAATCAACCTTCGGGAGGACACGAACCCTATTGAAAACCAGGTTTTTGTGACGTCATTAACCCGGTTTGCTGAGTCAGCAAAATTTTCAAAAAATCGGCAAAATTCAAGGTTAATATTTTTCGCCGCGAAAAAGGTCAATATTTATGTTTTTTGAGACGCTGAATCGAATGAAACCGGTCCGAAGTCGATACGACCACTCTAAGTGACCAAAAAGTCCAAAAAACCATTGTAAATTACCAAAAACCAAAATTTAGGTCGATAAAAAATAAATTTCGAGTAGGGTGTCGTTTTCGATGTATTTTTGGACGCTGAATCGAATGAAACCGGTCCGAAGTCGATACGACCACTCTAAGTGACCAAAAAGTCCAAAAAACCATTGTAAATTACCAAAAACCAAAATTTAGGCCGATAAAAAATAAATTTCGAGTAGGGTGTCGTTTTCGATGTATTTTTGGGCGCTGAATCGAATGAAACCGGTCCGAAGTCGATACGACCACTCTAAGTGACCAAAAAGTCGAAAAAACCACAACAAAATTATAGAAAACCAAAATTACGGTCGTTAAAAATTAAATTTCGAGTAGGGTGTCGTTTTCAATGTTTTTTAGGCCTCTGAGTTGAATGCCAGTGGTCCGGAGTCAATGCAACTACTCAAACTCAGGGTACCTGGGTTCAAATCCTGGAAGGGACGATAATTTTTATCGTTTTTTTTTACTTAATATAAGTTTACAACTAGAAAATAATTCTGGCGCGGTGGTCCGCATGTCGGGCGAATTTCCTTTGGATGCGTGTTTCCGTGCTTTTTACATTATATAAGTTTACAACTACTAAATAAATAAATCCGCCGCGGTGGTCCGCTGTCGGGCGAATTTCATTTAGAATGCGTGTTTCCGTGCTAAACAACCCATTTCTTGCTTATGCAAGAACCATGCCCATTGCGTGGTTCCGGTTCATGCTTTAGAACCTAAGCAGTTACTCAATTGTCAAGCACTGCTTGTAACTCATTTTGTCTGTATTTTCCAAAGGAAATGCGCTAAACCTTTAAAGATAACTGACTAAGCTTAAAGATAGTAACTAAGCTTTAAACTAGTGCAAATAATAGTGCGTACTTCTAATTTTAGAGGCATAGTTTTGTACAACAACTGGATGATTATGCGCATTTCCTTTGGAAAATACAGACAAAATGAGTTACAAGCAGTGCTTGACAATTGAGTAACTGCTTAGGTTCTAAAGCATGAACCGGAACCACGCAATGGGCATGGTTCTTGCATAAGCAAGAAATGGGTTGTTTAGCACGGAAACACGCATTCTAAATGAAATTCGCCCGACAGCGGACCACCGCGGCGGAATTATTTATTTAGTAGTTGTAAACTTATATAATGTAAAAAGCACGGAAACACGCATCCAAAGGAAATTCGCCCGACATGCGGACCACCGCGCCAGAATTATTTTTTAAGTATTATAGACTAAAGTATAAAGTATTAAGTTTTAAGACTATTAAGTATTATAAAGTATTAAGACTATTATAAAATGTTTGTTTTTTAATTGTCTTGTATTTATCATAAATGGTTTATTATTACTTTAATCAGACGTGTTGATATTTGTTAGAGACTTTTTTTTTAAAAAAAAAATAAATACGCTCATGAGGTTCTTCAAAAGATGTAAGTTGACGAAGAGGGTAACTGGTGGATTGATTTTTTCCTGATTCAGGATTATATGTATATTGTTGAGATGTATATATTTTTTCTTTTCTTCATTTATACCCTAGCTACATAGGAAAAAGTATTATATAGGAAAAGTATTTGTACAAATGTGTCTGTTATCACCGTAGATCCCAGTGAGTTAGTGATGAGAGTTGATACTTGGTAACAAAATGAATCAATAGGTTCAATCAATCGTTATTTAAGAAATACTTTGTCCTCTAGCCATGGGCTTCTCCAATATATCTAAAAGGCTTAAACTTTTCTTTTTAGGAACAAACTATTTTTAAATAAGACAAGGCATTGTAGCTCTAATGTCCAACAATGGCACAATGCATTTCATCCCGTAAAGTTGGCTGCATTGTGGAGTCCATCTATTATATCTTTTTTACAATGCATTTTGTTTTTATAATAATAAGGATTTGATATTATTTTATTTCTAAAGCGCCCAGCACTTTGGAAATAGTTTAAGTTTTCTTTTAAACAAGATAACTGAAGAATATTACATTAATTGCACACGGCCACCCCTGTCCACATGCTACTGCTTATACAGAAGCAATGACTGAAAGAATGACTCTTGAAAATATGATTAATTTTACTAAACTAATACTAAATTAGACACTTGACTTGTAATACGAACTGTTTTTGTAATACGAATAATTTAGTTATTTATCCGCTTTAATATAGGGAATATACTATGAATACTTTAATACTCAACTTTATGTTGTGCACCTATGTCAATTTTAATTCTATAAATGTAAGAAAACAATTTATTTTGTATATTATCGTTTTATAAAAATAGTTTGTATTGTTCTTTTGGGTTTTGTTTTACTTTAGTATTGTCCAAAATTTAAAGTTGGCAACTAGACAGTCATTATTATTATTATCCAAAATATTTTAGACCCTGCCTTGATTCGGATAAATGATTGAAAATATTATGTTTAAGTATAGCACGCAGCATATGTCTATCAATCTAGGTTTTCTTATTATATTATGTGTGTCTGACAAGACTTGCTCAGATTCAGAGGACAGAATCTATCTCTATACTTATCTCTACTTATCTCTATACTCTTTAAATCAGGGACAATGGACCCACATAAGAGATTTAAGTGCCTTAGAAATAATTTCCATTGAAAAAAAAAAACTTTTTAAAACTTATTCTACTTTTCTGATTTTTTCCAATTATGTATTTATGTACTGTATATAATGTTATATTATCATTTAATGTATCAAAGAATCATTCTTGAAAATATGATTCATTTTACTAAACTAATACTAAATTGGACACTTGACTTGTACAAACTGTTTTTACAAATAATTCTGTTATTTATCCCCTTTGATATAGGGAATATACTATGAATACTTTAATACTCAACTTTCAAAGTGTTCTACGCTCCTTTCAAACCCACGTAAAGTTAAAGTAAACATGAAATTTCATTGATGTGGTTTTCATTTTGAACCATATAAACCCTTTTTTACAAATACTTACGTACACACAGGTGCTTTTTTACGCTTTAAACATAATGTATCAGAGGCACGCAAAAACCACGATGTTTAGGATCAATAGAAGAAGTGATATATTAGGTTTCCAGAATGAGTCTCTTTTTTTAAGTGAGCACACGTTTTTCCCAATAAATCAAGATTCTGTTTTTTTTTTAGTTGAAGCTCTTTTCATTCTTGTAAATGTTTTGTTACATCTGTAGACATGGAATGATTTTTCAACTTTTATATTCTTTTGTTCAGAAAAATCTTTAATGTTTTTATTTTTTTCATGCCCATTTCCCATTTCTGTTAAAATTATTCCGCTTCTGTGAAATAGTTTCCAGTTTCGGATTAAATTTTATCATAATAATGAAACTCTAAAGTCTAAAGTCTCTCCTCTAGTGCCAGCTTTCAACCTTTCGTTTATCATCAGTGTTTAAATAATAAAAAATAAATCATAATACTACAGCTAATAAAACCATATGAGATAAAAAAAGAGAGAAAGGCGAACACATAAAAAATAAACAATGTCAAAAATTGAGACAATATAATTGTGCGAGTCAACTATTCATGTTTTGCAAAACTCGGTAGTATCAAATGATAAATGTCAAAAATAATGATTTTGACATTGTTTATCTTATTTATTTCTTTATTTTTCTCTCTTTCTTATCTTATAAGTTTTTATTAGGTGTAGTCTTATGATTATTTTTTTATTGTTCAGGCACTGATGATGAACGAAAGCTGGTTCTGTGAATAAATATTATATGTGAAGAGACTGGTGTGTTTTTATTAATACTTTTTGTCTTTAATTGCACATTCTTTTCTGTTAAATTTTGTCTCGTTAGGAAAAATAAAATGTGAGAGGTAGGATTATACATGCTCTTTGACAAATTACAGTAAATCCATAGCTAAATATTTCTATAGGTATATTGTGGGCTTATTTATATGAGAATCGACTAAGTTGCAGGTAAAGTAAATTTTGAAAGTTTCAAAGTGGTTTGAATAAGTAACTTTGTTTTTGTTCGGCTGTAAAGTAGGCACTTTACATCCTCAAAAAGTAGATTATATGAGTTTTTTTAACCTTCCACGACAGTTTTGTAGTTTTTTACTGTCGGTTACAGTAAAATTGTTTTTACTGTCGCTATTGAAGTTCCTCAAAAGTCCACTAGGTGGGCGCTAGTAGTTTGCCTCAAGGTTATATTTCTACCCTTTTTCTATTTGTACGAACTGATCGAAAGAAGTGTACTGTTTACTAAACTCGAAAAATATAATGCTACACGACTGGGAATGGCTTATATCGTTGCCACGGGAAAAAGACCGATTTCACAGTCTTGTAACATAAATACTATTGTAAGTAAATACTATTTCACAAAGTACTTAACTTAGATGCCTCCTTTTGACATAGTTACCTCATAGTGACATTATACTAATTTGTGTAACAACACACTTTATACACTACTCAGAAAGGGCCACAATAAAAACTCGGTTGAGCATTTGCATATTTTCTTTTTTACCAGTTTAAAAAATGAAGCATTGTAGAAGACTGTCTACGAAAATGTATCATTTGATTCTTTTAATAATGCCTTTAAAATACAGAAAAAACGCCGACCTTTTACAAACTGGGGTAGTTTTTGCCGGGTGTTTTCTCGTCTGTTTGACTTCCTATTCCATCCGTGGCATGTAATTGTGCGATTACGGGCCAGCACAAAAGTTAAATAGCCTTTGTACGTGTTTTGAAAGCGTGAATGAAATCTCCTCGTTTACCTTTAGGTTCATTATATCTCGAGTCATATTTATAAGTCAAAACCTTTTTATCATCATTTATAAATCTTAATTATTGTAATTTATCATGTTTTATAAATTAAATCATTTTGAAGATAAATATCGCTCTTGAAATGTGTTATTATCTTATATTTTTTCGAGAAAATTATCTTTTCTATTTATCTAGGCTTTAAATAAATTATAAGAACAAAAATAAACTTTAGCAAGTATTTTAATCATTTTATCCTGGCTATTACTTTACTTTTATACTAAATATTTCATTTTATTTCTATAATTTATTTTACTATTATTGTTGATGTTTTGTAAAAACTTGATTTAATTTGTTATAAACGTCCTATTATTTATTATTTCGGTCAAGCAAAGGTTAGTGTCGTAGCCAGTTAACAGGAGCGCTAGTGTGTCATTTGATAGTTTAACCATGCCAACTACGAGAAGGCGCCACTGTAGTCTTATTTTTAGCAAACTATTTCTGACACAAAAGCGATTTATACAAATAATTGCTTTATATAATAACGACCAATTTCAAGTAGATAGTCGTATCGTTAAAATGGCATTAAAGAACAATATGATTTCACAATACTTAAAAAATTGGGGATAATGGTACGGTAAAGAGAGTTAATTTCAGAGCTACCGTTAGATGCCAGCCCCGAATTCACCCCCATATTCTGTCTGACGCTTTCGTAAATTGGCATTCCATACCTATTATATTCTTTTGGTGAACTATGTATTTTTACTAACTGTAGCATATTATAATAGAACAAGCCTGCTCGGGCCACTTATTGTGCTCCCCTAGTAGACTATCCAGGGAAGCTCAAGAAGTAGAAGTTTACCTCCTACCTGTTTGCGCCACTATCCCAACAGTTGTCATGGACTATCTTCATTATATATTATATATATATATATATATATATATATATATATATTATATATATATATATATATATATATATATATATATATACGCATTTAGGATGGCCCGATTGAGTTGAAACCCGTCACAGGCAATTTAGCTTGCTAACGAACTAACGTATATGAGCACATGACTCAGTGGTTTAAATGCTACTTGCAAATTTGATAGAATGGAGAATGGGACTCTTCCCTAATCACCAAATCCTTACTTTTACGTTAATAGAGTTTGTATAATCCTTTATTTTGAGTTAAACGTTGATTTGAATACTGTGTTTACTGTTTACTTAACTTGTTATAATTACTAAGAATAAAGTAAAGGCAGTGTTGCAAAGTTGAATTATGAGCCGTGGAATAAACACTTGGTTGTAACCATAACTTCATTGTAATCTATAACTTATTAGAACCTATTGTTTATTTTCTTTTAGATTTCTAAACAAACAAAGGGCGGACACAAAGCTTGACTTAAAGTTAGACTATTTAAGGCTTACATTTTAAGCAATCTTTAGATTGATCTTTATCATTTATATAACAAAAACAATTAAAAAGCACAAAAATTGTGTTGCATTAAAATTAAAAAGTCAAGAACAGCAAGTTGGGAAAGCGATGAACAAAATTAAGTTTAAATGTAGTTGTAGTTGGTTTTAAAATTAAGGCTTCATATATTAAAATATTTTTACTTTTCCTTATTTATACCGTAGGGAAAAGTATATTGTGTCTGCAGTAAATGGTACTTCAGGTACTTTTAAGACATCCCCAGTAGTTTCTACAAAGTTTTCTGTCTGTCTATATATATATATTATATATATATATATATATATATATATATATATATATATATTATATATATATATATATTATATATATATATATATATATATATATTATATATATTATATATATATATATATATAATATTTGTGTGTGTGTCTGTTGCCATCGTAGCTATTTTTTATTTATGCTAGAGAGTTTAAACTTTTAGGGGTTGGTAAAAGTAAAAATAACCTAAGTTTTATCTTATTATCAGCATTAGTTCAATTTTTAACTAATGAATTGTAAAAAAAACTAAATATAATCCAAATGATTTGAAATTTGGTTTAAGTATAAAGAAGTATAGTAAGTTCGATTTCACTACGTCAAAGCATATCCACAGTTTTTGTTAGATCTTAAATGTTGAGGAGCATTGAGCGAGGTTAGTTATAATTGGGTGACACTTGGGAATAAATGAATGTATGTGCTGTCTGAGGACGAGCGAAATAAGTCCGAAGTTGTGGAGATAAGCGTAGCGAATCCTATGTGCGGTGAGGAAAATGTACGAGGTATCTCGTACCTGATTTTTTCCTTTACTTTTTCATATTAATTTGTGCTAGTTATATATAATTTTTTGGCATTTTTCTTTGTTATCGGAAAAAATTCAATAAGATGAAAATTAGAATCGCTGTAAAACTTGACTTGAAACTAATATTTAATTTCTTTACAACTAGATCTTTACTAACATTTTTCTTATAGATATTCCACACATCCCCAATATACATCGCAGAAGCAACCACTAGTGATACGCTAATGAAAATAAACGATTTTACTATAATGAAAATACAAAAAAACTCCTTTTACTTATAAAACTTGTGGAAAAGTTTCTGTTTATAATTTTAGTTTTTGACAGATTTCCTTTTCCAAAAAGTTATAAATTTAAATCGATAATTATCTTTTGTATTAAAAGTTTATTTATTAAAAGTTTTTGATGTAACTTCAGTCTTGTAAACTATTCACCAGAAAGTTTAATGAATATCGGAAATATGATACTAATAATAATGATTGGATTTAAATAATATAATAGGAAAAGCAGATAACTCCATTATCTCCTAATGGTATTAATGGATATTACCTATAATATTTTACTGTAATTTACATAATTTCTTTTTAGCAGTTAAATGATGAAAGTTTATAGGATATGTATTCTCCAAAACATTAAAAATACGTCAGTTGTTAAAGATAAAATGTTTTGTTTTAGCTAAAATTTATGTATTGTTTGTTGAAATAAATTGATTTGATTGTATTTTGTTGAAATAATGTTTTATTTAATATTTAAATGAAATATCATTTATACATCATTTGATACTACCGGGTTTTGCAAAACATATTGTATCATTTATACCTTTGGTATATAGAAAAAGTATTGTTAGAAAAAGAAATTTGAAACCGGAATTCCACCTGAATTACTCCTTTCTGGTGTTTTCACAAAGACTATCTGAGTGGTTTTCACTAAGTTGTCTGTCTGTTTATGTACGTGTGAAAAGTGTGTGTAACTGTTGGGAGAAATCATCGTAACTCCCAGAGTATTTATGCTAGAAAGCTGAAAATTATTACATCATTCAATCTTTAGATCTAGCTGTGCTAAACAGAAAATATTTTCTTTATGAATTAACTGGCAATAATGACACAGCCAAGATTTCAATAGTTTATAAAACGCTGACAAATGTTTTGATCGATTTGATATTTGGCACCCTGGTTGTCATACATAAGACGAACATATGTGTTAAGTTCCATCTCATTATCAGTATGACGACGAGCGAGTTTGATCTGATCATAAATTTGGTAATCCCATACTTTATTTCATGGCAAGTTCAAAGTAAATAAAACGAGCGTAGCGAATTTTGAAATTGTAGAACTTAAAATAAATATTGAAAATAAATCGGTCTCTTGATTACGCTTATTTTGCAATTAAAGTAAATTTAATAAAAACATCCGTTTTATGAAAATTGATGACTAATCTATAGTATTTTGAAACTTCATGTGTAGGAGTTTCCCTAATATACTGAGTGTAAAATAACCACAAGTGTGTAGCGTATATTTCATCTTATAAAAATATTAAAAGAAATATATTCTACTTTATATGTATTTTAAAAGTACTAGCTGAGCTTATCACTCTTAATGTTCTTAAAGAAGTGCACATCATAATAAACCTACTTTTATCGAACCATTAACTATGTGTAGTAGTGTGAATTGAAACACGTTTAGTTATGCGTAGTGAAAAAATATGTCAGAAGACAAGAAGTGGATCTGGTATGTAACCCTGAGTGAAACCTCTTGGAGGAAATATTGAAAGAAGTGGAGTGTATTGAGAAGCGCTAATGCTTGTTTCCTCTAACATCTATTCAAGTCCTCTCCTTCCTATTCAAATATACCTTAAAAGCCTCTTCCTTAGACTGACTGAAAAATCCTCATTAAAAATACATTTACTGAAGGATATGAAATGAAATGAAGTTTAATCCTCTGCCAATGCTTTTCACAATATCTCGTATAACCTTGGCCTTAATAATTTACTTCCCAAGTACACCCTAGACTACTTTATGTGTGTTAATTTAGAATTTACACTCTCTTGAGTGTTTACTTAGTAAAATGAATCTAATATAATTTATAACTTTTTGTATTATACAAGAAAAAATTACGCTCATCTTGGAAAAGTTAACACTTAATTCAAGCGAATATTAACGAGTTTTCTATTGTTGGATTCGCTGTGTGGGTGATGTCTTTCTTTTATATATACACACACTCACTTCTCTCGTGCCAACGTTTCGAGTATGGACATGCTCTTCATCAGAGCAACGTCCATGCAACGTTGGCACGAGAGAAGTGAGTGTGTTTTTAAAAGCCTTATCCTGATTCATTCGTAAGTTATGTTCTGAGGCTGATTCTGTTCTATTTATATTATTATATATATATATTATATATATATATATATATATATATAATATATTATATATAAATATATATATATATATATATTAATATATATATATATATATATATAACGAATATCGTATATAGTTAGACGTAAAAGTTTCGTATAATGGCGAATAATAACACTGCAAGGAAGTAAAATTTAATAAAGTTTTGTTTTCAGTGCTAAAAATATTTTTGAAGGGGAAGGCGTAATAGTTTCTTCTGCACACTTTAAGTCAACTGTTCTCAATTTATTCTGTTAAGAATGTTCAACTCTTCGATCTAATGTTGGGACATTTGATTATTTACAGACAATTTTAAGTTTTAAGTATTGGAAGTGATTTGCCATTTGTTACGAGACTTTTTAAGTGTTTACGAAATGTATATTACAAATTTCTATGTACTGCACAGTAAAACGAATATTCGCTTCGTTGTGCGAATCCTTTTTAAACTCCAAGAAAAAATTGTTGTTTTTCAATTAAAATCTCTAAACCTAAATATTTCTTTCTAAAAAGCCGTTTTGAATTAAATTAAAAAACAACTCATACATACCTGTCTAGTCGTTTTCGTTTTAATAAGTTTTAATCAAATTTTAATACTCCACAGAGCGGAAGAGTTCATCTATTTTAAAATATATACTCTCGGCTTTGCCTCTGGATATATATAATGCAAGCATAAATGCATATTCTAAGAGAAAACTGTTAAAGTTAATTTTGACTTCAACCTTCTCTTTTTGTCTTGTGCAATTATAGTATTTCTACTAAAATATATGTATTCACACCTTATTAAAATATATCAGGAATGCACCTTAAAAGTTTTCTTCGGGGAAAGAAGATTTTGATCTTTGAAATGCAAATATTTTTTAGTTTAACCATCATATGGGAGTGAATAAAGATAATTTTTTGTTGGTTTAGGATTCTTTTCTACCTCAACTTTTTGGTATGATAGCTCACCATAGCCAATAGAGTTATTTTTTCTAATATAGTATGATTTTATGTTTTTTATACTACTCTATCATTTTTGTGTTAACAGTTTTTTTGCTTGTTGTATAATATAGTCATCAATTTTCTAAAGATGTATTGCATTTCTAGATTTTTTAAAAATACAGAAATTGAACTTAATAACATTTGCATGTGAAAAGAAAACTTAAATTTTGTTAAGACTATAACATTATTGTATCGCGAGTTTGTTTTTCTTTTATTAGGATAGTAAATAAAACCAAAAGTAATTTTTTACTATCCTTAAAAATGAATAAAATTATCATTCATCGTTCATTGAAAGCCGTTGAACATCTAGAAATGTATAGCGAATGTATGTATGTGTAAATCTGTATTAGGGTTTAGAGTGGTGAAACCACAGAGATTATATTCTACGTACAATGGTATTAAGGTTTGCTTTGAATAACCATACTGTTGTTTGAAGCTTTTTATATGTTCATGCCCATTCTATAGACTTTGTAAACAACCAACGTACTTGGTTACTTTAAATTGCAACGATTGAATGAAGTACCTAGTTTATTTAGTGCAATTGAACAGAACAAATGATAGTCAAATATAAAATTCAATAAGGGGATACTTGGAAAAAATCGCCGGCTTGGCAAAACTCAATGCATTTTAGAGTTTAGTAAATATTATACATATAGGTATTAGTGATCAATTTAATTTATGACAAGCGTTGGACCAGGGAGTGTGACCGTAAATCCGTTTCAGGGGTCCCTAATCACGAAAAGGCTTCCGAGAAATATAGTACTTATGTATTATATAAACTTTCATTTAAAATTACATATATATATATATATATATATATATATATATATATATATATATATATATATATATATATATATATATATATATATATATAAATGATTTAAACGATTTTTAAAAAAAAAATCTGACTTGACAAACCAAGTTAATATATATTATATATATATATATATAATTATATATATATATATATATTATATATATTATATATATATATATATACATATATATTTTTAACTTGGTTTGTCAAGTTAGATTTTTTTTTAAAAATTGTTTATTCTCTAGATAATATTTTTCGCTAGAAGAAAGGTGTTTATTTGTGTTTTTGTACGCTTAATATAACTAATCCAAGTAGCCAAAAAACGAATAAACCATGGTACATATCCAAAAACCAAAAGTAGGCGGATATTAAAAAATTTTTAAGTGGGGTGCCGTTTTCAATGGTTTTTGGTACGCTGAATCGAATGAAACAGGTCTGTCAAATTATTCGTTACTCATTTCTTTTAAATAAATTTTTATTGGTTGCATATGTGAATTTCTACGTGCTGTAATCTTCTTCTTTAGCGGAAGCACAACGTGTGCACCTCTACCAATTAGCATTGTTACTTGTTAACATTTTCATCGAAGGAAATAGTGCGGGGCAGTTTATATTAAAAACCAAATTAGAGACCTTGTCTTCATCTTCTTGCATGTTTTGATAAGTTTTGTTTTTCATGATGGGTAAAGAGAATACACGTTCACATGTTTTTGTAAAAAAATATAAATAAATTGAAAAAAATAGATTTAGCAATTACCTGCTGTACAGGTTTTTTGCTAATTCACCATGCCACCATGACCATGCCACCATGACCATGAAAGTCTTCAAAAAAGGGATGGAGGAAAAAAATCACTGAAAAATGGAAATAACTATAATGATAATGATTTAAGTTTAGCGGTATATATTTAATTCTATTTCATTTCGCATCTCTGGATCAACACAAATGGGGACAATGCAACTTCCTGATCTTACCTCATAACAATATCTTGTCCTGGATAAATAAATCCTAGTATCGACAATATATTTTTTATCGGGGGAAATCTTTAAGTTTCATCTATTATGTAATAAAAAAAATCATTATCATAAGCTTTTGTAAGTTCTACTTATGTATGCTAAGCCGTGTAAATGTTGTAGTGTGTGTGTGACAAAAGATAAGTGGTTAAAGAAGACTGTCAGCTGGGAGGGTCACGTATATTGTTAGGTTAAAGTTTAACCCTAGAAAAGAGGAAAAAATAGGGTCGAAGCACTTAAAAACCACTAGGAATATCTCTAGTAGCCTCTATGTGCTCTTTTTCTATTTTCCTACATATCCTTCCAACACTTCCTTGCCTATTCGTTATCTTGTTTTTCCATATGTGACGTCCATCTTTTGTGCCCTCACATTGTACCGTATTATCTTCTTAGATTAAATTTATTTAGTAAAGCTCTTTGATACTCTTAAATGTGAATGTATTGTGAATTGTATTAATTCTTCGCGCAAAAGACATTCAAGCTATTGTGTGATGATGCGCACTACAATTATTTGGCTAAACCTAGCGGTGTTACAATAATTCTTAATACAAGTCATGTAAAGATACATTGATACGCATAAAAGTACAAAGAACGTAATTTTCTGTTAGAAATTCGCCATATATATATATATATATATATATATATATATATATATATATTATATAATTATATATATATATATATATATATATATATATATATATATTATATATATATATATATATATATATATATATTAGGGTGGCCCTTAGTATAGGGTGAAAATAAATGTTAGAAATGTTGTGCTCCCAACCCCTAATTTAGTTCGAATATATGAAAAAAAAAACCATAAAAATTTTCAGCCCGATCGGAGGTGATTAACAGGTGCCGCCGGGCCTTTGAAGTTTAATAGGTGTCAAAATTCGTCAAAATTGTGACTTTCGTGACAATTTTTTTTTCTGTGATTTTTCACATTATTTTTTAGGTAAAAACAATACTTAACCCACTAATAAGACACTATGAACTTATCATTATGACCTGAAATTATCTTAGTTTGTACTTACTCTGATATTTAATGGTGGACATATATATTTTTTCTGAAAAAAATTTTAAAAAACAATTTTTTTTTTTACACTACAAAGTATAACTCATATAATGTTTTTTGTATCAATTCATTGTTATATTATATTTTGTTATACTGTCTTCTATAATTTAGGACAATATTTGGTTATTTATACCAAAATTAGCAAACCTAATGTGTAACATACAAAACACTGCCATCCTATCTCGCAGTAGGTGAAAGCTAAGTAATGAGTATAATAGTCCAATTCAGTTTCAAGAATTTTCAATTAGTTTTTTGGTTTGAATTTATTTTCAAACAAGCCATTATTGCGACATTTGAAACTTTGTGTGTTACCCCCCCCCCCCTCTCCCCTCTTTGCCTGATCCCTCCTCTTCCCTTACCGAATTTATTAATCATTAACAAATGGTTAATACATTTTTTTTTAGTATAGCATTGCTAATTTTTGAATCTATAGCCTCGTAATTGATTAATGACTGAAATAAAATGCAAGTCAGACATTGGGCGTTACTCGCACTTGTGTCACTATACCATGCTCTTAAAATACACTCTAATAAGTTAAATGTTAATTTTTCTCATCGAAGATTTTTCTTTGGTAGACAACTTGAAGTCACTTCTAAAATAAATTAAATTTTTGAACAATAGATCGGCTTCGACATCCATCTTGCATGGCTAATAGCACCTGGCTTTCGAAATGGCACTCCTCGAGGCGGGGTCTCTCCTAGAAAAATCACTGCCAGCTCCATTAGCTCCCTGTTATCTTCTCTTAATTGTTTTTCTTTGAAACTTTTTACGAAGAAGTCATGCATATCTCTTATTAAACTTCTGAGACCAGAAGACTATCTTTTAGAGTCTATCTGACCCCATGAATTTCTGAACCTAGAAAACAGTGGAACATCTGCCCAAAGTCGGTCCCACTACTTCATAGAATACACCCTTTAATACCACTTCAAATACGTTGTTCCTACAAGGCAGGTATAAAAATCCTTTTCTAAGAGGTTCTCAATATTTCTGCAAGCTCCATTGTTCTTATTGGTGTTCGATGCCGTGGTGTCAAAACACATCGCTGGACTAATCAAGAAGTCACCATCTTCAACATCTATAGACTGCTGCGGCTTATTCTGCTGTAGTAGCCTGTGGTATGCTCGGAGCTCCATGGTCCATCAACTTGTCTTTTCCGCCGTATGAAAATAAGAACTGCCAACCATTCTATCTTATTGTCTTTGTAATATTAGGTAGAAGCTTCCATCCCAAAGCACAACAGCACACTGAATTTCTATCAATACTATAAGGTTTTTAACAATTCATTGTATCTAAGAATCCAAAACTGGGATCGTTTACGGCTTATTGAATTTCTGTTAATTACCAAGTTCTTTGCATTATGGCCTAACACTTCTTGCTGTGGCAACTAATATATGAACAGCATCTCTGTCTCTAACTTTGCATCTATCTAACGTTGCTGCTAGGGCGATCATTATTAAAATCAACATTCCTCTAAAACCCGATGACGAAGTGAAAATTGCATCAGAGACAAGCTCATTCTGAAACTCCTCACTGTCGTCTTGCTACTACTGCTGCTGGTGCTGGTAGCAATTCCGCAAACAAACTAGATCGATCATATCCTCCATGCATCGAGTTTTTTTCACTACGCTCGTCCTCCTTCCGTTCTGCAGTCTCTATTCTGCCCTGTGTAACTTATATTCAATCCCAGATAACACCAGGTCGCCCCTTCATTCTTTGCATCCGCAAAACTCTCTATGTCTCCTGAATTTTTATTATTGATTTTCGGCGTCACTATGGGCGATTATCCAGGCCTGTATCTGTAACGCCAAAAACTACTATGATAGCAAACTCAGTCGTTTTAGAAGAATTTTCTGAAGACAACTCCAATCGTTATTATAATTTGATTAAAATCTCACTGCAGTGGTCTTTTCTTTTTGTAGGGATTCTTGCTTTTTCCAAAAGATGCTATACCTCCTTTATCATCAATTCAGCACTATGTTTTACATCTAACTTGATTATTTTGAGATTATAAAACAACACACTTGTCTGTTAGAAGGAAGTTTGCCCCCAGTAATCTGGAGGGAAACAGGGATACTAAAAAATAATGGTCAGAACGAAGAATTCTTTCACTTGTCATTTTATAACTAACAAAACACTTAAACCAAACACTTGATTTAAAAAAAAATTAAAAACAGATTTGATGGAAACGAGTTTGTTTTCTGAACAAGACTGAATTTTTTTAAGTAATTCAAAGGGATTAAAAATGATTCATTCATAGTACCCCTGCTTAGATCACTTGCATCTTGCATGGTTTTCCCTTGACTCATCTTTAATCCTTAAGTGGACACTAGGGTTATATTACCTGAAAGTATTTTGGTAAAACAAGTTTGTGTTCAATTACTAATGTATTAACTCTAATCAAAGTTTAAAACCTATCTTGCCTTTCTTTATTCAATTCATTGTTTGTGATTTTTTTTAAAAAAATTCATATTTCATAATAGTGAAGAGGGGGGGGGGGTTGTAACACACACAAAGTTTCAAATGTCACAATAATGTCTTGTTTGAAATAAATTCAAACCAAAAAACTAATTGAAAATTTCTTGAAACTGAATTGGACTATTATACTCATTTACTTAGCTTTCACCTACTGCGAGATAGGATGGCAGTGTTTTGTATGTTACACATTAGGTTTGCTAATTTTGTATAAATAACCAAATATTGGTCCTAAATTATAGAAGACAGTAACAAAATATAATATAACAATGAATTGATAACAAAAAACATATTATATGAGTTATACTTTGTAGTGTAAAGAAAAAAAATTGTTTTTTAAAAATTTTTTCAGAAACAATATATATGTCCACCATT
>JACMZG010001863.1:45887132-45929108 GCA_018340805.1 Microvelia longipes | reverse complement strand
TATATTCTTGTTTCTAGTTAGATTTTATTTTATTTAGTTATTTTGTGTTTGAAATTATGTTGCCCGACAGCGTCTCCATGGGCAAGTTGGGACAGTCGGGGTGCTTGTTGTATTCAAAAGTTTTCTTTTCCTTCTGAACCAATTTATATTATGAATTTCTGTTAATTAGTTTTGGGTTTACTTAATTTATATTCTTGTTTCTAGTTAGATTTTATTTTATTTAGTTATTTTGTGTTTGAAATTATGTTGAGCCCGACAGCGTCTCCATGGGCAATGTTGGGACAGTCGGGGTGCTTGTTGTATTCAAATTTTCTTTTCATTCAGAACAAATTTATATTATGAATTTTCTGTTAATTAGTTTTGGGTTTACTTAATTTATTCTTGTTTCTAGTTAGATTTTATTTTATTTAGTTATTTTGTGTTTGAAATTATGTTGAGCCCGACAGCGTCTCCATGGGCAATGTTGGGACAGTCGGGGTGCTTGTTGTATTCAAAAGTTTTCTTTTCCTTCTGACAAATTTATATTATGAATTTCTGTTAATTAGTTTTGGGTTTACTTAATTTATATTCTTGTTTCTAGTTAGATTTTATTTTATTTAGTTATTTTGTGTTTGAAATTATGTTGAGCCCGACAGCGTCTCCATAGGCAATGTTGGGACAGTCGGGGTGCTTGTTGTATTCAAAAGTTTTCTTTTCATTCAGAAACAAATTTATATTATGAATTTTCTGTTAATTAGTTTTGGGTTTACTTAATTTATATTCTTGGTTCTAGTTAGATTTTATTTTATTTAGTTATTTTTGTTTGAAATTATGTTGAGCCCGACAGCGTCTCCATAGGCAATGTTGGGACAGTCGGGGTGCTTGTTGTATTCAAAGTTTTCTTTTCCTTCTGACACCAATTTATATTATGAATTTCTGTTAATTAGTTTTGGGTTTACTTAATTTATATTCTTGTTTCTAGTTAGATTTTATTTTATTTAGTTATTTTGTGTTTGAAATTATGTTGAGCCCGACAGCGTCTCCATAGGCAATGTTGGGACAGTCGGGGTGCTTGTTGTATTCAAAAGTTTTCTTTTCCTTCAGAAACAAATTTATATTATGAATTTCTGTTAATTAGTTTTGGGTTTACTTAATTTATATTCTTGTTTCTAGTTAGATTTTATTTTATTTAGTTATTTTGTGTTTGAAATTATGTTGAGCCCGACAGCGTCTCCATGGGCAATGTTGGGACAGTCGGGGTGCTTGTTGTATTCAAAAGTTTTCTTTTCTTCAGAAACAAATTTATATTATGAAATTTCTGTTAATTAGTTTTGGGTTTACTTAATTTATATTCTTGTTTCTAGTTAGATTTTATTTTATTTAGTTATTTTGTGTTTGAAATTATGTTTGAGCCCGACAGCGTCTCCATGGCAATGTTGGGACAGTCGGGGTGCTTGTTTGTATTCAAAAGTTTTCTTTTCTTCTGAAACAAATTTATATTATGAATTTTCTGTTAATTAGTTTTGGGTTTACTTAATTTATATTCTTGTTCTAGTTAGATTTTATTTTATTTAGTATTTTGTGTTTGAAATTATGTTGAGCCCGACAGCGTCTCCATAGGCAATGTTGGGACAGTCGGGGTGCTTGTTGTATTCAAAAGTTTTCTTTTCCTTCTGACACCAATTTATATTATGAATTTCTGTTAATTAGTTTTGGGTTTACTTAATTTATATTCTTGTTTCTAGTTAGATTTTATTTTATTTAGTTATTTTGTTTTGAAATTATGTTGAGCCCGACAGCGTCTCCATAGGCAATGTTGGGACAGTCGGGGTGCTTGTTGTATTCAAAATTTTCTTTTCATTCAGAACAAATTTATATTATGAATTTCTGTTAATTAGTTTTGGGTTTACTTAATTTATATTCTTGTTTCTAGTTAGATTTTATTTTTTTATTTATTTTTGTGTTTGAAATTATGTGAGCCCGACAGCGTCTCCATAGGCAATGTTGGGACAGTCGGGGTGCTTGTTGTATTCAAAAGTTTTCTTTTCCTTCAGAAACAAATTTATATTATGAATTTCTGTTAATTAGTTTTGGGTTTACTTAATTTATATTCTTGTTTCTAGTTAGATTTTATTTTATTTAGTTATTTTGTGTTTGAAATTATGTTGAGCCCGACAGCGTCTCCATAGGCAATGTTGGGACAGTCGGGGTGCTTGTTGTATTCAAAAGTTTTCTTTTCCTTTCTGAACAATTTATATTATGAAATTTCTGTTAATTAGTTTTGGGTTTACTTAATTTATATTCTTGTTTCTAGTTAGATTTTATTTTATTTAGTTATTTTTGTTTTGAAATTATGTTGAGCCCGACAGCGTCTCCATAGGCAATGTTGGGACAGTCGGGGTGCTTGTTGTATTCAAAAGTTTTCTTTTCCTTCTGACACAAATTTATATTATGAATTTTCTGTTAATTAGTTTTGGGTTTACTTAATTTATATTCTTGTTTCTAGTTAGATTTTTTTTATTTAGTTATTTTGTGTTTGAAATTATGTTGAGCCCGACAGCGTCTCCATAGGCAATGTTGGGACAGTCGGGGTGCTTGTTGTATTCAAAAGTTTTCTTTTCCTTCTGACACCAATTTATATTATGAAATTTCTGTTAATTAGTTTTGGGTTTACTTAATTTATATTCTTGTTTCTAGTTAGATTTTATTTTATTTAGTTATTTTGTGTTTGAAATTATGTTGAGCCCGACAGCGTCTCCATAGGCAATGTTGGGACAGTCGGGGTGCTTGTTGTATTCAAAAGTTTTCTTTTCCTTCAGAAACAAATTTATATTATGAAATTTCTGTTAATTAGTTTTGGGTTTACTTAATTTATATTCTTGTTTCTAGTTAGATTTTATTTTATTTAGTTATTTTGTGTTTGAAATTATGTTGAGCCCGACAGCGTCTCCATGGGCAATGTTGGGACAGTCGGGGTGCTTGTTGTATTCAAAAGTTTTCTTTTCCTTCTGAAACAAATTTATATTATGAAATTTCTGTTAATTAGTTTTGGGTTTACTTAATTTATATTCTTGTTTCTAGTTAGATTTTATTTTATTTAGTTATTTTGTGTTTGAAATTATGTTGAGCCCGACAGCGTCTCCATGGCAATGTTGGGACAGTCGGGGTGCTTGTTGTATTCAAAAGTTTTCTTTTCCTTCTGACACAATTTATATTATGAATTTCTGTTAATTAGTTTTGGGTTTACTTAATTTATATTCTTGTTTCTAGTTAGATTTTATTTTATTTAGTTATTTTGTGTTTGAAATTATGTTGAGCCCGACAGCGTCTCCATGGGCAATGTTGGACAGTCGGGGTGCTTGTTGTATTCAAAAGTTTTCTTTTCCTTCAGAACAAATTTATATTATGAATTTCTGTTAATTAGTTTTGGGTTTACTTAATTTATATTCTTGTTCTAGTTAGATTTTATTTTATTTAGTATTTTGTGTTTGAAATTATGTTGAGCCCGACAGCGTCTCCATGGCAATGTTGGGACAGTCGGGTGCTTGTTGTATTCAAAAGTTTTCTTTTCCTTCTGACACAATTTATATTATGAAATTTTCTGTTAATTAGTTTTGGGTTTACTTAATTTATATTCTTGTTTCTAGTTAGATTTTATTTTATTTAGTTATTTTGTGTTTGAAATTATGTTGAGCCCGACAGCGTCTCCATAGGCAATGTTGGGACAGTCGGGGTGCTTGTTGTATTCAAAATTTTCTTTTCCTTCAGAAACAAATTTATATTATGAATTTTCTGTTAATTAGTTTTGGGTTTACTTAATTTATATTCTTGTTTCTAGTTAGATTTTATTTTATTTAGTTATTTTGTGTTGAAATTATGTTGAGCCCGACAGCGTCTCCATAGGCAATGTTGGGACAGTCGGGGTGCTTGTTGTATTCAAAAGTTTTCTTTTCATTCAGAAACAAATTTATATTATGAATTTTCTGTTAATTAGTTTTGGGTTTACTTAATTTATATTCTTGTTCTAGTTAGATTTTATTTTATTTAGTATTTTGTGTTTGAAATTATGTTGAGCCCGACAGCGTCTCCATAGGCAATGTTGGGACGTCGGGTGCTTGTTGTATTCAAAAGTTTTCTTTTCCTTCTGACACCAATTTATATTATGAATTTTCTGTTAATTAGTTTTGGGTTTACTTAATTTATATTCTTGTTTCTAGTTAGATTTTATTTTATTTAGTTATTTTGTGTTTGAAATTATGTTGAGCCCGACAGCGTCTCCATGGCAATGTTGGGACAGTCGGGGTGCTTGTTGTATTCAAAAGTTTTCTTTTCATTCAGAACAATTTATATTATGAATTTTCTGTTAATTAGTTTTGGGTTTACTTAATTTATATTCTTGTTTCTAGTTAGATTTTATTTTATTTAGTTATTTTGTGTTTGAAATTATGTTGAGCCCGACAGCGTCTCCATAGGCAATGTTGGGACAGTCGGGGTGCTTGTTGTATTCAAAATTTTCTTTTCCTTCAGAACAATTTATATATTATGAATTTTCTGTTAATTAGTTTTGGGTTTACTTAATTTATATTCTTGTTTCTAGTTAGATTTTATTTTATTTAGTTATTTTGTGTTTGAAATTATGTTGAGCCCGACAGCGTCTCCATGGGCAATGTTGGGACAGTCGGGGTGCTTGTTGTATTCAAAAGTTTTCTTTTCTTCAGAAACAAATTTATATTATGAATTTTCTGTTAATTAGTTTTGGGTTTACTTAATTTATATTCTTGTTTCTAGTTAGATTTTATTTTATTTAGTATTTTGTGTTTGAAATTATGTTGAGCCCGACAGCGTCTCCATAGGCAATGTTGGGACAGTCGGGGTGCTTGTTGTATTCAAAAGTTTTCTTTTCCTTCTGACACCAATTTATATTATGAATTTCTGTTAATTAGTTTTGGGTTTACTTAATTTATATTCTTGTTTCTAGTTAGATTTTATTTTATTTAGTTATTTGTGTTTGAAATTATGTTGAGCCGACAGCGTCTCCATGGGCATGTTGGGACAGTCGGGGTGCTTGTTGTATTCAAAAGTTTTCTTTTCATTCAGAACAAATTTATATTATGAATTTTCTGTTAATTAGTTTTGGGTTTACTTAATTTATATTCTTGTTCTAGTTAGATTTTATTTTATTTAGTATTTTGTGTTTGAAATTATGTTGAGCCCGACAGCGTCTCCATAGGCAATGTTGGGACAGTCGGGGTGCTTGTTGTATTCAAAAGTTTTCTTTTCCTTCTGACACCAATTTATATTATGAAATTTCTGTTAATTAGTTTTGGGTTTACTTAATTTATATTCTTGTTTCTAGTTAGATTTTATTTTATTTAGTTATTTTGTGTTTGAAATTATGTTTGAGCCCGACAGCGTCTCCATGGCAATGTTGGGACAGTCGGGGTGCTTGTTGTATTCAAAAGTTTTCTTTTCCTTCAGAAACAAATTTATATTATGAATTTTCTGTTAATTAGTTTTGGGTTTACTTAATTTATATTCTTGTTTCTAGTTAGATTTTATTTTATTTAGTTATTTTGTGTTTGAAATTATGTTGAGCCCGACAGCGTCTCCATGGGCAATGTTGGGACAGTCGGGGTGCTTGTTGTATTCAAAAGTTTTCTTTTCATTCAGAAACAAATTTATATTATGAATTTTCTGTTAATTAGTTTTGGGTTTACTTAATTTATATTCTTGGTTCTAGTTAGATTTTATTTTATTTTAGTATTTTGTGTTTGAAATTATGTTGAGCCCGACAGCGTCTCCATAGGCAATGTTGGGACAGTCGGGGTGCTTGTTGTATTCAAAAGTTTTCTTTTCCTTCTGAACAATTTATATTATGAATTTCTGTTAATTAGTTTTGGGTTTACTTAATTTATATTCTTGTTTCTAGTTAGATTTTATTTTATTTAGTTATTTTGTGTTTGAAATTATGTTGAGCCCGACAGCGTCTCCATGGCAATGTTGGGACAGTCGGGGTGCTTGTTGTATTCAAAAGTTTTCTTTTCATTCAGAAACAAATTTATATTATGAATTTTCTGTTAATTAGTTTTGGGTTTACTTAATTTATATTCTTGTTTCTAGTTAGATTTTATTTTATTTAGTTATTTTGTGTTTGAAATTATGTTGAGCCCGACAGCGTCTCCATGGCAATGTTGGGACAGTCGGGGTGCTTGTTGTATTCAAAATTTTCTTTTCCTTCAGAACAAATTTATATTATGAATTTTCTGTTAATTAGTTTTGGGTTTACTTAATTTATATTCTTGTTTCTAGTTAGATTTTATTTTATTTAGTTATTTGTGTTTGAAATTATGTTGAGCCCGACAGCGTCTCCATGGGCAATGTTGGGACAGTCGGGGTGCTTGTTGTATTCAAAAGTTTTCTTTTCATTCAGAAACAAATTTATATTATGAATTTTCTGTTAATTAGTTTTGGGTTTACTTAATTTATATTCTTGTTCTAGTTAGATTTTATTTTATTTAGTTATTTTGTGTTTGAAATTATGTTGAGCCCGACAGCGTCTCCATAGGCAATGTTGGGACAGTCGGGGTGCTTGTTGTATTCAAAAGTTTTCTTTCCTTCTGACACCAATTTATATTATGAAATTTCTGTTAATTAGTTTTGGGTTTACTTAATTTATATTCTTGTTTCTAGTTAGATTTTATTTTATTTAGTTATTTTGTGTTTGAAATTATGTTGAGCCCGACAGCGTCTCCATAGGCAATGTTGGGACAGTCGGGGTGCTTGTTGTATTCAAAAGTTTCTTTTCCTTCTGAAACAATTTATATTATGAATTTTCTGTTAATTAGTTTTGGGTTTACTTAATTTATATTCTTGTTTAGTTAGATTTTATTTTATTTAGTTATTTTGTTTTTGAAATTATGTTGAGCCCGACAGCGTCTCCATGGGCAATGTTGGGACAGTCGGGGTGCTTGTTGTATTCAAAAGTTTTCTTTTCATTCAGAAACAAATTTATATTATGAATTTTCTGTTAATTAGTTTTGGGTTTACTTAATTTATATTCTTGTTTCTAGTTAGATTTTATTTTATTTAGTTATTTTGTGTTTGAAATTATGTTGAGCCCGACAGCGTCTCCATGGCAATGTTGGGACAGTCGGGGTGCTTGTTGTATTCAAAAGTTTTCTTTTCCTTCTGACACCAATTTATATTATGAAATTTCTGTAATTAGTTTTGGGTTTACTTAATTTATATTCTTGTTTCTAGTTAGATTTTATTTTATTTAGTTATTTTTGTTTGAAATTATGTTGAGCCCGACAGCGTCTCCATGGCAATGTTGGGACAGTCGGGGTGCTTGTTGTATTCAAAAGTTTTCTTTTCATTCAGAAACAAATTTATATTATGAATTTTCTGTTAATTAGTTTTGGGTTTACTTAATTTATATTCTTGTTTCTAGTTAGATTTTATTTTATTTAGTTATTTTGTGTTTGAAATTATGTTGAGCCCGACAGCGTCTCCATGGGCAATGTTGGGACAGTCGGGGTGCTTGTTGTATTCAAAAGTTTTCTTTTCTTCAGAAACAATTTATATTATGAATTTTCTGTTAATTAGTTTTGGGTTTACTTAATTTATATTCTTGTTTCTAGTTAGATTTTATTTTATTTAGTATTTTGTTTGAAATTATGTTGAGCCCGACAGCGTCTCCATAGGCAATGTTGGGACAGTCGGGGTGCTTGTTGTATTCAAAAGTTTTCTTTTCCTTCTGACACAATTTATATTATGAAATTTCTGTTAATTAGTTTTGGGTTTACTTAATTTATTTCTTGTTTCTAGTTAGATTTTATTTTATTTAGTTATTTTGTGTTTGAAATTATGTTGAGCCCGACAGCGTCTCCATGGGCAATGTTGGGACAGTCGGGGTGCTTGTTGTATTCAAAAGTTTTCTTTTCCTTCTGACACAATTTATATTATGAAATTTCTGTTAATTAGTTTTGGGTTTACTTAATTTATATTCTTGTTCTAGTTAGATTTTATTTTATTTAGTTATTTTGTGTTTGAAATTATGTTGAGCCCGACAGCGTCTCCATAGGCAATGTTGGGACAGTCGGGGTGCTTGTTGTATTCAAAAGTTTTCTTTTCCTTCTGACACCAATTTTATATTATGAATTTCTGTTAATTAGTTTTGGGTTTACTTAATTTATATTCTTGTTTCTAGTTAGATTTTATTTTATTTAGTTATTTTGTGTTTGAAATTATGTTGAGCCCGACAGCGTCTCCATAGGCAATGTTGGGACAGTCGGGGTGCTTGTTGTATTCAAAATTTTCTTTTCCTTCTGAAACAAATTTATATTATGAATTTTCTGTTAATTAGTTTTGGGTTTACTTAATTTATATTCTTGTTTCTAGTTAGATTTTATTTTATTTAGTTATTTTGTGTTTGAAATTATGTTGAGCCCGACAGCGTCTCCATGGGCAATGTTGGGACAGTCGGGGTGCTTGTTGTATTCAAAAGTTTTCTTTTCATTCAGAAACAAATTTATATTATGAATTTTCTGTTAATTAGTTTTGGGTTTACTTAATTTATATTCTTGTTTCTAGTTAGATTTTATTTTTATTTAGTATTTTGTGTTTGAAATTATGTTGAGCCCGACAGCGTCTCCATAGGCAATGTTGGGACAGTCGGGGTGCTTGTTGTATTCAAAAGTTTTCTTTTCCTTCTGAACCAATTTATATTATGAATTTCTGTTAATTAGTTTTGGGTTTACTTAATTTATATTCTTGTTTCTAGTTAGATTTTATTTATTTAGTTATTTTGTGTTTGAAATTATGTTGAGCCCGACAGCGTCTCCATGGGCAATGTTGGGACAGTCGGGGTGCTTGTTGTATTCAAAAGTTTTCTTTTCATTCAGAAACAAATTTATATTATGAATTTCTGTTAATTAGTTTTGGGTTTACTTAATTTATTCTTGTTTCTAGTTAGATTTTATTTTATTTAGTTATTTTGTGTTTGAAATTATGTTGAGCCCGACAGCGTCTCCATGGGCAATGTTGGGACAGTCGGGGTGCTGTTGTATTCAAAAGTTTTCTTTTCCTTCTGACACCAAATTTTATTATGAATTTTCTGTTAATTAGTTTTGGGTTTACTTAATTTATATTCTTGTTTCTAGTTAGATTTTATTTTATTTAGTTATTTTGTGTTTGAAATTATGTTGAGCCCGACAGCGTCTCCATGGGCAATGTTGGGACAGTCGGGGTGCTTGTTGTATTCAAAAGTTTTCTTTTCCTTCAGAACAAATTTATATTATGAATTTCTGTTAATTAGTTTTGGGTTTACTTAATTTATATTCTTGTTTCTAGTTAGATTTTATTTTATTTAGTATTTTGTGTTTGAAATTATGTTGAGCCCGACAGCGTCTCCATAGGCAATGTTGGGACAGTCGGGGTGCTTGTTGTATTCAAAGTTTTCTTTTCCTTCTGACACCAATTTATATTATGAAATTTCTGTTAATTAGTTTTGGGTTTACTTAATTTATATTCTTGTTCTAGTTAGATTTTATTTTTATTAGTTATTTTGTGTTTGAAATTATGTTGAGCCCGACAGCGTCTCCATAGGCAATGTTGGGACAGTCGGGGTGCTTGTTGTATTCAAAAGTTTTCTTTTCATTCAGAAACAAATTTATATTATGAATTTTCTGTTAATTAGTTTTGGGTTTACTTAATTTATATTCTTGTTTCTAGTTAGATTTTATTTTATTTAGTTATTTTGTGTTTGAAATTATGTTGAGCCCGACAGCGTCTCCATGGCAATGTTGGGACAGTCGGGGTGCTTGTTGTATTCAAAAGTTTTCTTTTCCTTCTGACACCAATTTATATTATGAAATTTCTGTTAATTAGTTTTGGGTTTACTTAATTTATATTCTTGTTCTAGTTAGATTTTATTTTATTTAGTTATTTTTGTTTGAAATTATGTTGAGCCCGACAGCGTCTCATGGGCAATGTTGGGACAGTCGGGTGCTTGTTGTATTCAAAAGTTTTCTTTTCATTCAGAAACAATTTATATTATGAATTTCTGTTAATTAGTTTTGGGTTTACTTAATTTATTCTTGTTTCTAGTTAGATTTTATTTTATTTAGCTATTTTGTGTTTGAAATTATGTTGAGCCCGACAGCGTCTCCATAGGCAATGTTGGGACAGTCGGGGTGCTTGTTGTATTCAAAAGTTTTCTTTTCCTTCTGACACCAATTTATATTATGAAATTTTCTGTAATTAGTTTTGGGTTTACTTAATTTATATTCTTGTTTCTAGTTAGATTTTATTTTATTTAGTTATTTTGTGTTTGAAATTATGTTGAGCCCGACAGCGTCTCCATAGGCAATGTTGGGACAGTCGGGGTGCTTGTTGTATTCAAAAGTTTTTCTTTTCCTTCAGACAATTTATATTATGAATTTCTGTTAATTAGTTTTGGGTTTACTTAATTTATATTCTTGTTTCTAGTTAGATTTTATTTTATTTATTATTTTGTGTTTGAAATTATGTTGAGCCGACAGCGTCTCCATGGGACATGTTGGGACAGTCGCTTGTTGTATTCAAAATTTTTTTCATGTAATTAAATAATGTTTAATTTCTTAGTTAGTTTTGGGTTTACTAAAATGTATTTTTATCTTATTAGTCTCTTTATGGAGACTCGTAAGTATAAATCAATCAAATTATCTTTCTTTAGTGTTCCTAAAACCCTAAATTAGTTCTGAAACATCTAATAATGACCAAATATACAGGGTATATATATATATATATATATATATATATATATATATATATATATATATATATATATATATATATATATATGTATATATATATATATATATATATATATATATATATATTATATATATATGTATATATATATATATATATATATATATATATATATATATGTATATATGTATATATATATATATATATATATATATATATTATATATATATATATATATATATATATATATATATATATATATATATATAATTATTATATATATATATATAATATATATATATATATATATATATATATATATATATATATATATATATATATATATATATATATACAGGGTGTACAAAATAAAACTCCCTTCCCGAAAGGAGGTGGTCCTACAACTCATTTCCAACAAAAAACTTCATATTAACTATGGTCCGATTCTCAACCGTTTTCCCACAAGGTCAAATTTCATGATTTTTTAAAACTCCTTGACTTGCATTCAGAAAATGGCTGATATCTCAAAGAGTATACAACCTAGCTTCAAAATATTGAATTTGTTAGAAAGCTGAGGAAATTTCCTAAAAGAAAACATGGCTGTTATATTCAAAAAGTATGTATTCAAGTGTAAAAAATAGGCATAACTCAAAAATTTTGACAAAAAATGAAAATTTTGAAACTTTTAGACGGTACATTGAAGCTTAATGAGCCAATTTGAGAACCTCTTGTTGCTAGGAAAACTACCTTGAACACTCCTCTTTAAGGTGACACCCATAATTATACCCATTTGTACAGCAATTTTTTGAGTTAAGACTGATATAAAGTTAAAAAACACCCAAAAATACAAGTTTTTTGTATTTCATGGAAGTTAATTTATGGGGTCTTCATTGTCGAACGTTTTTTAATTCATACATAACGTATTATGCAGACGACTTTTTTAATTGTTATTTTTAATAAAAATAATTAAAGAAGTCCTGACTTGACTCCTTTTGACTTTTATGCTAAGGGTAGCCTGAAACAAGAAGTGTATTCCACCCCGATGGAATCTCTAGAAGACTTATAGGAGAGGATTCTGCAAACTTGCGATGAGCTTAGACAAAATCCTGTTGGGATTTATAATTCAATTCAAAGTATCCCTCGTAGGTACAGAATGTGTATTGAAAAGCAGGGAGGAATTTTTTAACAATATTAATGATATCAAAATAAATAATTGTAAAAAAATAACATTAATCTTAACTCCCCACAATCAAACACAACGTAATTGTTAATTAGTTTCATATTTCAATAACTAAATTAATTTTAATTTTACTTTACAACCAATTAAAAATAAATAAAACCTTTTGATAGTTTATGAATCCTTTATTTAAAAAAATATAATTAAAAAGCGTTCAACAATGAAGACCCCATAAATTAACTCATAACAAATACAAAAAACTTGTATTTTTGGGTGTTTTTAGTTTATATCAGTCTTAACTCAAAAAATTGCTGTACAAATGGGTATAATTATGGGTGTCACCTTAAAGAGGAGTGTTCAAGGTAGTTTTCCTAGCAACAAGAGGTTCTCAAATTGGCTCATTAAGCTTCAATGTACCGTCTAAAAGTTTCAAAATTTTCATTTTTTGTCAAAATTTTTGAGTTATGCCTATTTTTTACACTTGAATACATACTTTTTGAATATAACAGCCATGTTTTGTTTTAGGAAATTTCCTCAGCTTTCTAACAAATTCAATATTTTGAAGCTAGGTTGTATACTTTTTGAGATATCAGCCATTTTCTGAATGCAAGTCAAGGAGTTTTAAAAAATCATGAAATTTGACCTTGTGGGAAAACGGTTGAGAATTGGACCATAGTTAATATGTAGTTTTTTGTTGGAAATGAGCTGTAGGACCACCTCCTTTCGGGAAGGGAGTTTTATTTTGTACACACCTGTATATATATATATATATTTATATATATTATATTCTTAATCAGGAAATCAGGAAGTCCGTTTAAAAAAATCGATCCGCCCTTCCATGACCCCAATCTCATATGCTTATTTTTTCTTTGAAAATTTGCCAATTAGCTTACTATCAATTAGAAGTCATCACTTCTAATTCTTTATTGGAAAAAATAAGGGTTTGAAAAAAATTACCGAAATTTAGGACAACGGTTTTTTTAGAAATGATCCACGTAATAGAATGCTTCTAATTAACTTTTTAAAGTTACCGCTGAACAACACATTTTGTAATCAGATTAACATACTTCCCAGATGATGACATAATAAACAATTAGGTTTAATCTCCCTGAGGTCAACTTAGTGGGGGGTAGATAGCAATTTTATTGTTATAGCTCCATACGGAGATGACTAATCAGGGTGACGTATTTGAAATGTATAAGAAAAAAATCGAGTATGTATACCATCCTGTATATGACGAAGTCCTTTTTAATGTCAAGTTTAATTTTAGCCTAATTGATTTAATATTTGGAAACATATAAGTCTCACATTTCATGAATGATAATTACATCACATTTACGAAATGATCTAATATCATTCAACAAGTGCAAATCATATATTTAACTTCCATTAATATATAAGCATAGAAGCGTTTTATAGAATATTTAAAGTTAAAATATTTAGATAGCTTTTTAAATAATTGTTTAGTAATAAAAATATTACCCTAATATTTTATGAAACCAATATTTTAATTTCATGGTAAATAATTAATACCATTAATAATTTTAAAGTGTTATTTATTTTCTTGAAAATAATAAATAAGTATAATCTAAACTTTTCAATTTATCAAGTAATATTAATTTATTTTCTATCTAAGCTACTTAGAATTAATTATTTATATTTCTTTTATCAAAAAGTTTGAGATGTAAAATGCTCGATTCTTTGAAAGTATTAAAGAAAAGTAGAAGATAAGGAAATTAAAAGGCGTTGCGGTAGAGAAGTGGAAAAACTCGCCTGGAAGAGAAGCGAAGACTTCTTATTACAAAATGATATCGGTTGCTTATCAATCAAAAGATGCTTTAGTTCTTGGCTAAGCTGTTTTTAAAATTCCATTTTTTATTTCTTTTTTTTCTTTTTAGTTTTATATATATTTTTTTTATTCAACGATCTTTTTTAATTCTATAGATATGAGAATTAAAGCGCGTCAAATTATAATTGAACTTATCTTTGAAACAGACTCGAAAGGTTCGGTTTTCATATAACTAGAGCTCAAGTGTCTGGTATATTTGGTTTTTAATTAGATGTTAAACAACCTATTCTCTTATTATTAACAAAAGGGGTATTATAAATTGGACTTGGTGAGTCTATTGGGCGAAAATCTATATCATAGGTCTGGAGGAAAATGCTGTCGGTCTATCGGAGTCTTCTCTAACTTCAAGATGACGCATTGAGAAAAGGTCCCTTTTAAGGGTTTGGGGGCTCGAATCCAAATAGTAGATTAAAAGCAATACAATCGGGAAACTTTAAAATAGCAAATAATTATTATAAGAGACAAAAAAATTAGTTAATATATATTCTACATTGTAGTGGTGAAACAACTTGAAAGTGGCATCCTTAAGGAATTTGATATAAAATAAATGTACTTAAAGCCCCATCCGGGAATTGTACAAGGGAATGGTACTATCAGAATTGGAAAGGTCAAGTTGTAATAGTATGCTCTTTGGTGGATCCTTAGTCAAAAGCGTGATGTGTTCTACTAAAAATTTGCTATAATCAACTATTATAAAACAAAATCATGTTTAAAGAAGAGGAGGATGATCCTGTTTAAAGTCGAGAACCTGGTGAGTTTAGCTACCAAACGGGAAGCCCAAATCTTGACCTGTTGGGTCTAAACCAGGGAAGCTATTCACCCAAAGACGCATCAAATTCAACAGACCACATCTAATAAACAGAATTTAGTTCAGAAATGTAATAAGCCAGTGAATTGCAACAATCGTTTTGTATAGTATGACTCACGGCTAAAATCATTTGACAGCGTAAGAAAATAATGCAAAGAAGCCAATGAAGTTATTTCTGACTGTTAACCACGCCCTCAATTTCAAATCCCATCCTTATTGGTTTCTCACTATTATTTTCTCACGATGTCACTGATCATAGCTATAAATACATATGATAAAATATTTAAAATATATAGAAATGTCTCATTAAATGCATAAATTATCAAAATATAAAATATACTTTACTAAAATACTATCCAATAGAATAGAATCCACTTGATTCTATTCTTTTCGAGTAGAATAGAATCAATACTACGTTTATATGTAGTATACACGTACAATTCGTGCATTTTAAAACGTATTTGATTTTTTTGTATCCTCCTATCAGGTTAATCATATATCAGTGAATTAGCCAAAACATAATATTTATAGTTTATAAATATTATGTTAAATTTATTTATAAACAAAATAAATTATTAAAACATATTATAAGTTAAAAATAAATCATCTAAATTTCAATCAATGCACTATACTCGTATTTACTTCTAAAATATATTAAATTAATTTAAATTTTAAAAATAAAGTTGTACATTAAAGTCACACACATATAAACTGCACACACTTTACACAAATGAACCTTCATACATTTAAATACATATCTTATTAAATATATGATTTATAAAATTTTAATGTTGGCTATTCACCTAAAGACAACATCTATTTAAAAACTTTAAAAATAAAATAATTAACTGAAAACATTCAAGGTATAAAGGTTAGTTTTTGCTCTCTACATTTGTTGGTTTTTTGTTCCCTACCTTAGAGTTAAATATAGTCTAATAAAAATATTAATTTCATTTTACATTAAAAAAACTTTTATTCACAATACAAACTTAATTAGCAAATTTCTCCTCTTCTTAATCCTGCTTATAAGTATCTTTATAACTTATAATTAGACATTTAAAGCAACGAATATAAAAGGCATCTTAATAAATTTTAAACTTATAGTTTGCTTTAATTACTTTAAATTTATTATATTTTAATATAAGAAATTGTAGAGTGCGAGTGTTGAGTAAACACTTGTGTGAGCACACTTGGAATGTAGACAAGAGTAAGGTTACATTTTGAATAGGGTTTCTTTTAGTTTCTTGCTTTAAATTGTCATTATTTGTGACTCTCAAAATATTTTTTAAAGGTTTTCTAAATGTTTATTTTCCTTTAATCAAATAAAAACTTTTAATGTTTATTTTACTTTCTGATTCAATTTCATTATTTATTAATTTAATTATATATTTCATTTATGTTTGTATTTAAATAAAGTAGAAGAGTAGTTATTTTAGTTGGGCTGCTTTATTATACTTGGTTAGGAATTATAAGAATATTCCGTTGTAATGTTTCGTAATTTTTAAAGTTTAGTAAACATTTTGTTTCTTATATTAATTATAAAAATAAAAAATGGTTACTGCTAGAGAAGAGTATGTTTACATCTCTTATTACGTTTACACGGCTACTGTGAAGTCAAATCTCTGTAAGTCCAAGTTTACTATTTCGAATCTATGTAAAATCTTTCAAATTAACTTAAATTATTAAATCTTCTTTATATGTCCTCTTCATTAATGTACTATACTTATAGTTGTGCATGTATTAGTGTTTCGTATTTTGTAAAAACGGTGTGTAAAGCGTAAATATGGATGTAAAGTTAAAAAATATCGGGTGTATATATATATATATATATATATATATATATATATATATATATATATATAATATATATATATATATATATATATATATATATAATATATATAGATAAATATATATATATATATATATATATATATAATATATATATATATATATATATATATATTAAATATATATTTTATTATATATATTATATTTGCATGTTTTCGTAACTGTAATTTACTCTCTTTAATAAATGCTATATATGGTGGAAAGTGATAATAGTAGTCTCTGTAAGAAGCTTGAATGAGTTTTCATGCTGACGCTGTAACGTGTCTAATCTGATTTGTAATAAAACTATTATGTAAGACAAAATGTGTTGCTTGTTTGATTACTGAGTGTGTATATCTCACCTGTAACATTTTTTCACCTTTTAGTCGAAACCTTAAAAAAGCATTGTTAGCATGTTTGTCAAATATAATTTTTATTTAGTATTGACTATTTTTCTCTTTATATGTTTTTAAACTTATTCGACTTGCCTTTCTTATAGTTGAGAAAGATGAAGTGTTCATTTTAGGGTTTAATTCGATTAGCGTGTTTGAAGTAAGCCAAACAAGCATTATTTTATGCCAAATAAGCACTATTGTATGCCAAATAAACATTATAGTTTACCAAATAAGCATTATAGTATGCCAAATAAGCATTATATGGTTGCCAACATAATACTGTAGTTTTGTCTTATACTCGTGGTGTAAAATAAAGGTTAACTGTTAAAATAAAACTAACTTGAGAACTTTGGCTTTTTACTTTTTTCTGTAACCACGAGTCCAGCCTCTCCTCTCAATTAATTATATTGTCAATTCATAATGACCTTAAATAAGGGAGAATACTGAATATGGCTCCATGAACGTCAAATGAGATAAAGAAATAGAACCTTCTCTGCCATGCTTATAGCTAAAGCCGCAAAGCGCAGGTTATGTAACAAGGGTAAAACGTGTTTAACGCATATTAATAGTTTTAAATGACAAACAAAATGTAAATGACAAAAAAAATATTTATAATAAATATTAGTACACATAGTGATAACAAGCAAAAAAAAAAAAAAAAAAAACCTTCGTTGTTGTACAAAAACAAGTTGTTGTCCTATATCGTTTGTCATATTACTAGTTTATATAAACTAGTATCATGGCATGCTGCTACGATGTAGGTGAATTTTAATTACGTCACACATTTTTCATAAAAAAAATAGGGCTCGGGACATTAATAGGGACGATTATTGTACTGACTCATTTTGAGCCGAGATGGCGTTCGAAAGTTAACCAAAGAAAAAAACGTCTAGGAACAAAATGTCGTACATACAAGCATAAAAAGTATAATATTCACTATTTGTTTAAAACCTACAATAGGAAATCCTTCGTCCAAAGGTAAGCATTCGCAGTTATGTGCCAAGCATGTGCAGTTAGTTTTTGGCACTTGTTTTGTGAATAACTCTCCTCTATTTTTTATCCTCGACGGGGTCACTTGTTTGAAGACTTAGCGCGTCATCCCCTTTATTCAAGAGCTTCGAACAGCTATAAGTTTATAGTCTAAGAATTATCATGGCTATTTCTTAAATAGCCTGTTCCCGCATCATATACCTCTGGTTACATCTCCCTTGAGCTTGTTATTACCATAGCTAGTGGCATGTGCCACTAGTTACTTGCTACTGGCTAATTTTGGCATTTTATTGTACATATATTTTGACAGGTTGAGCCAACTTGAATAATATACTGCAGTGTTTTATTCAAGATTTAAAATGAGGATTTAATTTATTTTTTTTTATACCTAATGGGTTTTGTCTTAAGAAGCTTGATTTTTTATAGTTCAAACATACTTTTACTTTTTAATGTTACGTATATTTAAAATAAAAAAGCTTTTTAATTTTCGAAAATAATGCCGTGTTACTAAATGGCCTAAAAGTGCCACCTTTATCTTATCTTGAAGAATAAAAAATTCAGTAATCTTTTACCTTTTGTTTACGTGAAAGTCCTTATTGTAAAACTTTTTCCCGTTATTAAGCACTTTCTTATTATTTGAAGTCTTTTGCGGAAAAGACTAAGTTGTCTTTTCTCTTTACTTTATCTTACCAATTTAACGGGAAACTTCAGAAAAAATTTCATTTCTCCTTTAAAACCCTTCTTCTTTATCAATAAAATATATCGTCACTGTTGAAAGGATATGACAAAAAAATAAGCTTATTCCTTCTTTTAAGAAAATATAATGTTTTCAGGAAAAATTTTGGGAATTATTTCTTATTCTTTATTATCCTCTTTATTTTCTCGATAATCGCTTATCTCTTTTAAGCTTTTTCCGTCGCAGTTATCGACTTTTTAAGGTTCTCTTGAGAGGACAATTTTACGGCTGGTAGAACCTTTTAAATATGAACATTTTTTAAAGTATTTTTAGAGCGAATTATCTTATAAGGAAAATAGAAGCTTTGTTACTTTTCCTCTTTTTCATAAAGGCGTTAAGAATGATGTATACCCTACCAAATAAAGGAAATAGAAAAAATAACTAAATAATTCTTGAGGATAGATTGAAAATAATTTTTCAATGATGTACTTTGTAGCATGAGTGCCAACAAAAACGATGAAAGAAATTAAGAAAGAAACTTAATGGTTCCATGCTGGGACTTATTTTTAAGCCTCACAAAGCCACTCAACGTACAAGTAAGACTGTTTTTAACCTTTTTCTTTGTTTTTTGTCGGCACTTATGATACTCGTATTGTCAATATTGTTTTTCGAAGCCTGGTTTTTATTACTTTTAGCGAATTTTCATTATGAAAATGACGCTTATGAGGTTGTTCGGATGACGGAAGTTGAGGGTGGGAGTGATCGGAATCGGTTTCCTATTGGCTTCCTGATAACAAAAATATATGTCCAAAAAAAGTTTATATATATATATGTATATATATATATATATATATATATTTATATAATATATGTATATATATATATATGTATGTAAGAGTTTCTACCCTTTCGTATGGCAACGATAACTCTAGAAGGCGTTCTCAAATTGAAACGAAACTTTGCAAATCGCGAGATGTCAAGGAGGTTACGAGGCCTATTGTTTATAAAAACATTATGACGTCATCAACCAAAGTTATGACGTCGTGAAAAAAATTTTTTTTTGAAACTTGAAATGGCTTTAAAACAAGGTATCTCGTTTTAAAGTAGACGGCTAGCTGAGTCGATTAAGACCGATTTCAGCTCAATCGAACCATTACAAATGGCGCAAACGGTATACATATATATATAATCTTGTATTATATGTATACGTCTAGGTCAAAGACTCGTACGATATCTGTTGGTTCAGTAGTGTTAGAGGGTGGGATATAGTATAAAAGATGGGGCCTCTACATCTTACTCCATCCTGGTAAGCCTACTGTCCTAGAGAGACAGGTCAAAAATGGCTTCCACTAAACCACGCCGAGCAAAGCAGGCCCGTAAAGCGGAAGAACCTCGAAGTAGTTATTATATGGTCGAAGTCATCTAAAAAGATTGCGACCGGTTTCAGCTTAATCAGACATTCTTAGTGACGGAAACGGCATTTTATTTTAAAAAATAAATCATGAATATATTTTTGTTATAAATTGTCGCGGCCGCCGCTAGGTTTATTTTTATCTATATTTGTTTTTTTTTTGTATGTTTTGTTTTGGACAACACTGTCAGAAAGAATTATGTTTGACGTATTTTATTTCTAGTTTTTCGATTCGTTTCAAGATTTATTAGTTTAGACGGTAAAAATATTCTTTTACGGGTTCTAACCCAGGGTTCAAATGGGTTTTTACGGTTCTTTCGATATGTTCGCGAAACGGGACGTTTTATGTTACAGTTGTTCCTTCTTCGTATCGATACTTAACCAATAAAAACTCTGTGAAACGTTGCTGATCTGACTTTAAAATTGTGTAGCTAGAATGAATCGTGACGATTGTTGCGCGATTGCCGGCTCAATAATGCTTCTTAATTTTAATACTATATATAGCATACTATTAATAATAGAGTATGAATAAAATCTCACATTAGCAAAAATCAAATTTGTGAGGAGAAAGCCTCTCAGGCCGCGAGCGAAAGTGGAAATGGCTGTGAAAAAATTCGCTAGATACAGTGGCAAACAATGTGCCAATGTAACAAGAAAACACATAATACAAACCAACACAATGTGGCCGCGAGGCGGGAGGCGGCGCGAAGCGGCCCGGTGCGGCCGCCAGCACGCGTGGAGCCGGACGAGGCGCGAAGACGCCGAAGCCCCGCGTAGCGGCTACGGCCGAAAGGCCCGTATTTCTCATTTATACCATAGGTATAAAGGAGAAGTTTTGTGTTTGCACTAAATATCTGAAACTGAGATTTCACCCTGAATTATCCGTTTAGGTGGTTTTTAAGACATCTTGAGTGGTTTTTCAAAGTTGTCTGTTCGTGTGTGTTTTGCTATGTCTGTTACCATCGTAGCGCCTAGCGTATTTATGCTAGAGATTTGAAACGTTGTACAAAACTCAATTTTTAGATATGTTATTCGGAAATCATTTGCTATATCATTAAAATGTTTCATAAAATTTTTTTGATCGATTTGAAATTTGGTCTTATATATACTAAGAACATACTATAACATATATAAATATATATATATAATATATGACATAATGGCATATATATATGTCATATATTAATATGACATTTATAATAACGTTGTACACAAAAATCAATCTTTAGATCTTAGATATATGTAATTCGGAAAAATTTGCTGTGTCATTAAAATGTCTCATAAAAATGTTTTGATCGATTTGAAATTTGGTCTGGTCATAATATATATATATTTCAGGTCCTGAAGTTCTTAAGCGTAGCACATTCAAGAACAAAGCATTGCATCATTGAATTTCTTGTACTAGGGATTAGACGATTCGAAGATTAATTTATGAATCTATGGACTCCTACATATTGCGGTTTGCTCATCATTGAATTTATAGTTAGGGAGAAGGGTACGCCTTTCAACGTTGATTCACTAGATCTATCTACATGGGATTAGACGTGATTCACTAGATTATCTACATGGATTAGGTTCTACGTTGATTCACTAGATCTATCTACTGAATTAGGTTCTACGTTGATCGGTTCGTAGAGTGGGAGTCGGACTTGTCTGATCTTACTCTAATTTTTGACTTTAAGGAGAATTCTATTCCATCTTTTTTATGATATTGACCCAACTAGGTAATGCTATTTCAATTGAAATTATCTTCAGTTTCTTTTGAAAGTCTATTCATTTATTAATTTTAACATATGTATTCTAAGTAGGTTTCTCTTTGTCTCTTCTCTAATTCCTTTCTCCTTTCTGCTTTCTCTGTGTAGCCATAAAATGTTTGAAGCATAAGCTAGAGCCATAATTTCATCTGTAACCAATTATCTTAGTATATTTATTATAATACCTCATTGTTTCCTTGCTACAAAGAGAATTAGACATAATATATCTAAGTATTTATTGAAGTGCTTAGATTTGATAATTTGCTTCATATTATTTCAGTTAAATATCTTATAAAGTAATATATCTAACATATAATACTGACTAATTATAATATAATATTAAATATAATGTCGGGGGGATTATTTGAATTATCTTTCAATTTTACGTTAAAAAAATTAAAAAAGTGCATTCTAACTATTAAAATTACTTTGTTGGTTTTCACAGTTCGTTTATTAATTCTGAAAAATAATATGAATGCCTAAAAAACAGAGTTGCAGGATTTCCAGTTTTCTTGTAAACCATGAAATACTTTTCATGGTTTCAGGTCTTTACCTTGGAATCATGTCTAAATGATAACGGTTCTATTTAAAGGTCTTTTGGATGCCTCTATTTAGGTTTTGGTTTTTGCCTGAGCTTGGTCTGTTGGTTCCTTTTCAGTGAGGATTTTTTGCCTCCGGGACCCTCGTCACAGTCCTTTAACCCATCGCATCAAGAAATCTCTGTTTTTTGTACTTTTCCCTTAAAAAATCAGCATCTCTTTTTTTTACCTAACTAGACTCATCACTATTGAATTTTTTTCCAGGCCTGGTTTGGTTTTGTTTTTTAACGATAACCTTTCACGAACAGAACATGCTGGGTAAAAACTAAAACCTTTTTTACTTAAGTAAATTAAATAGGATTAAAACACGTTCGAAATTAGAGTGGACAATAAAAAGAAACAGACTGTTAGTTGTATTCTGTCTGTTACGTCTAAACTTTCCATAGATAATTTCCATCTATAGAGATTACAGGACTTTCAAGGAACTTATTCTCTATATAACCTATGTAATATATTGGTAAATAGGTTCAGTATAGTAACTGTTGCTGCACCAGATAAAGGAAAATATTGAAAGTATTATTATTGGCAAAGCACAACAATAATATGGCATTCAATAGGACGGAAACAATAAGTTATCTATCGTGGAGCCTAAAAATCGTGAAGCTAGAAACAGAACAGCTGACAATAATGTCAGCCTTTACCTAATAGACCCTTCAGGTAAAGTCATGGGACTTTGAATCCCTTTGAGAGTCCAGTTCTCAATCCTGGGATAAAAGCCTGATTTCAGGAAATTAACTTTGGAAAAAAATCACTAATGGGGTCGTAAGTAGAAAATTGTACTTTTTGGGTACGTGTTTCAAAAATTTTATTTGAGAAAACGTTTTTATTAAAGAGAATCTTTTCTTCATAAATTCAATTATTAAATATTCTCTTGGAGGGTTTTTTGTAGTGTGCACAGATAGAATTAGTATTGAGGATTAAGGATATGTAAAGTGGCCAAAAAATTCGTTTTTCGAAAAAAAAGTCTCAGTTCATAAAAGTTTTTTTGACGTAAAACTATTTTTTTTAATTTTAATGTATAATGTTGTAGCCTGAACCTTATAAATACTTAATTATTTTCCTTCCTTAATTAATTATTTTGACAACCACCAAGATTAAAGTAAGATTTCTCTTTCAACGGAGACACCTCTTTCACCACCGGAAGACCTAAATCTTCATGACAATAAACGCGGAAGCCTACGCAGTTTATTAAGATTAAAGAAAGTTAAAAATAATTTTCTGAAAAATGTTATTCTATATAAACATATTGTTTTGCTACATAAAACAAATTTTACATAAAAATATAAAAAATACAGTTACAAAATTTTAGCCGCTCCTATAAATTATTAATACATTTCATTAAAAAAAATATCCTATTATCTTAAATGTGGGGCAAATATTGATGCAAGGTGGGAAGTGATATATTATGGAACTTTCAAAAAGGCGTAATTTTTGTGAAGAATAACATTTTGTTGAATTTTTAAAATTACACCCAGTTCTCTTGGCCATTTTATGAAAATATAGACTTTTAAGTACCAGGTTCATGTTAAAACTTTTTTATTGCCATAAAAACATCGCAATGTTTTATGAAGAGTAACTTTTTGTTGGAAACGACACTTGATGTATTTTCGCTTATTCGCAACCCAATCCATGGCATACTGTATATATATATATATATGTGTGTGTGTGTATTTTTAGATAATAATTATTTCATAACATTTTGCTATAAAAAACGAATAATAAAGGACAAGCATATTTCTATGACTTATGGTATAAAAATGCTTTTGTATTATCCAGGAAAATTGACAAACAAGAGTGATTGCTCTGACTATGAAGCATAAATGCAAGTAAAATAGGTCCTTTGGAATGCAAGCATTTAAAGGAAATTCCATTCGCCTGCAGACCTACGTGGAAGAATTTCTTGCCGCGTAGGCAAGAAATTGTTGCCTTGTTTTTATCTCTGCTTAGAGCTCTCAATGACTCTGTAGGTTGCTGCTACAGTTATAGTTAGCAGCAACTATTCCTCTGGTAGAAATGTTTTATTCCTAATTAATAAACTCCTCTCTTGATTACTATATAACTTTTTAAGAAAATTAATTAATTATACTTGGGTGAACCCAATTACTTTCCTACAAACATACAAAAATGGAACAGGGGAAGTAAAACGAAATAACTTTTTAAAATATCATCATTTACAGAATGTTTTGATATCTTTCGTTTATTTAAATTTGAATAAATATATATTTGACGAAGTATATTAAAGTAGCTACTAGATGAAAAATGGGATGAAAATTCAAATAAATTCTGTGCTCTGATAAAAAAACTCTTGGTCTGCTACTCCATGCTTTCAAGGTTTGGTGTAAGCTCTTTAATAAAAATTTTATATAAACTTATAAAAAAAATATTAGTTCAAGTATTACTTATTAGATTCTGTTATTAATTTTAATAATTAATTTATTTATTAAGAGCCTCTTAAAAGAAGATACAGCACGTTACATACAATCAATTATTAACTCAAACTAATATACTCAATGACATGTAAAAACATTAGCAACAAGTGAGAAAGAAAATAGTAACAATACTAGAATTCTATTAAAACTTAATCCTAAATAGTACTAGGAACAGACTTAAAACATTCATTTTCATGAGCTTATGAGAAAATTGTGCGTATGAGATGGTTTGGATGATGTGTAACGTGGGATATATAAATATATATATATATATATATATCATATATATATATATATAATATATAATTATATATATATTATATATATATATATAATATATATATATATATATATATGATTTTTTTGGCTGCACCAAAAAAACAATTTTTTATTGCTCCAAACACTTCTATTGACTTGAAACGGATTTTAAACCAATAAAAAAAATATTTTGGTTCGGTCCAAAAATTGATCGTTCACTGTATAAATTTAAAGAATACCACTCCCCTAAAATTTGTATAATTGGCTCTCATAACACAATAATATAGGAAACACTTTCTAAAGGAGAAAAAGTTATTTACTCCCAGGGAGTGAAAAGTAACTTTTCTCCCTTGGGAGTGAAAAGTGCTTTTTCACTCCCTAAAAACTAGTTATTAAACTAAAATTATACACCGTCTGAAGATAAAATGGTTATATTTTATGATTCAAAAGTAACACACAAAACACACCCAAATATATAAATTTAACTGAATATGTATAAACGTAATTGCAACAATTTATTATTTTATGTTGTATTTAATATTAGCAAAAGAAGTACTAAAGAAATCCTTTGTGTTATTTTAGACCGATAACATGTGCGATAGTTTCGTTCAAAATAAAAGCTGGTTGCTGATTTTAATAACATATTTAAAACCTAACTGTTGTTTCAGGTTGCTTTGCCGTTGGACAGAAATAATTAAATTTTAAAAGTAATGATCCAAAAGTAGTTAAACTTACTAAATTATACCTATCTGTAAATTAAATTTTATTTTCTTAGTAGATGAAGGAAGGGGGCTAAAATTATGAACCGCAGTTACATTAGTCTTGATAATATATAATGTTTAATGGTCATCCTAAATCATAACTTTTAAATGGTTCCGAAGAAAAGCAAGCAATACGAAAATTTAGTCGAAATGAAGAGTAAAAAGGGAGGAAAATTTGTGGATTGTAGAATAAGAGAGGCAAAAAGTTTTTTCTTTAGAGCTGAATATTTCAATGAGGGGTTGTGAGGCCGTTCCAAGCGAAAATAGTGCAAGCGGGTTGGTTTCTGAATTATATGCCACCTGTTAGCTTAGTTCTTGGTTTTACTGCCTCCCCTTGCTAAATATCTTAAATATCTAGCTACACCTAGCACTAAGTTAAGTGTAAAGTAAGTCTAATTTTACTGAAAACTGTTTCTTAACCGTATATATTAGTTGTATTTCTGCTATTGCTATTTTATATTACAGTATTATTTAGCAATAATCCACTAAAAAAATAATGTGTCATTACTTGTCTTCCTTTATACCGTAGGTAAGGTAAAAGTAATTAACTTTTTTGTACTAATAATCCGATATCGGTATTACTATTACTTAGACTTATTTATAATTTAAATAAATAAGGACTTAATGATTATTAAGGGACATTCATAAACACGGAAAAATGTTTGGATTAAGTATAAATTTGGTCCATGTGTCATATATAAGGCAAACAATTTGCTAAGTTTCATCTTGTAAACATGAAGCAATTAATGATCTTATAAACAACTTTATCGTATTATTGTATCGGATAATAACAACGTATACTTTTGAGAAAGATAAAAACCGAAATATGATCTCATTGAATGAAATTTGGATCAAGTGACTCCCTTAATGTAATAAATAAATAATAATTTCATCAGGTTGTTGGATAACAAATATTAATCAAGAATAGGGGCAGATCTTGTACCTGAATGGTTGATGCTGGGATATAACCGGCTGCACTGGTGCACGTTACAGTAATTAGTATATTTTGCAAAAATATATATATATATATATATATATATATATATATAATATAATATATATATATATATATATCTACTAGTCTATACTGATCTCTACAGTCCCTCTCTTTGTTGTGGAAGAACTTAATCAGTTCAAAACGTTACGTTTTTATTGTAAGTTTCCTAATGTTTTTTTATATTCTTTATAATTGAGTATATATATTATATATATAATATATATATAATATATATATATATACAGAATTTGTTATACGATAACTTGATTTGTCTATAATTTAGTTACTTATAGCTAATTAACTTATGTTTCTATTTATAACATTTATGTTTCTTTTTAGCGTCGGGGTCACTTTTTACATAAGATTATTATACGTTTTACAAAATTTTCATAATACAACAATTTCAATATACTTATATATTTAATTGGTTAATAATAATAAAGCTACCTTATAACCTAATTCCAATTTAGTAAAACCAATTTGATTTGTATCTTGAGAAGTAATTCCATGATGTTAAGTTTCTTTTTCAAAACTTTTTGACATTAATAACAATAGTATTTTCCCATTACTGTAAAAGGTAAAATGAGAGAAAAACACAATCAAGAATTTTATTCCTGTTCATATTTCGTGGTAAAATCTTGAGGTAATTTTGTGGATTGATTTCAAATTTAGGACACCAGTAAGAGTTATTTATTCTTATAAAAATGTTATTTTGTTTGTGTTTCTTATAAATCGGGGTTATATAAGTTTATTACTATTTTAGTTATTTTGGTTTAATAGTCTTTATTACAGTAATATTTAAACCAATTTGGGAAACAAATGCGATTACTGTCAGACCTGGCATATAGTTCACATTTTGTCTACCATGAGTTGGCTTAAATTTTCCTATGAGCGCGGCCATTTTTTATCCTTGTAAATGTTAAAAACTATTTAGGGTACTCAAAAATTTTGTTTTCTTGCATTTATTTGTACATTTTGTATAAAATGTAATAATAATTTGTGTAAGAAACGTTTTGTCATATCCAATAGACGTTTAATGCGAATTTTTATACTATGTTTGTTAAATTGTTTCAACGAGCGCTCATTTAACTTTTTTTTCGTGTGCATTCTTAACTTAGTTTATTTTTACGAGTGATATTTGTTTTCCCTTCAAATATTAATTTTAAAATTAGTAATTTATCAACTTTAACTAAAGTTTTTGAATAATAAAAACAATCGGTAATTTTAAGCTAATATTAAGGCAAATATTGTCGACTGTATGTTCTTTAAAAGCTTAATAAAACATGTAGTTTATCTTACTGTAGTTTCTCTTTGTTTTTAACTAATTTATTCTAACAATTATTTCATAGAATTTAATTCAAAATCGATAAACTATTACGTACGTATTCAAATACGAAAACACGATAAAAAAGTAAAAAAACCACACGAAAAAAAGTAAAACCCCCTCATGTTATCAGGGTAGCCAATAACTTAGTTTATTTATTTTCAGCCCTTATCTATGTTACCTTAATTCTTTTGCACCTTTGTGCTTCTGATAGTTATATCCCCCGATTATTATGTTTCGTATATTTTAAAAGGTTTACTGAAGATAAGGGCGTAAAGTTAATCTTTTCTCCCTTCTAGAGGAAAATGTAATTTGTTTACATAAACGTATTAATAAAAAAATAGTGAACGACGAAGCCAGAACTAATGGTGATAATATAATTTAATTATTTCTGTGTTTGACATGACATAGTTATATTTGTGTATTCAATTTCAGTTCGATCCAATTACTTCGCAAAGTTAATTGGTTTACTGCAATTTTAGCTGAGTCATTATTGTAATCGAGTCATAAACATTTTATAAACAATCAGCTTCGGGGCATTTATAAGGTCGATAATCGATTCAAGTTTTATATAGATAAAAAAGAAGCGTTTGAGTTATCTTGCCTCATTAGGATCTAAATCTCGTACATACATAAATGTTCACATACACACACACATATATCTGTTATATAGTTTATGTGATTATGCAAACAGTATATAGTATTTTGCAATATTGTATGGTACTCAAAATCATTAGTATAATTTGGTTGTTTAGTTGTTATCTTAACAATTTATAAAGAATGTAAAAACCTGTCTAGTCTAAAATTATATATCAGTTGATCGGATCTAATTTATGTATCAATTCTCAATACTCTAAAAATAAAATACAAATGAAAGTGAATACGATATCATTTTTAACACTATCGTTTTCTTTTATTATTATTATTTTTCAAATCACTTTTATATTTACAAATCTTTATTCTCACCAAAAGGAATCGATGTATTGTTGATTTTTTTCATACCAGGTACTACCAACCTATTTCTGAAAAAACAGAGCCGTAAACAATGAAGAAAAAAAAGAAATCTTTGTTTTCTTATACATTTTATGAAATAATAAAGTTGCTTACTCTAGAAAAAAAACCATTCGTTTTGGCGAGTTTTCTTTTATAAAAATATCGCATTTGAGGAATTTTTATCGAGTTTTATATATTTGTTTGTAGTATAATTTTAAACATGGATACTTTTGATATTAAAAATAAGAATGAGCGATGAAATATTGAATATTGCCTTTTCAAACATTCTTTAATTGTACATAGATGTTTCTCAAATAAATTCGTTTATCTCGCTTGTCTACTCACATTTGTTCTTTTATTTATTTTTTTCCATACCTTTTTATATTCAGCAATCACGCAACTAAGATTTTTTTAAAAGTAAGAAAAAGAGAAAATAACTTTTAAGATGAAGGTAAAGTGATAAAACTGGTAAATAATATCACCTTACATTTTTTTAATAATACATAAAGGAAATAAAATAGCGAAAATAATACGAATAATAAAAAGTAACATCAATCTCAAATTCATTTTAAAAATAAATATGAAAGAAATATGACAATGTTGCCACAAAGCGTGACGACGGCGCGGCGAGCCACAAATATCACAGATTTCCTTGACAGACGTCAACTTCCCCTTTTTTGTAATTTATTTATTTCTTGAATATTTTTGTTTATTTAAGATCTTATTTCATTTCAGGCCTTGTCATGGAATGAAAGAGGAAATGTGTTTGAGTTAATGAAGAAAACTGTAACAGTCACGAAATACTTATTTAACACTGATATTTGGATATCTGAGAAGTTATTATTTCCAGTTTTGTTCCATTATTTTTATTACTTAAGTCGTTTAATGGAATAAGAAATGGAAATTTGCTTATTAAATTATATATTATAGTTTATTAAGCATTTATCTAGACATGGATTATGTAATTAAAACACGATCTCCCGTCTTGATCAATCATGATCACACGCATAAATAAATAATATACAAACACAGACAACACACACACACACGATAAAATGACAGCAAAATTTAAGAAAATTATAAAGCGCAAAAAAATTGATGCGATCGGATTGAGATTTGACACGCATGTGACTATGTATAAGATAATGTAAGACATATGTGCCAAGTTTATAAGTATTAGTTCAAATTTAATCGTCTGACTTATTTAATTTAGTTTAAAATTTAATTAATATTTAATCGTATATTCTGTGTACGTTTTTTTAAGAAGTTATAAAAATTCACAAATAATCTAATTGAGTTGAAATTTAGTACAAGTGCATACCATTGCCTAATAAATAAGTACACTAAGTTTCGTTTTAAATACGTATATTCCTGATTTTTGTGGATCATAAAATTAAGGAGCATTGAGCGTGTCAGTGCTGTATGGGTGACTGCTAAAAATGTTACGGATGCATTTACTATCTGAAGTCGAGCGAAGCGAGTCCGATGGCATGTTGCAGTATAAATTTGGTGAACTGTATTTCTGAGGACGAGCGAAGCGAGTCCGAAGAAGGGAGGATGAGCTTAGCGAATCTGATGTAATGAGGAAAAGTTGCGAGGTACCGTATCCGATTTTTTTATTGTAATACCCCTCCTTTTACAGGGGATAGTAAGAAGTAAAATTAATAAATAACATTAATTTTTCTTTTCTGTTTCAGGTATGAAAGTCCATGATACTACATTATTGGTAATTATTTATTCTTTTTACTGGGAATGGTATTTTTTATTAGAAATTCTTTACATTTGTGTAGCAAAGTTTCAACATTTTGCTTACTTTGTTTCTATTATGGACATAATATTATCGAGCGCTTAAATGACTTCATCATCTTTAGCTATTGCCAATAGCATTGAATTAAATTGTATTTTATAATTTAAAGACATGTGAAGTGGAGGTTGCTTAATCTCTCTTAAGTTTTCCAGTAACCTAGAAGTATGTAAAAGATTGAAACTTTGCCAATAATATTTTCATAAACTAAGAAAATAACAAAAACATATTCTATTAAGTGCCCATAAAATATAACTTGTACGAAAAAAGATGCAACTTTGCTTGAGTTAAAACTTATTCTTATATCATGTGGTTATTGATTTTACCCAAGCGATTATTATTATGTATTTAATAGTTATGTTTAATCACATCTTATGTTGAATATCATGGAAAACAAATGAAAATAAAGGTTAATGCAAAATATAAACGGGATTTATATTTTGTATGAGTTTGTATGAAGCGCAAAAATCTTTGCTTGAGATACAATATTTGGTTAAATTATAAAAGAAGCCTTGGAATAAGCATGGAAAAGCTAATCAAGTAAATAAACTTAAAGAGTTTTTTCAAGAAAGATAGCCCTATTGAAATCAGGAGAGGAGAAGAGAGAAAGAATACAACAGGGAATTCAAGTGCAATACAAATATCCCAAGAGAAAAAAAGTTTAAATGTATAAGAGGCAAAGTAATAACAGGATCTTAAACAGACTTTGATCGTCTAGGAAAAAGATAGGTCAATGAGAGGATGTTTCTAAGAGAGTAGGCTTTTTAGAAACGAGAAAGGGAATAAAGAGCGAGATATAAGTTGATATGACTCGGAAGGCAGGAGATATAATTTAGTATAAAAAATTATTACCTTTTAAATTCCTGTCTTTTTGAAAAGAGTGCGACAACTGCTCTTAGTTCTTAAGCAAGTTATGAATTCGCTTAAGAATGAAGACCTTATAGTTAGTAGGAGTGGGTGAGAGACGGTTTGCATAAGTGTAATGCATAAAAACTTGCGTAGGTTCATTCCGAATCTTATGAATGGAAGTGAAGGATCTAAAAGAGAGTGCAATGCAAAAGAAGAAAAATACATTTGCGAAACAGAGTTAGTTGGTTCAGGCTGAAAGTGTAAGATATGGAGGTATATCTATGAATGGAAATAAAAGAGTAGTTAGGTTCATAACTCTTCTTTTTGCTCTTTGGCTGTTGGAGAACTGTCCAGGTGAATATTGAAAAAGGTTGTTTAACTTCCGGATAACTTTGTCCTATCCACGTGACCTTACCACCCTTGGTTTATCCTTTACACTTAAGAGGTTTTTGGTCTAAATTCAGCTTATCTTTCTCGTTCCGAGTTCCCTGTATACTTTGCATTCTGAATAATTCCATCTACAAATTGCTGGCCCTTGTCCTACTGTTGCTAAACTCTTGCCCTTCACATAAAGGCCTTAAAACTTGTTCCTTCAAGCTATTCAACTTTTAGATGAATAACATTAACATTTAGAGTTGTAGTTAGGCATTTAGTACCTCTTGTTGTGTTAAGTATGAAATACCTTCGTTAGAAATTATTTTCAATTACAAAATTTGAATTCAAGATTCTTTTAGCAATTTTTTTGAGAGAATATTTAGAGATTTCAAAATGGTATTCTAGACAATTACGAATTTAAGTAAGACTTATGCCTGTATTTTTAATGTAAGTGCGACTCATACCCAAGTAATACTTAATAATTAAACTACTACCTCTAAAAATAGTGCTCAACACTTCTTAAGCACGAAGACTACGCAAGCAATTTTTATGGAAAAGAAAAATGCTTTTTACTTTTCCTTATTATTTTTTTATTACTTTTCCTCGTTATTATTTTATTACTTTCCTAATTATTGTTTAATTTTTACTTATCCTTCTTCCCGTAGGTTTATAGGAAAAGTAGTGTTAACATTCAAAACCAAGAATTCCCCTGAAATTTCAGTTTTAGGTGTGTTTAGGACATCCTGAATGATTTTTACCAATTTCTCTTTTGTGTGTCAGTTATCATCGTAGCTTCAATGTTTGATTTGGTAGAGAGCTAAAACTTAATAAAAAAAACTTAATAAATAAAAAATTCAATTTTTAAGTCCTTTTGCTTTCCAAACGACAGAATAAATAAAATATATCAGAAAAATCATTTGATCAGTTTGTAGTAGTTCTATATGGCAACAACAAATGTACTTCGATTTAGGTCATTATCAGCGTAACACCAATTTTCTTTAATAAAATCAATACGCTTCTTTAAGGATTAAACATTCTATGAATTCGATCCTCATTATAGCGATATTCCTTTGAAAAAAATTCTCTAATGGAAAAGGCTTCGAAAAGGTGTCGAACCTCAGACCACGTTTCAGAGTGCCTGATCACGAAACATACGGTTATATAATATATATATATATATATATATATATATATATATATATATATATATATATATATATATATATATATGTGTGTGTGTGTGTGTGTGTGTGTGTGGTGTGTGTGTGTGTGTGTGTGTGTTTGTGGGTGGTGTATGGGTATACCTAAAACTTTTTGATAACACTAACTGAGCTTTAAACTATACAAATTATAGTGCGCACTCCCAATTTTAGAGGCATAGTTTTGTATAACCAACTGGATTGGATTATGCGCATTACGGGCAGTGCTTGATAAAAGAGTAACTTGCTTACGTTATTAAGCATAATCTAATTGTATTTAATTCTATATTGTATCTACTTCCTTTTCTAATAAATTCTTGGATATTTAGTTGTATGATTAACTTTTATTTTATTTAACTTGTTGTAAACTGGATATGTTTAATTATTAGCTTGATATTTTTAACTAAGCTTATTATGTTGGAAATATGTTTCTCGATTCAAGGTTTAATCCTCTTGTGCTTTAATTTCTACTTCAGGCATGCCGTTGAATATGCCATACTTTTCCATGGCGAACTTCTTTATGTTTAAACAAATTTTTGTATAATTTTGCGTTACAATTTATTTTCTTTTATGCTATGTTTTAGGAAAGTCCTTTTGAATTTAGGAAAGTCTTGTCTATGAATTTATAGTTTTAGCTACTGTTTCTATATTATAAATTTAATACTATGTGTAATATTTTAAAGAGGACTGTCAAGTAGGTACTTTACAGGCTTTAAATTTATCAGTAAAAGAGTAACTTATGCCTTTATTGCTAAAGGCAATAAAGTTACCTATTTAGTTAGTTTTACCTATTTTATGATATCATGATTTTTGGGAAGCTGTAAAAATTCCATGTGCATTAAAGATGTTAAATGGTTTTTATTTCTTAATAAGTATATCATTTACCAATTAACCAATTCAGTTAAAAGTATTACACATAACAGCGTATTGCAGGGCCTGATTTGCATTTATATACACAAATTTATTGCTGTATTTTTATAATTTATTTGGTGACGTCACGGAGTTCAAAGGGATAGGTTGTTTTTTAAGTGCTTGGTTTTAATTAATTTAATCTTATAAAATTACTAACTATAAAAGTGACATTTTAGTGTGATTTTATTAACATTTTAATGCTTTATGTGTTGTGTAAGTTTTTTTAATTGGGACTTGTCCGTTTTATAATAAATCGTTGATAAAGGAACTTATCACGAGTTTCTTATGTTTGGGGTTTCAATCTTCTCACAGAAAATAATTTTGAAAATCTCGCTACATCAGGGTTCTGAGATCAAGTAGGTGGTGTTAAGTTTCTAATTGAATTATTGAAGTACTATTTTATTGCAGTTTGTTGTTTGTTAGTGACAAAATCATGAACTAACCTCAACAACCTATGTACTAATAGCTTTCCGTAACTAATATATCAAATAAGTAGACAGCACGGGGCACTCCTGTGGAGCAGTGGACTAATGACTAATTAGAAATTAAAAGTAATTAATTGTCACAATACAGGTTCAGTTCCTAGCGGTATAACTTAAATTTTATTGCTTTAACTTCAACTAAATTTTAATGATTTTCTCTTAAAGAAATCATCAATCAAATTTTATTTATAATAGATTCTTTAAATCATAAAATAAAACATTGATAGATATTAATAATTTAAGTTAAATAAATAGCTATATGTCAAAGACAGTATCATTAGTTCACCTACTCACAACTAGAAAGCGCTACCAGACAGAGGCGACTTGCAGTACTATACTTTTTAGTTTACATACTCTCTACTAGATTGTGCGGAAGTCAAATATATTAAGATCTCACTGTATACCCGCTACTAAATAATTATTTAAATAAAATTTAAATTAAATAATATAAATACAGTTATTAATACTAAAATAATTCATTATCCTACAGTTAAATAATCAGGATATTGGATTTTTTTTAACTATAATTATTTAATAATCAATAATTAATAAATATAAAATTAGTATTAAATTAATGAAAAATTATAAAAGAAAAATTGTGAGACCACATATTAAATTGTATTTTATCATAACTTATTACTATATAATATAATTCAAAAATTAAATAGTATATTAAAACCTAAATGGAAGATCAGTCTGAAATAATAAAATGCATTGATAACGCTGTGCAAAAAGCTGTCGAGACGCAAATGGAAAATACAATGCAGGAGTAACTTATATTACAAGAAGTGCTTACAAAGATGGAAAGCGTCCAGAAAGCTCAGGAAGGAATCAGTGGATTAGCTAACAGAGTAAAATTCTTAGAAGATAAAGATAGGAAGAGAAATATCGTCATTTTAGGGTTGGAAAGAAAAGATAGTTATAGAGAAAGAGAGAAAGCCGTCTTTATGTTGCTTAACAACACTATGAGATTAAATTGCACGTCAAGCGACATCGATTTTATTCAAGAAAATAAGACTCAAAACTCAATGCTAATTGTGGGATTCACCACATTCCGAAAGAAAATGGAAGCCTTATTCGCAGTACATACTCTTAAGGGGTCTAAGATCAAAATATTTGAAGATTTTGATAGAGAAGTAAGAGATAAGAGAAAATCGCTTTTTCCTGTGATGATGGAAGCCAGGACTAAAGGCTGCATGCAGTAATTAAATTTGATAAGCTATTTATTAACAGAAGAGAATGGGATGGAAACCTATCGGATCTAACTTCAGCAGAGCATCTACATCTGGAATCGGACAGCAGCAACGCTCAAGCATTGGGACGGGTAACAATACGAGAGAAATAGTAAAAATATATCAAAATGAACATGTACAAAATGTAAAAAAATTAGAAAAGTATGAAAAGGGATGAAAGAGACAAAAGAATTGAAAATAAAAATAATTATATTTTTCAGATAGATCAGTTACAGTGTGATACAGAAGGGAGCAAAGAATTACCAAACTTAGGAAATAAATAAAAATGAAATAGAAGTTAATAAGGCGGAAGAAGCAAATATAGAAAATGATCAGAGAGAGAATATGGGAACCGGGAAAAGGAAGTTAGAAGAAGACATGAGCAGCTCAGTATCCCTAAATGAACCAAAAAGACAAAATAAATTAATATTACAACCATCTATAATGAAGTTTTTTTCAGCAAAGACTCAAGAACAAGGAAATGAGCAAGAACAGAAATTAATAGGTGAACAAGACGCAGAAAGAAATTTAGGTTATAAAGAGAATCAGGGTAATACAGGCTTAGTAGAAATTGGAAATGGTAACGAGCGACAAGAAAATAATGCATAGCAATTAAGTAAAACCTTGTTTAAAGAAAATAAAAATAAAGAAAAAAGAAAAATAAAATTATATACGTACAATACGCAAACTCTAAGAACGAATAATAAATTAACAGAACTTCTTGAGGAATTAAAGAACAAGGAATGGGATATAGTTGGCTTGGGAGAGGTGAGGAGGAGAGGAGAGGGCTGGTCAAGATGGAGGATGATATAGATTTCTACTATAATGGAGAGGGAGGAGTCGGAGGCACGGGATTCCTTGTCAATCATAGCAGTAGTAAATATATCACTAGTTATAAATCTTACGGCCATCGGATTTCAAAGTTAATTTGGGCATTAAAAAAAGAAGAAGGTGGAGGTAGAATTAAAGTAGTACAAGCTTACGCCCCCACATCAAGTTCAGAGGATATGGAGGTGGAAGAATTTTATAATAACATGCAAATGGCATTAAATGAGGACAGATGTAAGTTCACTATAGTCATGGGCGATATGAATGCCAAAGTAGGAGACTTGAAGGATTCTGAAGCGGTGGGGGTTATGGATACGGGGAAAGGAACGAGAGAGGAACGAGGTTGATAGAATTTTCTGAGGCTAATAATTTGTTTATACTAAATACCTTTTTTAAAAAAGTCCCAGAAAAGAAATGGACATGGATAAGTCCGGATGGAAACACAAGGAACGAAATTGATTTTTTTATATCAAACAATAAAAAAATATTCATGGATGTAGAAACAGACAGTAAAGTTGACATTGGAAGCGACCACAAACCGGTAAAAGCCATCATTAACATAGACGTAAAATTAAGAAGAAACGAAGTTACAAAGGTAAGGAAAGTCATAAACTCAAGCTTGATTCTAACCAAGTTCAAAAATTCGAAGAAGTGTTAAGAGAACAATTAGAGAAAAGTAAGATAGAAGATAATGAAAATAATTTAGATAAATACGATAATGAACTTGTAAGGGCAATACAAAGAGCTACTGATTTCATGATACAAGACAATGGGAAAAAAAAATAAAATATGAATAAATTACCTAAAGAATTAAGGAAACTTTTTGAAGAGAAAAGAAAGATAAAAAAGAAAGGAAATAATGAGGAAATAAGGGAAATATCTAAAAACTGAGAGAAGAAATGAAGGAATGGAGTAGAGAGAAAAGATCAAGGAGTTGAAGGAACAGTAGCGAAGGGAGGCAGTATCAAGGAATATTGGCGCTCCCAGTCATTAGGGAGAAACCAAATTATTGCAATGAAAGATGAAAAGGGAGATATTAAACATAATAAAGATGATATATTATTAATTATAACTAAATTTTATGAGAAATTATACAGCAATAAAAATTATAAAGAAAAGATAGTGATGTGAACAGTATACAATTAGAAGAAATTCTGATAGTGAAACTCTGGAGATTATGAAAGATGAAATAGAGAATATAATAAAAAACCTAAAGATAGGAAAGGCGACTGGTTTAGACCATGTATCAAATGAAGTCTTGAAGTATGGTGGTCAAACTATTGTGGAGTATTTACATAAAATGTTTAACTTATGTTTGACAAAAAAAAAATTCCGAAATCCTGGTTAAACGCTGAGCTAATTTTATTATTTAAAAAGGGCGATAGAATGGACATCGGAAACTATAGGCCAATTAGCCTCCTTGCAGTCATATATAAAGTGTTTATGTCCATTATACACAAAACGAATAAGTAGTAAAATAGAGCAAACGTTGTCACCTAATCAAACAGGTTTTAGGAAAAACTACTCCACGTTGGACAACATATTGACCTTAAAAGTTACTTATAAGAAGTGCGGAGGAGTACAATTTTAGCATGATAATAGTATTCATAGACTTCGAAAAAGCTTATGATAGCGTGTACAGAGAAGAAATGCTTTACTGCTTAGAAGAAGCCCAAGTAGAAGAAGAATATATCGACATCTTTAAGGAAACTTTTACAAATACAACCTTACAAGTTAAGCTAGGCAAACAGAAAAAGACGATTAAAGTGGAAAGAGGAGTGAGACAAGGAGATGTTAGCTCAGCTAAGAATTTTATAAACACGATAGAAAGAAGAAGCAATAAGTTGGATTGGGAAGGGCTAGGGTAAATATAAACGGGGAATGGTTAAACAGGCTTGCTTTTGTAGACGATTTTATATTAATTTGTAAAAAATAAACAGGAAGCAATAAGAATGTTGGAGAATTAAAGGAAGAGACAGAAAAGATAGGGCTTAAATAAAATTCGAACAAATCAGAGTTCATGTGTTTCAATATAGAAGATGATAATATAGAGTTAAAGGTTAGAGAGGAAAAGTTGAAAAAAGTGGATCAATATATATACCTAGGTCAGCTGATAAGTCATGAAGGAGAAGATAAGGAGATAAGAAGGAGAATAGGGTTAGGATGGGCAAGTTACAACAGATATAGGCACCTCTTTAGATCTGAGGTAGGAATGGAATATAAACGGAAACTGTGGAATATGTGTGTCTTGCCTGTCATGATCTACGGAGCGGAGACATGGATAATAAATGGAGAAATGATAAGAAAATGAGAGTGGCGCAGAGAGGCATGGAGAGGAGTATGTTGAAGGTGAGTAGAAGAGAGAAAGAGTAATGAATGGGTGAGAAACAGACAGGACTGAAGGATATGGAAGGACAATAAGTGAAAGGAAGTGGGGATGGACAGGTCATGTAGTGAGGACAGAGGATGGACGATGGACCAAGAAACTGATACAGTGGTATCCGAGGGAGAGAAAGAGAAAGAGAGGCAGAACGAGAGTGAGGTGGGACGAAGAGATGAAGAGGATTTGTGGACAGGAGACGTGGCAGAGAGTGGCATGGGATAGGAAGAATGGGCAAGGATGGGAGAGGTGTATAAGGATGTCTGGTTATATAAAGAATAACAAAATATTAAATAATTAATAAATAATGCATAACAAAGAAAATATAATAACAAAAATAATAATTATAAATAAATATGTAATATATGAGTATGAGTAAATGGACACACTTCTATAATTAATACTAAATATAATACATAATACATATTAACTAATAATATTGTTAAGTTATTGTAATAAGAATTACTAATAGGTTTAATGTTTTATGTTATAATATTAAGGTTATTGTGATATTATTCTGTACATATAGTTCGCTTTTAAGTTTGTTATTAACGCACCTTACTAGTATTACAAATTTTTTTAATGAATTTTTAAATTATATGCATGTTGTAATTGTTTAATAAATTTTTACTGTTTTATTAAAAATCTATTTTAAGAAAATTATTAGTAGTAAAAGGAATTTATCAATAAAATAAAATAAGAAAAATAAGAATAATTTTAAAATATAAAATAAATTAAAATAGTATGGATTATTAAAATGGAAATGTGTAATTATTATTAAAAAATGATTAAAGATAAATTATTAGAAATTAATAAAAGTAGTATTTAAGAATAAAGTAAGTATTGAGTATAACAGAATTTCAGTTGGTGTACCAACTAAGATTTCCTCTATGAGGCACTACGGCTCAATGCCGATTTGCGCATGTGAAATAAAGTAATTGTAAATTGTTTAAATGTTTTGTAAAATTGTATTCATAATGAGTAATGTGCAATAAATGGTTATTTATTTATTTATTTATTTATTTTTTATTTATTGCAAATTTGTTACTCTTCCACTCCTGTTACCGCAGGTATAAGGGAAATTAAAATTGTGTTCACCCTTAAAGATTCCAACCAAGGTTCATAAAAATTATGAGTAGTTATTATCATGTTGTTTGTCTGTGTGTGTGTGTGTCTGTGTCACGCATAACTCCCGGTGTGTTTATTATAGAGAATTGAAAATTGGCACAAAAATAAGACTTTAGGTCCAGGTGTGTTACCCGGAAATATTTATTTATTTAATTAGGCAGAAAAGAGATATTTCGCTATTGTAGAATCCTGTACCTACCACAAAGCGAGGGCAGGCTACAGAAATCACCTGCAGAGGCAAAGCCGAGATAGATGACTTATATTTTTACTGCCGGGCAGCAAATGTTTTACGTATCAGTAATGTTTTCTTCCTTGCCTTGTTGCATACGCTAAGTGGGCAATCGAATAATCTTAATCATTATTTATCATACATTTTAATTTTATACATGCTTTCCTGTTTAGAGCTATGGTTAAGACATCCTGGTGGGATGTTATCAAAACGATCAACTATATTATTTATCATAATTAAGCGTATTGATAAATATGTGTTCGTGTAAACACTCTTAAATTTTAACAAAAAGCAAAACATGTGTTAATTTATCACCTAGTTTTTTCTTTAATCGAATTTCCAAAAGAAAAAAGACGAAGAAAAAAAGGTGAATTTCAGGGGAGCAGGGAACACCTTAATAATTACACCTAGTTCTCTCTTAGCCACTTTATATGAAAGTGTAATTTTTGGGTGCAAGAATCACACTGTATGTATATATATATATATATATATATATAATTATATATATATATATATATAATATATATATAATATTATATATATATATAAAATAGAAATCAGTAGTTATTTTGCTGAAAGCTGTACAAGACTTAAACAAAATTTAATATATTGTTAATGGACTAAAAAGATACATTTCTAATATCTAACTGTTTTATTTTTACTGTAAATTTTCATGGGGCAAATATAATGTTAATAACAAAAGTATAGAAGCATTGTAACATTCTTGACAGAGTATTTTTATTTATATTTGTTTTACATTTTATTACTTTAGTTCTAATCAAACTAATTGCAGTTTTATAGTTTTGCTATTCTTTTATTATCTTGCTTAATGCATTTATCTGGAAAGTTAGTTTTAAACTTTTTTTTAAAGCCGTCAAGTTAGTTGCTTTTATGATAATTATTTTTATGGTTGAGAAGTTGAATGAGAAAAAAGGTCATAAAATCGTTATCTTTTAAAAGTAATTTTTAATATTTATGGAGATTTCTAACAATAATTCTGTGAAATACATACTTCCTACCTTTAAATATTTTTAAAGGTAGGAAGTATGTATTTTATAGAACTTAAACAAAGAAAAAATATTTTTTGATAAATCCCAACTGTAAGGTTTGATGTTATGTAGGAACTTTCCATCCTCTCGAAGGTGGTTAATTAATTGGAGTTAAAACAAATGTCTTTCTAGTTTGTAATACTCTATAATGACAGTTTCAGCTTTCAGTTTTAACAAACCGTCAGTGCCTAACAAACAAGATATAAAAGAAAAAAATCAACAGCCTATCGACTCAAAAATATAAAAATCAATTCTCCTAATAAAACAAAAGTTTTATAGTAAATTAAGTTTTAAGGAAACACAAAAAAATCGAAAACCTTCATTACACAATAGGCACAAGTGAAAATTGTTTGATTTTTAGCCCTAAATTGGCCCCAATTTAAATTTAAGTTCATGTTCCAGCGACCTATAGATGGCAAAAAGCCACTCATGCATCCATGCATATCTTGACATGTATGGATATGTGCACGTTTAGTGAATTTCCTGCGGGAAAAAGTCCACCTGAGATTGGCGGTATGTTTTTGTTA
>JACMZG010001863.1:45804632-45882132 GCA_018340805.1 Microvelia longipes | reverse complement strand
CAGTCTAGTTATGTGATTTGCTATTTATTGGCCCTTCACCCCTAGAAACGAAGTAGTTATCATCAAAATCAATTTTTTATTAACGTTTATGAAGGATTTTACTTGGTTTTTGCAAGGTACCTCTAATCTGCATTCTACGATTGACGAAAATCACCATAATCGTAATTTCTCCACAAAACCATGACAAAAAATAAGTGTTTTTAGGCGTTCTGGAATCCTTATACAAGCTGCAATAAAGATCACAAGGTATGATGACGTTGCAGTTCCATTAAATATCAACAATAGGGTGGTAAACTATAAAAAATATTCCATTTTGGCAATTTTAAGAGATTTATTAGTAATAACTTTTGAAATTGTGAAGCGAATTTGTTAAAATTGGACTCATTTTGTTGCTTTTTATGTTGGCTAACTGTACAAACCATAAAAACTATAGCTCCCTATCTTACTTTTCATGGTATCTTAGGAAAACCATATTTTTTTTGTTTTTGTTATGTTAACGACTATTTTACACCTAAAACTGAGGTTGGAATTAAAACTTTTGATATTCTTTTATTAAAGCAATGTTTCTAGTTTAAAAATATGTCCATATAATAAATTTTATTTAAATGCAACATCATCCAAAATGGCGCCGAAGTGAACTAAATTTAAAAAAGTGATTTTCATATAGCTCGGTTAAAAATTGTCCGATTTTGATGCGGTCTTCACTAATCTTCCTTATTTTTCATTTCTTTAAAGAACAAAAAAAAGTTCCCTATACCTAACTATAAAATTAAAAAAGTTAGCATTAACATCTCTATGACAGGCGCGAAGCGCGCCCGAAACGGATTTTTCTCGTCTGCTCACTATTCATTTGAATCCAATGCTGAAACCGCATCCTTCTAGCTGTCATAGTTTCCGAGAAAAAGGTCTTGTCCTTCTTAGCTGGACCACCCTGTATATATATATATATATTAATATATATATTATTATTATTATTATTAATATTATTAATTTTAAATTTAATTATTTTACTTGAAAAAAAGTAATTTATTTATCATTTTTCATCTATTTATCATTTGCGTTTAGAAGTAAAATTTTTTTAAAAAAAATTAATCGTAACTTAACTCAATTATTGTAATAATCAACATTATTGATTATTAACTTTTTTTTTTAATTATTTCTTGTTTAGTGTAATTTAAATTTTCCATTTGTTATTGGTAGTGTCGCAAAATGAAATATATGTTGGTAACCTGTTTGAGGTTGTATTGAAATAAAACATTAAAGATTCAATTTTAATGAGAGTCCATCATTGGATTGGTTTCATTCTGGATTCGCAGTAATTATATAAATAGAATGGGCAAAGAACCATAGTACCATACCCTGTAGAGTATTTACAAACAAAATAAATGTTTTTGTTCTTTTTGCATGAATTAGACTTAAAAAAAGTTACACATTGCTCCATTTTGATTTACATTTCGATAATTCTTAAATAAACAATGTAACTTGTATTGCCAAAAAAGTTGGTTGTTTATAATGTAATAATATTATTTTACCAAGTGAAATATCTTTGCAGACTTTATCTAAGATATGAGAAGTTTAGAATTCTCTTTATTGTTTTGATATTAAAGAGTGAGTGAAGCTATAAGAGCGTGAAAACATGTTCTACTGTTACATGTTATGGTAATATGAGAACCAAGTTTATATAGAAGGCAATGTTTTGCATTCTATGTTAACCAAAGATAAACATTAAACTAGCATAGAATGGATATTTTCTCGTGGATTATATGAATATGCAAGACTATGCTAACACTATTAAACATGATAAAATTAAATTATAGAAAGAAAATTTCGCGTCTATATTTTCTTTCAATAAAATATCGTGTTAAATAATTAAGAAAACGTTTTAAATTATTTAAAGGATCTTTAAAAATTGGCATTTATCGCGAAAATTTGTCGCTATTTTTATAGTTTATTTTTACTTTTCTTTATTTATACCGTATGTATGTAAGAAAGCATTGTGTTTCCAAAAATCTAAAACCGATGTTTCAACTTAAGTAACCGTTTTTGGCCTCTTAAGTTATGTGGTAGTTATCTGCCTGTCTATACTATTATGTGTTTTATCATCGTATCTCCCAGTGTATTTATGCTAGAATTAAAACTTAGTACAAAAATCATTCTTTAAGTGTAGTTGTGATATCCAGAAAATAAATGTTTTATGACGTAATTAACTTGAAATAATGATTCTGTGAAAGTTCAAAAATCTATTAAACGCGAAGAAATTGTCGATCAGTTTAAAATTTAGTACGCATGTATTTATTGATATAGTATAAGACTTACATATTTGCCAAGTTTCTTCTCTTTATCAGCATTAGTTTAATTTTTCTAATGACTTGTATACGTTTTTTAACAAAAATTAAAAAAGCTGAAAATAATCCGATTGAGTTAAAATTTAGTACAAGTGTAACTTTTTTGGTTATAAATAAGTATACTAAATTTCGTCTCAATACGGCAAGTATATCTACGGTTTTAATAGATCATAAAACTTAAGCAGCATCGCACAAGGTCAGTGCCTGGATAGGTGACCGCTGGGAATAAAACTAATGTAATTACTATCTGGGAACGTGAAAAACGAGTCTGAAGACGTGCTACAGTACATTTGATGATTCTTACATTATAAGGACGAGCGAAGCCAGTCCAAAGCTATGATAGTGAATCTAATGTGGTGAGGAAAAGTTCCGAGGTACACCGTACCCGATTCTATTAGTGAATCATTTCATGCAGACTGGTGTGCAAATGTAGTGTAATTTTAGTTTTTATCATTTATACTGTAGGTATATTGGAAAAGTATTGTCTTTATCCGTTTCAGGTGTTTTTAAGGCCTCTTGAGTAATTTTCTTAAAGTTGTCTGTCTGGTTGTGTGTGTGTGTGTTTGAGTGTCTGTTATTATCGTAGCTCCCAGTGTATTAATGGTACAGAGTCGAAACTTTGTACAAAATTCTGTCTATAGGGGTAGTTGTGTATTCGAGATATATTTTTTTGAGGTCATTAACCCATAATAATGACTCGGCGATTAATTTGAGGTTTGGCACACATGTAGCTGTATATAAGACTAACATATGTGCCATGTTTCATCTCATTATCTGCATTAGTTCAATTTTTATTGAATGAATTGTGTATGTTCTTTAAAAACATTGAAAAAATTGGAAAATAATCTATTTGAGTTGAAATTCAGTAAAAGTGTATACTTTTACGTAATAAATAAACATAAACACACCAAGTTTTATTGCAATACGACAAGTATAATAAATCCTGATTTTTGTTATATTATAAAAGTTAGTCAGTGTCGGGATAGGTGACCGCTGGTAATGAAACTGATGTATTTACTATATGAGGAAGTGGTGTAGAAATTCATACAGTAGGGGTGGGGGCGCGGGACACAGTGGTCTAACTCCCCGGTTTTAGCTGCTTTAGATGGACCTGCCCTAAGTTCACCCTTCCGCTAGTGGCGGGTCAGTTGACCTTGTACCCTATATATAATAATTATTTCTTCAATTCTAAGGTTAAAAATTATTTAAAAGGGTCTTTAACAATGTTAAAAATTGTATTAATTATTTAAAGGTATAATTTTCATAAAATGTTATAAAAATATAAACGCTGTGTTAATTTTAAGTAGACCTGATATCGTGATAACCATGATTTGTAGAAATAAACAAACATCAAACCGGTAAATTATAAATTTAATTTACGTTCTTTGTTGTCTCATTATAAACACTTTTCGTAACACACGTTATCTTTTCTAAAAAAAATTATCTTATAAACTACTAAAAAAAGAAAAAAGTCAATGAATAAGATAAAAATTGACTTGTTTACATTTTTATAAACACAAATAGAAGTATCGATTTAAAACTGATAACATAGTGATAAGCGAACAAGGTGAAACTAGCGCTCGGTGCGGTAGTTGATGCAACTAATTCCTGTTTTTTCTCGGAACCACCTAAAACCAGGGGAGTTAGACCACTGTGTCCCCCCGCCGACCCAAAACTGTATGAATTTTCTACATCACTTTAGTACGGCATTCTGAGGACGAGCGAAGCGAGTTCGATTAAATAAGTAAAAATTCTGAGGTACTCCGTACTCCATTTTTTTAAAAATGAAATTAACGGAGTTAATTGTATAAAGAAAGCCTATCGAGGTTGAAGGGGAATTTATCGTACCTTCGCATTTTAACAAATTAATTTTCTTTTTACTATTAAATATAGATTTATTTTTAAAAAAAACCTCTTAAAACGCGTTGTTATTAAGTTTAAAATTGCCATTTAAGTATAATTTGGAGTTTTTACCTAAATTGACAATCGTAAAGAAACTGTTATTCCATGTTAAAGCTATTACTGTTACAAAAGTGTTGATTCTATTTTTGATACTACTTCCTATATACACGCCTAAATCTTTTCTCTCTAATCCGACAAAGTCTCTAGTTCTATCAGTCTTTATAAATAAATCTCTGTGACTTCTTAGACAAGCTTTAAAACTCCAATATAAATTGGACCTTTGATAAATGCTTTTACCCTTAACGGAAAGCATATAAACAGGATTCTTAACAGGTAGGAACCCATTGGAAAGTCTAAGTACAAGGCATTGTGTGCAGAATGGATAGCTTTCTTTCTACGTGGTTGTGTCAGTCAGCTTTTTTCCTAGGGTATATAAATGAGATTTTTAAAGAATAGATTTATTCAGAAGGCTGTGCCCTTTCCTTTTTAGATTCAGTAACTCCTTACTTGAACTAGGTTTCCAGCAACAAGTACGCTAGCTTTACAAAGCTTTTCTGTTTTACACTTATTCATTCAAAGTTTGTTTTTAAGTTAGGGTTAAAATACTTTTACCAATAGTTCATTCCAGTAGTTAATACTCGAAGATCTTCGTACTTCGAATCTCAGACACTTTTTATTTCTTTTTATAATGTAATAAAATTGAAAGGTAGTTGGAGAAAAAAAATCCTTGAAGAAGGTCCTTGGAAAACTTAATTTTCCATTCCATCTTCTAAAGATAGAGAACTAAACTCCCGAGAGATACAGAGGGTTATTTTTCTCTTAAAATACAACTTGTTGGTAGAGTTGTATAACTCAGATATTGCATTGTATTATAAAAACTGTAAATAACTAGATTTTGTTTTTTAAATGTTTGTTATTTTATCATGCAATCTATCTCCAGGCCACTGACCCTTAATGTTTTAAACAAATAGATGTATGCTACAATTAACTAAAAAAGTGTACGTTTTTACCCTTATTTTTTTAATAAGATGTTATACTGATGATTTTAGACCTTTTTGGACTATTATAAATTGTAATATCAATTAAAGTAATGAAGACTTAAGTCCTTTTTATTAAAATGTATTGAAAATAAATTGTTGAAGAGCTTTCGCCCAGGGGTCCTGAGCTTCTTCAATTTTTATAAATGACAAAAATGAACAAGTTATGAAAATAATAAAATTGTGAATGTTTTTTTATGTCATGTGTCTAACTAATTAAATAAATTTAAAATGAAATTTAATAAAAAGGACTAAAGTCTTCATTACTTTAATCGATATTATACCGATGATGGTGTATTTTTTAATTTTTTGAAGGAAATTTGCCATAAAATGTTTAAAAACAACAGTTTAATATTTAAATGCTATAAGCTGTAAGCAAGAGCTATAAATAAATGCAATATTAATTTGTTCTGAACTGTTTTGTAAATATGACTATTTTTTTTTTTGTATATAAAACAAATACTTACAAGTTAGGAGAGAAAGTTTTATTCTTTAAACCATAAACCAAAAACTTAATAAGAAGAAATAAAACTAAACAAGTTTTCGTCTCTCCACTCATTATAATTACTAATAACAAAGCCGACTTTCAACCGTTAACGGTCATCATCAGTGCCTACATAACAAACAAAATAAATGAACAAGATAAAATACATGAAGAGTTAAAAAATAAAACAAAAAATTACAAAACATAAAACATGTCAAAAACTTAAAACAAAACCTACCGGTGATTATTAAAAAAGTAGATCAGTTGTCTACCAGTGAGTCTAATGGTACAAACTTGACTGAAGGACGGGGCGCCTTGACTATAGCTTGTACACACACAGAGTTGCCCCCACCTTCGCTTCTAGCGTTAAGGCACTTATCCGCGTCTTCGTTTAAAAAACGCTGGATTTCAAGCCTCTCTAAAAAATTTAGTCCGCTACCTTTAGACATTTGATGTAGAAAAGCAACCTGGTGATGTTGATTATGGCCCTCCGTAATCGTGTGTTGGTAAAACTTGCTGTCCTTGCGCACAAGATGCTCTGCCAATCTGGTAGAAAAACTGCGCCCAGTTTGGCCTAAATAGGCGCTTTCACACTCACCACACTTTAATAAGTATACACCATTTCGGTCTCCCACCTCTACTTCATCTTTATATCGGGACAAGGTGTGGCGCAGTGCACCACAACTGCTATAAGCAACGTTGTGTCCATTAGCTTTGATGACTTTAAGCAATTTTTTCAGAGACCGATCCTATGTACGGTATAGAACGCCAAGATTAGAAAAACTTAATATTAGAAAAATGCGTTGTGGAGTTTCAAGCGATGAAATAAAACAGAGGCACTCCACTAATGGTGTGTATTTAACATAGCCAGTTTTTTTATCTTAACAGATCATCGAAAGAGTTAGGAGACAGCGGTTACAGTTTTGTCGAAAACCGCTGTCTCCTGACTCTTTTCTTTGCTGCTCGTCGGCTTTGATCTGTTAAGATTGAAAGCCAAATATACATCATTAGTGGAGAGACTCTATTTCATTAATATTAGATTGTTCTGCAATGAAGCAAGCATTCCATAGGAAATTCGCCCGTCTTGTGGTTCTCCGCACCAAAATTATTAATTAATTTTTTACTAGTCATTTATTTTTTAGTAAATAATAAAAATGCATATCCAATTTTCAATTACGGGTGTATTTTATTAAACCTTCCTTTATATTTGTCATGTTTAGTCAATACAATCAAAATTTAAAATACGTATGATAAAACCATTAATGTGGCTTGAACTGTGCTTGGTTTTTGATGGTTTTGGCTTTACTTGGTGTACCTATAATTGTTTTGTTATAAAATTTAATTTGTTTTTATAATTGATTTAAAAATTGATATTTTCGTATTAAAATACAACGCATAATAAAACAATTTACATTTTTTTTTAATATTCATGCATGTATTAATATTTGTCTCTTATTATTTTTCGTTGTATTTGCTTTCCATGCCAGGAGGGCTAGATGTGTTTTATGAGACAAAATATTCATCCCTCCCTTGTTGACACCCTTTCTAATTGAAATATGAACTGTAGAGATTGTTTCGGAGAGAGAAGGAAAATACGAGTTTATTCTAGCTTTCTGTACCTCCAGGGATACGACAAAAAATTATTTTTGCCTAAACTTTTAGCAAATTTTCAAGAGACCTGTTTTTTAGAACGATGTGGGAGAACGTGATGATTTTACTTGTGTATCCATTTCTGAAAAAAAAAGTCGGAAAGAAACAATTATTTTCTGTGATGAGTCGCTGAGTGTTAAAAATACCAGAAGGTTGATTTTGCCCCTTCCCAGATTCACTCCCCCTAGAGTTGTGAAAAAGCAAAAGCAATTAGGATATTCCCCTGGAGCCCTACTTTTTTTTCTTCGAGTTCTACTGGAGAAAAAAATCATTCCAACTGATTTATTTAACTTCATTCTCTGTCGTTTCACAAATGAGGTTCCCGTTGATTTTTCTTACTTCCTTCTTTTTATCAGATTCAGAATAATTTTTTTATTCATTAGTATCCAACTTTTTTTAGCCGCTGTGTACAATGTATAATTGAACCTTTTGTTATTGAAATGGATTGAACAATTTCCCGATCGTTCAGCGATTTCCCGATGATTAAATTTTATAATTTACACTTAGTTAACTAAAAATGGGGCAATATGTTCCATTCTCTCCAATCAATATTCTTTCTGACTTTTGTCCGCTTTTTAAAAATTACTTGATCTTGCCTTATTAATAAACGTTGTGTCGTAATAAGCGTTTGTGTCTTAGTGGTGTAAAAAGTGATCAGTGATATTGGAGATTTAAAAATTGTATTCTCTATATTCTGTTTCAAACTAATAAAAATTCTGGCACGGTGGTCCGCATATCGGGCGAAATTCCTTTGGAATGCGTGTTTCCGTGCTTAAAAATTCATTACTTTTTTAAGGATCCTATAATTTATAATCTGTTTATAAGTCTCTAAATATTGTTGCCGTATTTGGTAGACAGATTTTAGTCCCAAATGTTATCCGAATTTATACGCAAAAACATGTGACCTATTTCCAGAAGTAAATGTTTTAATTTTATTACATACTTGGTGATAAACTTTTTGAAATCTGTAAAACGTGTGCGTCCCTAGTGACATTTGAAGATGCAACCTTTGAGTTAGGTATCTGGCGTATTTGTAATAAAACTGAAAAAGAAATGCAGAGCGGAAGTTAAAATATGTATAAGAAGGAGAAAGTACAATTTCTATCCTTACATATAAGTATATTAAACTTATTTTATATATTAAAAAATTGGGACATTGTTGGTTTTAATAATTATTTACTTTTTATTTTATAATTTTAAACATTATATTTGATCTAATTACTAACTCTAACTCTTATATTAAACCACTACTCTAACTCTCTTCTCTTGGCTATATTGACACAGACTCCTCATTAAAGCGAGAAAGTACTAAAACTATATAGAAGTTTTAAAATATTTATTTCGTGTTTATTGCTTGTGCAGCAAGTTTTAATGTATTGTGTTTTAGAATGTATTTATGTTTCATGAAAAACCAGACGATTAAAATTTAAAAACTGAAATAAAACTTAAAAACAATAAAACTTATCTGCATCTAAAATGTTTTTAGTTTATTATTAAAAACACTATAAAACTGTTTTTAAAACGTTTTCTAAAAGTTTTAATACTTTACAACCGGACTTGACACCTTTAAATCTGAAAACTAAGCAGACTAGAAACTTTGTACCTTAATATATTCAAACATAAAGTTTTCGGTTAAGTTACCAAAGTATAGGCAACTTAACATATTACCTTACAAAGTAGGATCTCAGGTGTTGCTTAACTGTGAGAGTTAACATTTGAAAGTCTCTTAAATTTAACACCAAAATTTTAGCAATAAATTCTTAGAGGAAAATTATAATGTGTTTTATTCTGAAATTTGTAAACTGTATGTTTATTCGGTTAAAAGGACTCTTTTAGAAATAATTGTACATTACCCAACTATAAAGATTTTGCCGGTAACAAGTCGTATGTAGTGTTTTCGTCTGTGTTACTAATTCAGCTTGATGACGAAAAATAGATTTCGTGAAAATTTATGTATATATAAGCACGCTATCTCTCGAACGGAATTATAATATTACATCAAACTTGGTACATTATTAAGACAGCATTATACAACCTTGGTAGAACACGAACCCTATTGAAAACCAGGTATTTATGGTACATCGTCGGATAACCCTGAAATTCGGCCTATAAACAACTTATGTCGAGTTGCGTATCGTTTTGCGATGTTCCTGGAGGTGCTGAATCCCATAAAACCGATGCGGAGGAAAAAATGCTACTCAAAGCTAGGGTTCCCAGGTTCTAATCTTGGTACCGGTGCTAATTTTTATCGTCTTATTTACAGTATTTATGTTTATGACTTAAATAATTCTTAACTCTTAATCATTTTGGCGCGGAGGTCTGCAAGCCTGTTCAGTTTTCTATGATTGCGCAATTTTTCTTTAAAAAGTTAGAAATAAAAACAAGTATAATTATAATTATACTTAATTAACAAGTAATAAATCTATTAATCATACATAAAAATTGTATTGTAAATTTGATCATTAAATAGATATAATAGATTAAAGGAACTTTCTGGTGCAATGTTTTTTTTATTGGGGTGGAATCTTCATTGACATTTTAGACTGGCAGAAAAGCCGAGTATATTCATAAAGTGTTGTTTGTTAAATTAAGTTGGGCTCACTCTATATAACAATATTGTCGTGTTTAAATCTTTCTTTTTGCAGTCTCTTAACTTGTCATTTTGGTTCTGGCAGATAGCCAAATCAAACTTATTTCTTAACACCCTAGATTCCAGTTAGTTTATTCTTTCTTTCGTGTGGATGTAATTTGTTTATAGTACTTTACCTGTCTACAGTAAAAAGTAATTCTACTTATATACGAAATTGCTTTTTATTCGTCTTTATGATTCTAAATCTCTTGCCCTCTTTAAAACGATAAAAGATTTAACTCCTAGACAACGCTGGTTGCTAAAAGGCTTCGAAAAGAAAATAATAATCCTTCAAAGTCAAACCATGTATAATAGAGAACCAATCAATAACCAGAACAAACAAGTATTATTTAAGATCTTTGATTTTTCTCGGTAAGTTCTCTAAAACTAGCATACACATTTTTCTTTACACAAAAAAACCTAATTAAATAAAATAAATATTAATTTAATACTTGTTTTACAAAAAATAAACAATTATGACGGATGTGTATGCCATAATAGTAATTTATATGTGTCAAAGTTTGGCCAACAAGTTAAAAATTATCTCACTTTTATTTTTCTTTGAACTTCCATAGTCAATTTAGTGAGATAGATACAAATTTTTATCGCGAATATCTCCACATAAATTAAATCAGGGTGATGTAGTTGAAATGTACCACCTCGCATAAGAATATTTAATATTAGTATAATACAATTAAAAATGTTATTAATAACATTTAAATATTATTAAAATAATAATATTAAAAATTTAATGTTATTTATTTATTTATCTGTATCTTTTCTGTTGTTCTTTACATGTATACCTATATTGGCTGCAATGCACCCTAAGCGGACATTAATGTATTTATTAATATAAATAAAAATACTTGATTAACAGTCAACTGAGCAGTGAAGTAAACACTGCTAACCGCACTAACAATACCAAAATTCTCTCGAAACCTTTATTTATTTAAACTATAGCCGGCTTTCGATCTCACCATCATCGTGAGTGCCGGAGAGTTTACGAATAAGAACCCTACTCTGACTTTTAGGCAAGTCATACACTGGGCTACTAGTATGCTGCATGACTGGCGAACTAATCCTATAGCGTATTACTCCGCTATATTATGACCCTGCCTAAAAAAGTCAGCCTAGGTGTTTCCTTCGTAAATTCTCACTCATGATGATCTTGATTAAGTAAAGGTTCGTGGAGAGATTTTTATCTCTCCACATATATAAAATATTATATATTTTAATCTATTAAGCAAATTTATAACTTGCTACAATAAAACAAGAGATAATTACGTTTAAATGAGGGACATCGCATGGCAGGTATATAATTAGAATGAATGCAGCTTGATCCGGTAAAATTTCATTTCTCCTTCCTAGGCTAGATTGATCCTGAGAGCTATTAATCAGGATAAAGATTACAATATGATATTAAAGCTCCTTGACAATGCTGATAATTAATAGATTCTAGATGAGAGAAAGGATTCGACATTTCATAGATTACTTCAGCAATTCTCACTTCGCCATCATTAAATATTCATGCTCAAATTACCAAAGAAATTTCCCCTAGAAAAAAAAACCGTGAAGGATTTATTGAAATATTTTTCTCACTTCTTTAATAATACTTTTTTCTTAGAAAGATATTTCCTACTGAGAGGAAAAATATATAAAGGTTATACATTATTTATTTTTTCTTAACTCAAGTAACTTGAGGAAAAACTGCGGGAATAGCAGTAAATCTGATGAGGGGGGGAACAAAAGGAACATTTTGGGGCGAGAACGTGTTGCCTCCGTTGTATTTCATCTTGGTTATTATTGTATTTATTTTTATATAGTATATAATGCCCGTTGTGTTAACCTGCCTTCGTCTATACGGTGGCGAGGTTAGACTTAAGTTATGGTGTTAAATTTAGAACGGCAATGAATTGATTTAAGGGTATATGTTTCAGTTATTTTACCATTTTTTTTTTATTTATTCTACACTAATTATAAATTTTATTAATGTATTTATCTATATTACTTTTTTTCTTTCGAACTGTCATTTTCACTCGACTGTTTTTTTTATTTTTGCTTTTATATCATTATTTCATTATATACGGAAAATTATTAATTTTATTACTTACTGTGACAATTATTTCTTTTTTAATACCGTAGTTATTATTTTTTTATTCTAATGTGCTACATTATATAATTATAAAATATAATTTATTAATAATCCCGCAATGCTGTAGTAAATGCATAAAAGGATAAAATATGAAATATAATTAGAAAAAAACAAAGGAATATAAATTTTAAAATACTATACACATTACCTTAGTGTTCCTATAATGTGATCTTGATCATTTGTATTTTTGATACTTTTAACATTTATCGGAACCTTTAAAGGAAGCACACATGTTGTATGCTTCCTTAAAGAGTTCCGATAATTCGTAGTAAAGCCGACACTTTTTGGTCTTCGTGAATATTTGTAATTTTTTAACTCTAGTATAATTTAAAAATTGTTCTATAATTCGAAATTTAAATAAACAGAATCTCGACAGTTCATATTTTACTTACCGTGTTTTCAATCCATAGAATATCTTTTTCAATTAATATAATCTCGTATTCTATTAATAATTCTTATGTTTTACTCCCATTTGCTATCAATGAGGACCCATTGTCCTATAATATTTATTTTCAATAAATATAATCTTGGTAATTACTATGTTTTTTGATGGATTGAGGTGTGGAGTGCTATGGTAAGAAGATATAAAATCAAACAAGTTTTCGTCTCTCCACTCATTAGTGGAGAGACGAAAGCTTGTTTAGTTATATTTCTTCTTTTCCATGTTTTACTTCCATTTACTACCAATGGAAAATCATTGTTCTCTAATATGTTTTTTAATTAATTTTATTTGGCTATTATTTATGTTTTACTACCAGTAGAAATCCTTTTCTATGTTTTTTCCCTATTGAGTTTGCTGCCTTTCTTTTTTTATAATCTGGATAATTCGTTCCTATATGAAGAATGGATTTATTCATCGGTTCTTTTGAGGTACAAAGTTATGAGTTTCAACTTATTTATAAAAAAGTATTAAAAGAAAGTGAAATTAGAAGTGTATATAATATTTTATTTATAATTTTTTGAAAAGGGGTCTATGCTATTCTTAAATTCTCATTTTGGTTTTTCGTATTTCTTTATTCAAATCAAGCTTTAATATATTCCATCTTCATCAGTATCCAATATATATGAAAATCTATAAATATCAAATCAGTTTTTAAGCTTTAAAAACATAAGGATGAAAAAATCATTGAATAAATAAAAATATCCTTAGAAAATTATGAAAAAAGAGAAAATATTTATTTTGATTTATGTATTTTAAAATATTCTTTAGGGGGTGGTGAACGGGGTTAGAAATACCTTATATTTTCTTTAGGGGCTTTAGAGGCGGCGAGAGAGCTAGATGCTACAGGCGCTTTATATTCTGACCTAGGCTTGGAGTGGTAGGTTGAAGGATTTGACCCAGAGCTGTTGGGCTGAAATTCCTGCTTCCTTTACTATTCCTTTTGTAACTTTTTATTTTTATTAAAAAATGTTTTTATTTTATTTATCTGTATTTGTATTTATTATAAGATAAATATATTTTTCTTACAAAAAATATTTTATTGTGTTTATCCTATATTTCTTTGTTCCTTTTATATTTTGACTAATATTATTATTTATTATTTATCAATTTTAGAGTTATAAATCAATTCTTTCTATTTACATCAATTTATATTTTGGAGATAAAAGGTTATAAAGTAATATTTTAGATACAATTCCAATGAAGGGTAATTCTTTCAAACAAGGATGTTGTGTTTTTTATTTAATATGAATGTTACAATTAATATTTTTAATGTTTTTGTTAAAAATAATTTAATTTGTAATGTTACAAATAATTGGTTGCTGTAGAGGAACATTAAAGCTACCTAGGTAGATTAATTTTGATTAGGAGATAACTTACTGAATTAATAGTACACAGAAGAACCCTTTGCTTTGTGGCTCCAGCAAAGCTAATAATTGCGTGATGGCAATAATGGTAACGCCCGTTTAAAGCTGTAAGGCTAATCCGGTGTATCCCCTGCGGGAACGACTTCAGGTGGTGAAACCTTGGAGTATAATTTACATAAATATCTCCTACTTTAAATAAATAAATCTTGTATAAACTGAGAGTGTAACCTGAGATGTGAACCCCAGAACTCCGTGGTGTCAAAAGTTGGTATACATATCAACGTTCTAATAGCCTCGACTACGGAAGCGCCTTATAATTACGAACTTTTTTTACTTACGAATTAGAATACGTATTTTCGACTATCCATTTACTAATCTACAAGGTCATTTAAGATTAAAATCGCGGAATATAGTTAATATAATTTACAAAGATCATAATCTCTGTAATTTGTGAATAATTTTAAAAAGTTATATAACTATATTGGTACAAAGGTTTTACTATATGGTAAGAGATTTTATGTGCGATTATAAGTGAAACCATATCTTGGTTTAAGGGCTACTTTGAAGTTTAAAAGTTGTGTAATGTTCTGGGTGAGCTAAATTAAGTCCTTCCAAGCATCACCACTCTTCCCTAACTAAACAGTTAACAGCTAAGAAGGGTGGGTAGCTAGTATATGTATAGTTAGGTACTCTAGCTGATGAATGCACTATTCATTGTATTATTAATTATAAGAATTGAAGAGATAGAGAAGAAATTTATTGGTACCTTTACTTTAATTATTATTTATATATAATTGGCGCAAAAGATTTTTAAAAATCAGTATTTTAAAAAAAATATGAAAATTATTATTTGTTAGCACACTATGTTATGTATAGTGCTATGTATTATATAGTATAGTATTATATATATAGTAGAAGTGCTATGTGTTATGTATAGTATAGAAGTTTTTTCCGTTCCTGGCTAAACCTTTACTCATCTCTTACTTCCTCTAATGTCCTAACATAAAAGTTTTATAACATTCAATTTTTGCAAAAAATCATTTTTCTTGCAACTTTTTGGGCAGTAGTTCCAAAATATTTGACAAAGTTAATAGTTTGTCCTATAGGAAATTTACTTAGCTTTCTAACGAGACCAATGTCACCTTTCTACATTGAACAGTTTAAACGCTATTAACAATTTATGATGTAGGTCAAACTTTTGTTAAAAATATTAAATTTGACTTGTGGAAAACGGTTGGAGATCGGGTTTATATTATAGGACATTTTGTTTTTGTTCCCTTTGAGGAGTTCTTTACATCCTTCTTTGGTGGGCACTTTATATTACCCCTGTGTGTATGTATGTATATGTATATTATATATATATATATATATATATATATATATATATATATATATATATATATAATATATATATATCCTCCCCACTCCCCCCTATATGACTCTAACTTTATAAGCTCATTCTTACTTCGAAAATTTGCTTAAAGTGGTAAGAATGTTTTCCGCTAGAGGACCAGCACCGAGTAAACGCCTACCTTCTGTCTGACTCTCTGTATACCTTACGGCATTCTATACCTATTAATTTTTGGATTGACCATTCTTTTTATTATCGAAGAATCCGCTACCGTCAATACTTGCTGTTGGATATGAATATCCCTGGACCGGTTTCGGCATAACGCCACCATCAGCAGGTGGGGCAACACTCGAGCTCTCAACTAATAAAGTTATATCAGTGATTAACTTCTAGTCTCAATGGGCTCGTCGTGCTCATTGAGACTAGAAGTTAATCACTGATATAACTTTATTAGTTGAGAGCTCGAATGTTGCTCCGCCTGCTGATAATGAAGTTGTGCCAAAACCGGTCGAAGGATATTCATATCCAACAGCAAGTATCGACGGTAGCTGATTCTTCTATTGCTCCTTCAACTTGCAGTAAATACAACTTATTCATTCTTTAATTATTTAAGCCTCAATCTTCTTTTGATCCTTTGAAATTTAACCGATTATTTTTTAATAATTTAATAAGTCCAGGGATATTTTATTAGGCACTACCTTATTTTATGTAGAAGAAAGATTATATTATTAAATATATTTATTATTTCTGAATTTATGCGTGAAAAGAAAGTAATACATCAAGTTTCATTGTAACACAAATTGCTCTTGTAAGAAATAAAATATAACTGTAAAAGATTTTATTTGTATACACTTATTTAAGAATAAATCATTTAAAGAGTTCATTGAAGACGTTTCTTTTACATAAAAAGCAAAAGCCTTTTTTATAAACTTTATTTCTTAAGAAAACATTGCTTATTTTCGTTTAATCTTGGTTCTACTTTTATTTGATGCGGTTATATTTTTATCTTTATCACAATTTACCTTTGAGCATAGCATGTTGCTAAATTTACGTGCTATTAAATTTTATTTTTGACCTCTTTAGGTGATTAGGGTGTTCAAAATATGCGTTAAAATGGCAATACCATTCTTAGTACATTTTATTTATATGGATTTTGAGTTAACTTTGAGGTTGTATAGTAGCTATGAGGATGTTCTTTAGTACGTTGGTGGAGTTTCTGTTCAACTAATGAAAGTTATCTTATTCAAATCTTAATACTTAAATCAATTATGCTTTTAATACATACTGACTTAAAAGGGCTCTTCTAAAGATTTTTCATCTTGAAAAGGGCATCTGTTACGTTGCCTGTTCTGCCTCAATAATAGAAGGCTACAAATATGTATATTGAAATTAAAGCACTAATTGATGGATGATAGTTTTATTCATCTTTCTATATTTTATGGAGAATTTCCTCAATTACTGTCACATGTTCGCCCAGGTGTAGATACCTTTTCATCCCACCCTTGCATATGAGGTGTGAGATAACGCAAGGGACTCTGTAAAATATTCATATTATCTTTGGAATTCCCCCTAACATCTTACACCATACTCTTAAGGGATTTCCCCTTTATTTAATTTACGGTGGTTTCTACTGCCCTTTTTTTCTATCTTTTAGCCTTTAATTCTTTTTTCGTAGTTTTGGTTTATCTGTTTAAGACTTTTTTAGAGGTTGAAATAAATTTTATGTTTAGGGTATATTTTTTTGAAGTAAAATTTTATTGAGAGATATTTTATAATTTACACTTGACCCGTGTGTGTAAATTCCTAGACAAACGTTTATAAATATGCATTATATGTATACGCACTTGACGTGTGTGCAGTATGCTATATTTATTATATTCATCACTTAAATGCTGAACTTAAAGGGAAAATTATAATTTTTCTGACTCTTTGTTAGGATTTAAAATAAAATAAGTAAAATAGTTTTGCTAAAATTTGGACAAATATTATGCTAGATAAATAAAAGAAAAAGGTACATCTAAAACTTGAAGGTAACTTGCAAAAATTACATTTAATTTAAATTTTAAGGTTTTATTCTTTCATTTAAACTTTAAAAATTTCCCGAATATTAAAAAAGTTATGATACTAAAAATAATATTTTTTAGTTTCCTTTCAAGATGTAATTTAAAAAATATTTGAAAATGTAACAAAAAAATTATATTGCAAGCAAAATTAATTTCTTTACATGAATAAAAAGATCTTATTTTTGTTGAATTGATTCGTGCTATGCCAGGAGGAGTAATAATTTGGCAAAAACTTATCAAAAAGTTTAATTTTATGATAATTTATTTATATTTGAATAAAGATATAACTATAAATTTATTCAATATTATTCTGGATAAAGGATAATCGATGACCATTATATTTATTGTTTTAGAGCTTCATCCTTTTTAACTAAAATAATATTTATTTAAATTAAATCATTTTAAATTTGATCCCTGTATTATAAAAAGTACATTAAAGCCAAATAAACCTTTAAAATCTATTTCTAATACCTTTTAGGCCATCTAAAGTTTTGAAATGTTAAAGTAAAATCCTTAAAACAGAAATAAAGGATTAAAACGGCCAACTTAGAGAAAACGAATATCGGGAAATGTCAATTAACTCTAGAAACTGAGTAGTTCAAGTCCTTCTATTCTTCTATAAATTCAATGCTGGGGTCACAATCTGGCCCAAGTTTAACCCTTTAAGGACCAAACCTATTCTCTAAAAGCTTCATGGAGTTTTCTCCAATCATTGGATTATCTTCTTAAATTGTTTTTGTGGAAAAATCTTTTCTCAGTATTGTGACAATGGCGTAAAAATTTCTGTCTATTGTTATGTTTTAGTTATCAACGTAAATTTATTTTTCTTATTATTATTTTTCTTAATTGTCTGTTAAAATATTATTGATAAGAATACAATATAAAATAATCGGAGCAAAAGAATAAATTATAGGTATTTGTGAATTTTGTTCATAAAAAAGTAATTTTCCGAGGCAGGTTGTAAATAGAAAATATTTTAATACATTTGCCGTTGTGAAAGAAAAAACTGGCTTTACTGAAAATTAACATAATGCATTAAAATAATAATAAACGTAATATATTAAATGCCTATTTTAGGGCCTTTCGGCCCATCAGGGTATTTAATTAGCAGAAACCACCTCAGGTGGGTTGTATCTATGGTTCTCTAAGAATTAATTAAACTTACTGAAACCTTTTTAATATCAATACTATTTATATAATCTTAGAGCATAGCATAGGGCTGTGAATCCCGGACCTGCAGTGCCGAAATTGAGTGCCTAAACGAGCCCTGCCACGGGGGCAAATCATAAGATAATGGATAAAAATACGAAAATGTAATTACTTGTAAGGATGAAAACATTTAAGAAAAACATTCATTAAAATTTTAAGTTTAGTGGGTAAAGGCGATAAAATATTGTTGTTAACTTCTATTTTAGTGTCTATCTTAAAAAAAGATTAACTGACAGTACGTGCAATATTTTTTAATTTAATTAGTCTTGTATGTTCTTGATGTTTTCAATTTTGCTGTTGGTCCCGGTCCTTTCTCTTTTTCTAACTCAAAAGCTTTTAGTATATAGTATAGGTATTATATAATTAGGTGTATATAATTGGTATTATTGTTTTAATAAAATTATGTTTTATTAATTTGAGGACGGGCGAAGCGTGTCCGATGTAGGTAGGGCAAGCTTAGCAAATCCTTTGTGCTAAGGAAAAATTCCTGGGTACCTCGTGCCCGCTTTTTAATCAAATTAAAAAAATAATAAAATTAAACTATTTTATAATAAAAATCTCTGATTATTGTTCAATGATAGCTTAAACCCCATGATTTAATGATTTTTAAAAAAATATTGCCCCTTGCTGTCTTTTGTATTGCTTATGTACAAATGTATATCATCACTCTGCAATTTAAGAGTGATATTATACAATTCAGATACTTAACTACGCCTTCAAGGTACTGCTACTAAATAGATAACAAGTTGACTTCGCCTCCCAGGTGCTACTACTAGATAGATAACTCATTAACTATTTAAAGAATTTTTTTTTTCTTTGAGAAATTGCTCAAACTTTATTATTTTGCTTAAACTTAGGATAGTCTATTTCATTTATATGTTTATATTCTTATATGTACTTGTAGCCGACAAGTTTTTTATTGTGTAAAAACTTTGTCACATTTTACTGTTTTAATTTCTATAATAGAATTTCTGCAATTATCATCATTATCATAGTCTGTCAACTGTCATCATAGCTATGAACATGATAACTAAGATTATTTTCTTAACGAAAATCAGAGGGCTGATTTAATTTCTTCAAACTACTTTTCAGTTTCATTGCCTTTTAGAATGCATTGTTATTCAAAATGGTATGTTAAGGCTTGTTATGAACTCGTCAATGAATAGATGTCAAGATGTCAGAAAGTTTTAAAATAAATATAAAAAAAGGTAAAAAAGTAATACTCTGTCCCTCTATAAATTTGCATTTCATTTATAAAATTTTCTCTCTGGAGGGAGCTTAAAAACTGAAAGTAAAGCTATCAAAATATAAGAAGTTTTTCATGAGTTGTTTCTTGTTATTACTTTTTTCAAGCCGTAAAAAATGGAAACTTAGAGCTATTATAGTGACCGAATAAAGGATTATGCTAAAAGTAAAAGTATAGTAAAGGACCGAACCTTCCTTAAAGACGATAAAGAAAAACAGGGGTTTGCGAGTCTTTTAAGTCCAGAATTATTAAAACGAGGCACAAAATTCTCCCTCATAACAGAGTTTAGAGGTAAAACTTTTTGCCAAAGATTATGACTGTCACTATATCGAACGTCACAATTTTTACGAAGAAAAAAAAGTTTAAATCTTTATTGGAGAGTTCAACAAAAATATTGTTTCAGGCTTTTTTTCGGTTTTCGTTGAGGCTAAAAGTTTTAGTCTTCTCTAGAGGTCGATCTCTCATAATCTTCTTTCTAGAAAAAAAAGTTGTTTTAGTACTTCAGAAGTTAAAACGTAGTTTGGTCAACTCGTAAGTAAAGTATCCTTCGTCCGAGGACAGACGCTAAGCTCTCATTTCACTCTTCTTATTCTCCGAAGAGATTAAATTTGCCAACTTTTTCAATTTTTGTACAAAACTTATTCTCTCTTTTTAGATTATTACATTTTTGAACTAAATTTTTTGATTCGACTTAATTATAAAGAAGGAATCGTTTGTATCGCAAATCTACATAAATAGGAATACGTAAGTCCAAGAACCACAACTGAAAAACATTACTCATTTGTACTGCTTCAAACAATTTCTTTAAATATATTAAATGATAAAAAAACCCATAGTTTTCTTATCTCCAAAAGAAGACTATGAGATTTTTGAGAGCCTCCACTCTCGAGTGTAGGCTTTGGTATAATAACCCACGCTCAAAATTTCAGAGAATAGCACAAATTTCAGGTTTACTTTTGGGTTCCTTGTTAGTCGTGTGCAAAATTCGAAGAGAACATTATTCTGTTACAATTTTAAAAAAAAAACGAGCGTTCAATTGTTAAAATCAGATTACTACTACCAAAATAATAGCATTGCCAAATAAACTAAAAAAATGATCAATATTTGCAAAGTCAGCGAATTTCTTTAAATAAATGTCTACGTTTCGTGCATTCTTTTAGTATTTAAAAGTAATTATTATTCGGATAACTACAACCAAAGTTATAGTATTTGCAATATTACTTTTGCAATTAGAAAAAAATAATTTTAATAATTCTATACCTTTGGTTGTAATTATCTCACTGTAACTTTTCCTCATGTATACAGTATGTATATAAGAAAAGTATTATGTTAGCGAAAATCTGAAACGGGGATTTCAACTTAAATATAGGTTTTAGGTATTTCTAATGCCTCCGGAGTAGTTTTCACAAACTTGTCTATCTGTATGTGTGTTATCGTAGCTCCCAGGGTATTTACGCTAGAGAGTTGAAACTTGTTCCATTAATCAATCTTTAGGTCTAGTTTATGCTATTCGGCAAAACTTTAAAAAAAATCATAAATCGAAGAAATTTTTTTTATCGATTTGAGCTTTCGTCATATATAAGCCCAACATAAGTGCCAAGGTTCAACTCATTATCAAAATAAGTTTAATTCTATATAATCGAATGACTTATGTATACAATTTTTAAAAAATCCAACACTAATCGATTTGAATTGTAATTTGGTATAAGTATGTCCCTTTGTGTCATAAATAAATACTAAGTAAGTTTCGTTTTAATGCGGCAAGTATATCCACGGATTTTGTTGTGTAATGAATGTTAAGCAGCATCGAGCAAAGTCAGTGCTTGGATGGGTTACCGCTGGGAATCAAATTAATATAATTACTGTTTGAAGACGAGAAAAGCAACTCCGAAGACGCGCTGCTGTACATTTGCTGATTTTTATATTCTGAGCGTAGCAAATTCGATGTGACAGAAAAAAGTTTCGAGTGACCCCGTACCCAATTCTTTTAAATTACTTAAAAATACACAAAAAGTAGACATTTATTGGAATAATTCGTTGACTTTGCTAATATGAAGAATTTCTTTGGTGAACTTGCCAATGCTATAACTTTAGTACTAGTTATCTGGTTTTAACGAATCAACGCTCGTCTCATTTGAAATTTTGTCAGCTTTTAAAAATGTTATCTTCTAGTTTTGCACTCGACCAACTGGAAACCACTTATTTTAAGAAACCTCATCTATGCGAATTTTTAATATTTTAGCCTGTGCAATTATATAAAGAGGTTCACTCTGGACATACAGAATGTGGTTTTTCTTTATAACTTGATCTATATTTTCAGAAAACATTTGTTAAAAGTCAGTCATACAAAATAAGTTACGTTTTTTAGGTTTGGCTCTTAAATATATGTGGTGAATTTTAAAACTACCTTGGTTGTGAAGTATCACAACCAAATCAGTTTCTAAAGAATAACATGTTTATAATAAGATTTAGGCAAGTGAATTGAGGTAAGAGTTATGTTAACTCTAGTATTTCCTTACATGCAATTTTTTATATCATTTTCTCATTAATTTCTTTGTGAAACCATTATCATTTTTCAAAAATTGACATTTGGATTCGTCAAAAAAAAGTATAAAAAGAGAACGAAAAAAAGAAATGCCCCGAAGCTAACCACTTAAAACTTTAGGCAGGCATTAATCTGTGAAAGAGTTTAAAAAAGTAAAAGCCGTAAGAGAAACACTGTAGAGCTGTATAAACAGCACCGTACTAAACCCTGGCGTTTTGCTCTTCGACCTCTGACCTCCCTTTCCAGATCAAAAGTTAACCAGACATGGAGCAAAAAAAAGTTTGTGACTAAAAAAAAGTCACTTAATATAAATGCGACAGAAAAACAAAGTAACTGTAACACTGCAGGAAGTACATTTAAACTTTCAAAACATCTATAAAAACTTTTATGTACCTTTCGGTTAGTAGCTTACTACGAGAAATAAAAACTTAGTTGCGGTGCAACTATATAAAAATACCGTGCTTTCCTAAACCATTGAATTTAAGATACTTTTACCGCATTACCTCTTTGCTCGTGTTTACAACTTAGCTTAGATTCTAAAAGAAACAAAGTGAAAACAATACAGTAAAGTCCAAAAACAGTATAAGGTTATTTTATTAATTTTTAACAGTAGTTTGTTATTTCTGTTCCTAGTTTACAGGATATCTGCAACATATATAATTTATAAGCAAAGAATCACTTATAATTAATACATTAAAACTTATTTGCACTGTATTACACAAATTAATATTATATAGCGATAATGTTTCTAACAATTGCCAATAACAATTGTTAATGATTTTCTTGTAAAGTCTCGACTTTGTTGATTTAAAAGTCAAATATTAGTTGATTTTTAATATTTGGTATAAAAGGTTGAGTATAGAAAAATGAAAGTATATTATTATTCCTAATAAACCTCCAGGAATATTCAGTTGTCCAGGAGCCAGACCTAATAAATGTGACTCATTTTGGATCTGCTTAAACTAAATTTTATCGAAAATATGCCTTAAAAATTATGAAGAAAAGCACAGCCTGCCTATTTAGAGTGGAATCCTTTTATATGATCGCACAAACTTTAGGTTTTTTGAAATAAGCGAATAACCACCAATAAATCGAGTGGTTATTCATCAAAATTAAAAGACTATACAAATGAAGTATTAGTATATTAGCAAAAAGATTTTAAAATGCACAAAACGTAGACATTTTTTGAAAGACATTCGCTGACTTTGCAAAAATTAATATTTGTTTGGTGATTTTGCAAATTCCATAACTTTGGTCGCAGTTATCTAATTTTTGTGAATAAACACTTGATTCAATGGAAATGTTGTCAGCTTTAAAAAATTTCATCTTGAAGTTTTGCACACAATTCACAGGAAACCACTTTTTTCTAGAATCCTAAAATTGATTTTTGACCGTACGCGATCATTAATGAAAAGATATATTTTAGGCTCAGTAGGCACACTAAGTTTTCTCTCTATAATTTTTGTTAATAAAGTGAAGCGGTAAAAAGTGAGTCACGTTTTTTAGGTCTTGCTTCTAGGCAATTTAGGAAATACCATGCCCGCCAAGTCTAGCGGTCACTGTCGTACCAACCTTTACTAGAAGCATTTCGAAGCTATTTTTATCCCCCTCGTATCTTTTTGTTCAGCAATCATTTTAACCGCAACTGAAAGATCTTGCTGAGCTGACCAATTCTACAGAATTTCATTTCTTTTCCATTCAAACGTTATGAGATATGGAGGCTCAAAGTTAGGCAATTTTAACACTCATTCATAAAAATTCTAAGGCATTTTCTGCTAACTTAGACACTTAAAAATTGATGTATAGATAAATTTTTATGTGAAAATTAATAAAAAAAATATCAAAATCTAATATTTGCAGTAAAGGTATAAGTTTCAAGCTGAGAAAAAAGTTCCTAATTAAGCTTGTTAATATACGAGGTCTTGGCGGTTTCACTTTGTGACTTGGCTATTACGCAGCTTGAGGTAGTGTGGTACTAAAGGTCCAGTATAGAGTGTATAGACAGTAGACATGCATTATAAACATACATTTAGCCTACTTAATAAGCGCACTATGCACTTCTGTGTGTGCTGCGTTGTGCCCAAGAAACAAAGTGAAACCGACAAGACCTCGTATAATTACAAGCATAATTAGGAACTTTTGACTTGGCTTATCCAATGATCTCACAACTTTTACGCAAGACTTGGCTCCTTTTTTTACACGCATGTATTTTAGTTGGGATAATTCTTTCAAGACTCTATAAATTTTGAACTTCTGATATTTTGACCATGTGCCCAAAATGGAAAGTTAAAATATAATTTTTATAAACTTTTTGTCATTAAGCCAGCATAACTTAAAATATAGCCCTTAATTGTGAAGAAAATAAATAATAAAATTAAGATGTAAATAAATATTAATTATTTATGAAACTAATAACATGTAAGTACGTATTGTAGGTTATTCTAGGACCAATCTTGTTGGTTTGTTTACTATATTATGTATTCATTCATTAGATAAATATACATATGTTAGTACATCAACACGACCATATATGTTTTACTCTTAAGGCTTAGCACAATTCGCTATAAAAAATCTTGCTACAAAGTAACAGTGTAAACTTTTTCTTCAAATGTTTGCTCTTTCTAAATATTTTTTTCTTTTCTTTTATACTAGGGATTCCGGTATTATTTTTTCTAAATACACCAGTTGCTAAAAAGAAGAATTATTAAAAAATATAGAATATAAATAATGTAAGTCCAAATTCAAGTATGCACAAGTTTTGAAACAACAATTTTTCCATGGCACCTTGTATCTGTGTCAGAAAAACAAATGGCGAGATACTATAACTTGACAAGCCTTGTACTTAAAAAAGCTTTTCATTTTAACTAAAGTACAAAACTAACAAAACCCTTTAGCATTTCTCTTTTTCTTTTACTTCTTCTCATTTTTTTTTTTTTTTGTAAAACCGTTGGGATTGTCTTTTCTTGTTACTCCGTATTTTTATTTTTGTTATATTTTAGCTTAAAACATAAGAGAGGGTTTAAGGAAAATATAAACATGGTATGTTATTCAGGAAAAGTTTCTTGCTTCGTGACTTTTCCTTTTTTAAGTCAACATTCAACAGCTTTTGTTGATAGAATAAAAACAAACAAGGATTTATATTTGTATCCATTAGTTTATAAACAAGGCAATGTGACCTGTTCTACTAGTTGATATTTATAAAACCTTGTTTGTTCATTGAAAAGTTGATAAATTTAGAATCTTTCCTCTTTAACTTTTTTGTCTAGTAAAATAAACAATTTTTATTTTACTACAGTTGGTAAAATTGCTGTGAACGCAGCGCAAAGCGTATACCCTTTTTGAAATGGGATTTCAGGCATATATTTTATACTTTTAATGATTTAGCTTCAAAAATATAGCATACTTTTAATGATTTTGCTTTGAAAATATAACATACTTCTATTGATTTAGCTTCAAAAAATTCTAAAGCAGGGGTTCTCAAACACTTTTTGTCATCAAACACCCAACATTACATTTGTATAATGCATTTATATTGGGGAGGGGGGTTAATGTCTTTACAACAGTTATTATGAGCCCCAGATATATTGTGCGTATTACCAATACGACAGGGCCAAAAAAGGAAAAAATAAATGGTCTCCTTTTTATTTACTACTAAAAATTTATTACTAAAAAATTAATTTAAATATTCATTTAAGCTCATTTGAAGCGCTTTCTACTTTGTGATATAATATTTATAAACAGATTATATCGATCTCGTAAATACGTTAAGATTATAAATAATGATTGCAATGCCTCGACCACTAGGAGAGTCGAATAGAAACGAGCTACTGCGGCGTTTGTGTAGTATTATATTAGTGATCCCTTGTGTTGCCTTTACGAGTATTATCCATCAAACTGTCAAGAAGTTAGAACTATAGCTACTCGGAGAAAAGAGTAAAGACTGTGGTGAGAAGTGTCAGTAACAGAGTACGATGCATCCATGCTGATGAATGTATTTTAACTTCCTCTCGCATCTATTCTTTAGCAGTAAAGGCTTTTCAATACCTATAATATCTTAACATAATGTTAGGTGAGAGTTTTTTTTACTTTTATAGTATAAGTAAAAGTTCTTTTACCTACTACCGTAGATAAATAAGATAATACCGAAATATCCGTAAACTGTGTTCTACCAAAATTGAAATATCCGTTAGTATATATTTTCAAATAATTCCGATTTAGGCCTTTATAGGCCAAGAGCCCAGGGTGTTTGTTAATAAAAAAGTGTAATGGCTTGAACCGATCTCAATTTTTCGTAAATATCTTCCTGAACAAGGATCTGCAATTCTGCCGACTCGTATCGGATGGGTGTCCCAGGCAGAACGCACTTTACAGGTCAAATTTACCACCGAAGTTAATAAAAAGTGTAATGGCTGGAAACGGGTTTAATTTTTCGTAAATACCTTCCTGAACAAGGATCTGCAATTCTGCCGACTCGTATCGGATGGGTGTCCCAGGCAGAACCTTTGACCCCTAAAATGCGTTCTGCCTGGGACACCATCCGATACGAGTCGGCAGAATTGCAGATCCTTGTTCAGGAAGGTATTTACGAAAAATTGAGACCGGTTCAGCCATTACACTTTTTATTAACAAAACACCCTGGGCTCTTGGTCTATTATATGACCACGAAACTAGTTTTGCTTTTACTGTTTGTCAATATGTATGTGTATGTGTCTTAACTTCTTCTTTTAATAATAATTAATCTTAATCTTACTTAGGTTTTAAATCATTAGTTAACTTATTTAAAATAATTAAATCATGAAATTGTGATTTATGATTATTTATTTATTATAAGTATGAGCATAGAATTATCGTGTCAAGAGATTATGTTGTCAATATCTGCTTATTCTCAAATTTTCACCAAGCTGCGGTTCAAATCCTAGTACATCTATCATTAGTTATAAGTAGGTATTTGTGTGTTTTAAAAAATACTTAATAAGTCTTTAGTAGTATAATCTCTTTGGTGTTTATAAGTTTCTTTAGTAGTATAAGTCTATTTGGTGTTTGTAAGACTCTTTAGTAGTATAACTCTCTTTGGTGTTTATAATTCTCTTTAGTAGTAAGTCTATTTGGTGTTTGTAAGACTCTTTAGTGTATAACTCTCTTTGGTGTTATAAGACTTTTTAGTAGTATAACTCTCTTTGGTGTTTATAATTCTCTTTAGTTGTGAAACTCTCTTTGGTGTCTATAAAATTCTTTAGTAGTATAATTCTCTTTGGTGCTTATACTATTTACAAATGTGATATAACTTATAAAAGCGCAGTGAATACTCAACTCCAACACGTTTGACTATTGATTAGGTAATCAAAGTCTGGCTTTGTACAATAATGGCAAAATCCGGTGTCTAAAATATAATGAGTGTTAGCTAAAAGACACTCTAAACTACTTAAGTGTCCAAAGAAATACTCTGAACAACTAAGCTCCTTATTAGAGTCTTACCTGGGAAAAGTTTCTATATCCCACTTTATTACACTGTCAGTCTTTTAATAATTGTTAACTTTTATTTTTTTTACTACTAATTATATAAACTATTAATTTAAAATAAAATTATATATTTATATATATATATATTATATTATATATATATATATATATATCTATAATGTTTTATTTTAAATTAATAGTTCATATAATTAGTAGTAAAAAAAAAAGTAAAATTAATATATATTATTATATATATATATATTTATATATATATATATATATATATATATATTTATGGATTGACTCTAGCACATCTTATACAGCTGAAACAGCTGGAGCAAGCTTTGCTTTTGACACTACGGAGCATTTTTTTTTTATTTTAACTTATACTTTTACGAGCCTATAAAAGTTAGAACATTTCTTTCAATATTTTTTCATGACAAACTATAAAGAGGTAATCTAGAATCTAGAACATATCTTGAATTTAAGTAGAACTTATCTCTATAAAAAATACACATTTATAATAGTCTCTCGAGCATAGATAATGCTCTATAGAATAAAGAGTGTTGCGCTAAAAAGGAAAATAAATATGTGATGTATTTGTTTATACGTTAATAATTTAAATTCTTAAGATATTTATGTTATTTAAAAAAATATTAGGTATAACAAATTATTATGTATAAATTGGAGGTTAGCCAGGTTTAAACTGTTGTTTTATACAGACTTAATAACAGTTTTTACACTTTTAAAGCTTTAAATTAAAATTAATCGGCTCTTTTATAAGGTTAATAAAACATTATTTTCAGAGGAAACTATAAATATCTATTTAGTGACGTTTTAGTAGTTATCGTTACATGTTTTAAACTGCTGAAACTTTATAATTAAATTTGTTTACTTTGTAATGTGCCCTTTAATTAGATTATTTTGAATATAAATAAATAGTGTCTCCACTATTGTATTAATAAATTTATTCAAGATTTAACTTTCTACCGCATCCGACCATCATCAGTCATTCTTTATAGAACGATCGTTTGAAATGATCACTTTCCAATCTATATAACGCACTCACCAATCTTCTAATCTTCTCAATGAACATAAAACATTGGAAAGTGAGCGTTCTAATGATTGTTCTTATCACTTCTAATGGCAGAAATTTGACACTCGAGTATTTTTTTTATAAAATTCCTTTATTAATATACATAAATTGATAGCTATATTAAAAAAAAAACATTACAAATATTAATTATGCGAAATTTGATAAACAAGTAAGCTGACAACATAAGCTTAAGCTTATGTTGGAGAATAGATCTTTAAAGGTCTATTCTCTTTAAATAAGGCAAAAACCTTGTGGTAAGGAGAAGAGTTGTCTGACTGTCTTGTCTACAAGGGACATTTGCTAATACTCCTCATATAAAATCCTGTTTTTTGCACATGGAGCTTGTTATATTAAAAATTAAATAATATTAAAAAAATAAATTAAATAAAAATTATTGAAATAATAAAACTTTAACAAAAACACATAGGTGGAATAATAAACCAAGTCTAGCGTAAAATGCTCCTTTCCCTTACTGGTCCTCAGCTTTATAATGGTCAAGTTATAAAGTAAGTACAGTATATAGTGTCGGGGTTAAGTAGTTAAAGGGATGAAGGAGGATAATCTAAAAAATAATCTCATTTACGCCGTAGGTATAGAGGACAAGTATTGTGTTTGCAAAAAATTCGATACCGGAATACACCGGAATTATCCGTTTTTGGTCTCTTTAAGCCCTCCTGAGTATTTTCCTCAGAAGTGTCTGTATTGAATTAGTAACTGGCCGTTGAATAAAGAAGTGGGTGATAGATGAGTCTTACAGATCAGATATCTAAGATAGACTCTAGAAGTATATTTTTGTGGAGAGACATATTCCTCTTTTAATATTATACTTAGTTTCGTTTTAATACAGCAAGTAAATCTAGAGTTTTGTTAGATCATAAAAGTTATGCTGTATCGAGTGAGGTTAGTGTCTGGATGGGTGACCTTTGAAAATAAAACGAATGTATTTATCACAAGAGGAGCGAAGCGAGTCCGAAGAGATGAGGATGTGCGTAGCGAATCTGATGTGGTAAGGAGTACCAAATTATTTGTGCTATTAAGTTTCATATTTTTTTCTGAAAAGAAGCTTCTTTATTTATTACAATGATTTTTAGTGAGGTCTATAATCTATTTTCATTTTAAATGATTTTTAATGACATTTCAGGTAAAGTCTAGAAATAGGAATGAGGTAAAGAAAGAAAATTTTATGAGATTCACTACACTTAATAGCTCAAGGATTCAAATTATGTAGTGTTTGTAGTGGTTTTAACTAAATCTGGAGTTAATACGTTTTTAATATAATTATTAAAACTGTTTATAGATACTAAAGTATCGATAAAAGATTGTAATTAAATAAAGAGATTTATGTCTGGAGTGTGTTTAAAGATGAAGTGATAATTTGAAGGAAACAAAATTAAGATTTTCGGATGTTATTGTGAAACATGAGTCTTGTGAAAAATAAAATTGATTAAGTGAAAAGATAGAGGATTAAGGAGAGGAAAAATAGGAAGATAGAAGGGAAGAGATATTTAGTTATAAATATTTAAAATAAAGGTATTAAATAAGCATAATAATTTAGGTAGAGAAAGAGTCTTAAGAGAGAGTTAGAGTAATAGTAAGAGACGGTAGAGGAAAGTTAAAGTTACTCATCACTCGTTATCTGTCAGATTTTTCAATAAGTTACTTTTGGAGCCCTTTAATACCTTTATCTTACAATGTTAAAACACAAGTCAATTAAGTTAGTCTTCAAAAATTGTTAAGCTTTACTTTAACACTTTTAGATATGAATATTAACGAAATATTAATTCTTCGACTGAAATAAACATTATTTATTAGTTTTCCTCGTTGTTACCGTAGGTAAATAGGAAAAATTTTGGCGAGGTGGTCCGCATGTCGGGCGAATTTCCTTTGGAATGCCTGTTACGTTGCTTAGCAATCCATTTTTTACTTCCGGTTTATCCTTTATAACTTGAGCAGTTACTTCCTCAATTATCAATCGATATTCGTAACATTTATAATTCATTTTACTTAATGACTGTTTTTTTAATCTCAAAACCATTTGTAATTTTTAATTCGTTGTACTATTCTACATAACCTATATTTTCTAAACGTCTTTTAAATTAAAAAAAACAAAAAAAAAACAGTGTTGCACATCTACCTAAAAATTGAATTCCCACTCACAGGCACTGCCTTGTGGGTTGCAAGACTGGTTCCATGCATCCTTTTGGCTAATTTGACCCCCTGATTTATCTATTAATGAATCAAATTTACTTTTCCTACAAAAATAAAAAATATCTACACATATATTTATATTATTTATTATTAAGACTATAATGTTCCTAAAATTGTATATTATTTTTATTCTATATTTTTTGTTTTTTATAGTATATTTTGTTTCTTGGTTTTTTTATTGGAAATAAAAATTATTTGTATTTGTAGTTGTTGATTTTGTAAAATGTCAGAAAAAGAGAATTTACTAATCGTTACAAGAGAGGAGGGTTTTTTTTGTAAATTAGCAGTTAAGTTTAACTAAACTAAGGTCCTATAAAATATTTTTCCATCTCTTGTTGCATATATAACTACGAGAAGGTTAAAGTTTTTAGTTTTTGTTCAAATTATATGAATTGTTGTCTACAACACGGCTGAATGTTCGTAAAACTATTTTATTATAGAGCTAAGAAATTAATTTACTATTCTAAATCATAAACTGCTACCTACTTTGTTTTAAAACTTTGCTAGACTATTCCTGATACCACTATCAGAAAATATACTTGTTATAAACCTACAACCACGATAAACGTTGAAACAAACGATTCTGTTCCTTCCTTAAACAGCAAATTTATTTAACTTTGTCTTCGACGTTTCTTTTCTTATTTCTTGTTTAACAAAGTTTAGTCATGTATCGAAATTGGTATTGTAAATGTTTTTAGGAAACGAAAAGAGGTTTATACAGAGAGTAAGGTAGAATGAGTAAGCTTGTTTCCTTCGAAGTTAAAAAAAGTTTTTCAGCGACCCCAAGGGTGATTTGGTAAGGGTCCAAAAGGTCTGTTTCCGGCACCGTCATCTCTTCGGATATTACCCTTTAAACTAGGCGAAATTCATTGCTAGTTTTATTTTTAACGAAATTGCTTGTTCTCATTTTTTATCAAAATCTGTTGAAAAAATTATACAGTGTCTGTTTTGTCACTTTATTTTAAGTTAGATAATATTTTATCATAAAATTATAGCTAAAAGTTTTTCAATCTTTGTTTTATTTAATATTCTTTAGTCTAATAATACTTTTTTACATAAAATGTTTCGTTCTTGTTATGTTATTGCTTATTTATTCAACACTTATCTCCCTCAGCTAAGAGTTTAATAGAAATACAACTTTTAAATTAAGGATTATCTTTGTATAAGTTTTTTAAAACTTATACAAAATTGAAATTGTATTGTTAAATTGAATTTGTATTTTGTTTCCCTTAGAATTCGATTTGAAAACAAGCTGTGCCTGTGTGATTTGGGTTAGATTGGATTGTCTTGCGGTAGATTATTTTTATTAGAATCTGTAAACATGCTATAATTAACATAATTTCAATTAACAATCATTTGGTGGGTCCTAAGACAATAAAATATGTAACCCAATGTTACATGAATATGTGATTTAAAAATAGCTGAACAAAAGTTCCATGCTATTAACCTGCGAAAGAAGGTTTTGGCTTCCCATTATAAAACTTTCTACTCGCCTTATCCTTTTAAATAGGGAAAAGAGGGGGGCGGAGTCTTGAAAACTTGCTTTTATCAATATAACATATTATTAAATAGTCTATGTCTTATAAAACCGATGTAAAAATTATCTTTAATGTAAATCAATTTATTTCCAAATGCATTAAATATTGCTCAATACGTCGAACTTGAAATTGTTTAAATTTTTGTAGAATTCCCAGATGGTTTTAGATTTTATTGGAGACAAGCGGTGTGTAATCAGTTTTATTATCATTTAGGGCACCAGATTTAAAAATATTACTTATGTCTATATTTAATGTGTAATATAATATTACATTATTTACTTATTATTTTCTGATATTGTTTTAGCGAGGGGCATTCAGTGATCAAGAATATATATATATACATATACAAAGATACAAATATACATTAACATGAAACTTGCTTCAAAATCGATCTTATTAATGTCCAGAACCTATTTATTTAAACGTAGAATAATACTATATATAGAAGGAGCACTACTGATAACACGAAGGCGGTTCACTGGTGCACTTGAGTAATGCTGCCACCTAACGATATAAATTTTCTAAAGTTGGCATACTTCCGGTTGCTGATTATTATGTTCTATTATTAATTAATAATTGATTATTCATAAAATACTAATATAAATATCGGTGATTACAATATTTTAAGCATTTTAAATTGTAGTTGAACGTATTTATTAAATTTTATTAGATAAGTCCTGTCAACTAAATGTAGATTCTTGTATTCCGCCACCTTTTGCCATCTATGACCGGGTTTATTAAATACTCAGCAGGTGTTTTAAGTTATTATATTTTATCTTTACGACCTTTCTTCATTAAAAGATATTTATGGCACACATTTAAAATAATGTTTTGTTGTCAGGTTGGCAGCATTACTTAGGTGCAGCGGTCAACTAGCTTTCGTGTTATCTGTGGAATTACATTGGGTTAACGGTCCTGTGCTCCTTCTACATATAGTATTATTCTAAGACTTAAAATTTGTAGGCCGTCATTAACCCACTTGAAAAAATTTGAGTCTTACAAAAGAATTAAGAAATCACAAATCCTTAAAAAAATATCTGATCTGGCTAAAAATGTATGACACATATGTGTGTTTTAAACGGTGTGGATTTGTTCCGTCGAAAAGTCAGTTGGAACACAGTCGACAGAATTATTTGTCGGCGCAAAAACCCGGATCGTACTGTCGACAAGTTACTTGTCGACGGTAAAAACCAATTTAGTCGACGGAACAAGACCACCTGTGGCAGCTCCCGCAAGGTTGACAAGGCTCTAAAGGGCATTCTTTTATGTGTAAGCAGCCGTTTTAAACACATAAATAATATAATAAATAATAAATCGTCGATCACAGAGGCGACGATTAAACACTTCTGCTGAGTTATATTTAGTCTTGTGTGAATAAATCATGCTTATCGATTAATAAATTGGGAAATTCGCTAATATTGTATAAGTATGCCACTTATATTAACTTGTAACATGACAAGTTGATATAGGAGAGCAACCATGTGGCCGCGAAGCGACTCTCAGCGCCGATGCCACGTTTTAATCACGCGCGTTTTTTATTGATAATTTTTTAAGAATCACCTTTAAATATATTATAAAGCTAAACATTAATTCCTGATAATAAAAAAATGTTGAAAAGGAGGTTTGATTTATAATCTACAAAGTAAACATTAAAAATATAAATACAAATAATATCATAAAATATTTTGTATGCTACACGTGTTATACTGTATGCGATAATACGACTCCATAGAGTTATTTGCTTTAACCCAAGTAAATAAAACCGGATTTAAATATCAAATAAATATATCAGTTTTAATCCCTGTATGATATTACAATTATTGATTTAAATACAGTATTTAGATTATCTAAATAAAGCCTAAACATCAAATATCATTTATAATGATATTTTGTTATTTTAAGCTATAAACGCCCAATTCTATTGTATTATATCTTGTTATCATGTTTTGAATGCTGTACATTATTTTATATTCATTACAACTATGTAGCTCGTCATTATAAGGGTTTTGTAATATCGTGAAATTAATACCGCTCTGTTTTGTGGTTGATCTCGTGTAAACTGTTTAAATTTTAGTTATACAACTAGAGTATTAATTAGTTAAATTAAAATATGTTATAATTTTCATCAAATCATAATATCTCATACTGCTGCTTTGATTCCGAGGGATAAAGCTTTCGTCTAGAGGCCGTCGCGTTTCCCCTCCGTTGACACAAAAAAAAAAAAAATCTCATACTTACCGCATTGTTTCATTTTAGTATAAAACGTGTATTTCCAAACGTTTTTCCTTTCGCCTAACCTCATTATCCAGTTTTTTCCTTTACCCTGTGCTGTTTTAATTTTTTAAATGTTTAATTATGGGGACTGCCGTGCCTTATTTAATGAATAAACTGTTATTAATTGGATAACCTGCAAATTCCTTATTTTTTTAGGCTATCCAATTTTACCTTTAAACAACTTCTGTTTCTAATTATGAATTTACCTTAATTTTATGAAAGCTTTATTAGTCTTAAGTTTAACACCTTGGCAATTTGGTTACCTAATTACTTTTAGGTAGAGCGTATCGGACTGAAGTAATTATTAGTTAAAGAGTCATGACATTCTAGAGACAACGAAGCGAGTCCGAAGTCATAACATCCTTGACAAAACACTTTGGAATACTTGTAAAATGTGCTTTAGAAATTAATATCTACATTTTTTCTTTTTCCTCGTTTATACCGTAGGATTTAGGAAAAATATTTTGTTTTAAAATATTCCGAAACCGGGATTTCTGCTGAATTATCCGTTTAAGGTGTTTTAACCCCTCCTAAAGTTTTCACAAAGTTGTCTGTATTCCCTAGTATATTTATGCTGGAGAGTTGAAACTTTAGGAGAAACTCAAATCGAAAGGCTCATCAAAAGTTATATCGTCATGAAAAAAATATGACTTTTGAAACTTGAAATGGCTTTAAAGAAGTGTCATATATTTAGGTAGTTACCAAAGTTAATCGATTGAGACCGGTTTCAGCTGAATCGGCCATCAATCAAGTGACGCAAACGGTATACACACCTATATACTTTATGTATACGATACATATTATATGTATAATATGTATAACTATGTAGTATATGTTCATCTCTGACAATGACCTCTACAGTATTTGTTGGGTTCAGTAATGCTAGAAAGTTCGGAGTTAAGCCCTGGTTAGCCTACTGTTCCACAGACAAGACAACGGTTACACGGCGGGTAAAGAAAAGACCTTAATCTTAAAGTCGTAAGCATTTCGAAACGATAGAAGCTGGTTTATCTCAATCGCACCATCCTAAGTGGTGCAGTGGGCAAATAATTTAATTGTGATGCAAAAAAAAAATATTTGTTCACTATATACGCAAACGTTTGCGTGGGTTTAAGATTGTTCAACGCTATATATATCTTGTTGTGTAATGTATTTTCTGAGTTTAAGTGAAGCGAGTCAGCAGTAATTATATTCTAAAAGTTAGGTAAAGTTTTTATTTTAAGTTCGGGCATAGTGTGACTAAAGAAGTACCATTAATATTAAATCTAATGTATTATTAAACTGTATATTTTTTATAATAAATTTATAATAAATTAATTATGAATAATTGTTAAGAAAGATATTATTACTTTGGTTAGGTGGTGATTACCTTACAATGTAAGGTTCTTGGTCACTAAGATATATAGGACAAGCGAAGCGAATCCGATTGTGAGACTATACCTGAGGTACCGATTTTTGTAAATACAAATAGAGGCGTTGACATTAAACATTAATAGAGAAAGAATACATATTAAATACATTGGGCGATTCGGATAATTATTCAAGTGCAAAGTTGACTAAATATAATAAACAAACAACCAGGTGTCATGTCTGGCATAGTTATTTATTTATTTTTTTTTAAGAAGAGCGCATGCTCAAGTAGTACCACTACATGCGCTCTGCGCATAAGTTTGTTGTTAGCATGGCAAAACTATTTAGGAACATCGCTGTATTGAGGTAATCTTTATTAAATACAAAACAACTTACAATATTTAGTAATCACTTAACTTACATCTAATTTTAAAAAATGCGAACAACGTGAAAATTCTATTTTATATCTTTGTCTTTAAGTTTAAACTTTAAGACTTTTTTCTTTAAGTTTTTATGTTAAAAACTTTAAGACTTTATTCATTTTGTATTAGTCATCTCACCAATAAGCTGCTGCTATCTAGCTTTCATTGGTGATATAAATATACTGTCAATCATGACTTTATAAAGTAACAACAAATTTGAATAGTTAATGAAATGCATAAATTCTGCATTATTAGCGTATAATTTATTTAAATTGTATTACACCAACCATAAACTTTTTGAAAAATAAAATAAAAATATTAGCTTTTTATTTGCTTGAGTTATATAGAGTGAGTTTTCTTGTTTTATTTACTGAAGTTTTTATTACCTTGAGAAAAGAGTTATGAAATTCTCGAGGAAATACGGAAACATTATAGTTAGCACGTAGTTGTATAAATGGTAATAAAAGCTGGAGTAATAAACCCTAATTAAATATAGTTATATTTATTGAGAACAGGTTGCCGAATATATGACTTATTTTTACTTTTCCTCATTTATACCGTAGGTATAATGTATTGTGTTTGCAAAAATATCCGAAACCGGGATGAAACAGAAATTATCCGTTTTAGGCGTTTTAAGGCCTCCTGAGTGGTTTTTGCTAAGTTGTCTATATGTATGTGTGTATGCATGTGTGTGTGTGTGTGTGTGTTATCATCATAGCGCTCAGTGTATTTATGCTAGAGAGTTGCAATTGAATCCAAATGTACACTTTTTACCAATAAACAGTCTGCCACTTAAGTTGTTCTATTCGGAAAATATTTTTTTTGATGTCATAATGACTCTGCAAAAATTTCGAAAAATCATAAAACGCAAAAAAATGATGCATTCGGATTGAGATTTGACACGCATGTGACTATGTATAAGAGTAACGTATGTGCTTAGTGTCATCTTATTATCAGCATTAGTTTAATTTTTATTAAATTATATTATGTACGTTTTTTAAAAAAAAATGCAAATAATTGGGAAATAGTCCAATTGAGTTGAAATTTAGTACAAGTGTACATTATTACTTAATAAATGCGTACACTCGTCAAGTCGTATTTCGTTTCTACACGACAAGTGTATCCATGATTTTTGTTGGATCACAAAAATTAAGGAGCATTGAGCGTGTTCAGTGCTGTATGGGTGACCGCTGAGAATGAATTTACTATCTAAAGACGAGCAAAGTGAGTCCAAAAGCATGTTGCAGTACAAATTTGGTAAACTGTATTTCTGAGGATGAGCGAAGCGAGTCCGAAGCAGGGTGAATGAGCGTAGCGAATCCGATGCAAATGGGAAAAGTTCCTAGGTACCATGTACCCGATTTTCTTATACTTATATAATTTTTAATCTTTTATAAGTTGAATTTGATGATATCATAGAAACTAATAAGCTACGTTTATATTGATATAGTTGATTAGATTTTACTATTAGTAAATTTTATCAATTCTTTTTTACTTTTCCACACTTATACCGTAGGTATATAGGAAAAGTATTGTTTTTGCACAAATCCGAAACCGGGATGTCGCCAGAATTATCCGTTTCAGGTGTTTTAAGGCTTTCTGTGTGGTTTTTGAAAAGTTGTCTGCCTCTATGTGTGTGTCTGTTATCATCGTAGCTCCCGCTCCCAGTGTATTAATATAAGAAAGTTGAAACTTTGTACAAAAATCACTCTACCCAGTGGTAGAGTGATTTTTGTACAAAGATTTTTGAACAAGCACAACTACAGTTAGTTGTGCTAGTTGAGCTTTGTGACTCATCTGGGATAACCCGTTCAAGAACAATTTCAGGCGGTAGTGGGGACCATTATATTACGCTCAAACAGTTATCCTAAAGTTGGCAGCAATTTATATAAACAATTATCTTATATGAAACAAAGAGTAACCTGGGATACGAAGCCAGACCGTCTTAATGTCAAAGGTCAACATAAATTTATAACCTATTATAATATATAAGTACAAATAATAAACTTACTAGTTATAAACTTTTAGTTTGTACAAACGTACAAACTAATTATAACAAGTAATGTAATAATTAATTTTATTTCTAAGTAAAATACTCCTGTCAACTTTATTCTTGATTCTATTATATATCGTTGACGTCAATGGAAAAAGAGATCAAAACCTCATTCAGTTATAAATATTTCTTTATAAGTGTCTTTTTGAGTTTCTGTCTCTCATAGAAAATTGAACGGAGGAAAAACTGAGTATGGTAGTTGACTCAGGAGAAACCTGACCGCATTAGAGACAATTTGAAGGAGAGTCTCGCCTCCTCTCTCATCTTGGCTTATTTTAACTTTTTCAAACCTATTCAATTTTCACGTTTTCACTTATAATCTCGTCTGTATTCAATTTGTGGTATTCAATAAAGTGTTTACTCTTTTTGCTCGGTATTTTTGTGGGTGGTTTTCTATGCGATTATTTTGTGTCTCTGTAATTTAGGTTATTGAAAAGTATTTTTTGAAGTAATTTATTTAAGTAAAGTTTATTTTTTATGCCGTATGTCTTAATTTTAGAGATCTTACGTAACAGAATATTCTTTTATAGAGATTGAATGAAAAATAAATCATATAGAATGTACAGTATAAAATATAAAGTGTGTTCGTTAAATTCTATGTTATATGGTTAAATTAAGTGATTTACCCATTATTTTGGGCCTTACATGACATGAACCACCTCCTACTAAGACGTTAATGTATAAAGTCGAGAAAATGCAGCATTACAGCATAGAGATAATTTTAAAAACGTTTTAATCAATGTTTCATGTTTAAATGTTCTCCATTACATATTTTTCTTAAAATATATTTTTTATAACATAGAATATGAGACTTAAGGGCTTTTGCTTTAACTAAGAGATAAAAAAATGGGTGCAGGGTACCAATGAACTTTTCCTCATCGCATCGAATTCACTACGCTTATCCCTCCCTACTTAATTATAAAATAGTATAAATTAAGTATATTATCAGTTTATATTATTTCTCCCTAATTCAGTATAAATTCGCACGTCCTCGGAATATACATTGCGCCAAATTTATTTTGCAGCATATTAAATGCATCCGTTTAATTCTTAGCGGTCACCCATACGGCACTGACCTTGTTCAATGCTGCTTCACTTTTATGATCCAACAAAAATTATAGATATACTTCATGTTTTTAAAGAAAATTTAGTTTACTTATCTATTACGTAAAGGTGTGCACTTGCACTGAATTTCATATGAATTGGATTATTTTCTAAAAAACGTACAGAAGTCATTTAATAAGTATTGAACTAATGCTGATAATGAGATGAAACTCGGCATATATGTTATTCCTATACATAGCTACATGCGTGCTAAATCTCGATCCGATCGCAAATTTTTTCGTGTTTTATGATTTTTTTTTTGATGAGTCATTATTGTAGGATAGATTAATGACTTATAATAAAATTATTTTTCGAATAGCTAGACTACACTGACTTTTTTTTACAAAGTTTCAACTCTCTAGCATAAATACACTAGGAGCTTCGATCATAACAAACACCTACACACACTCACACATACAGACAGGCAACTTTGAGAAAACCACTCTAGAGGTCTTAAACACCTGAAATGGAAAATTCCAGCGACCTTACGGTTTCGGATTTTTTTTTTAACACAATAATTTGCCAATATACTTACAGCATAAATGAGGAAGAGTAAAAATTTGAAATCTTTTATTCCGATTTTTAATTTGTCACACATTTCGACTGTTTTATTTTACAGCATTTTCTGACCTATGAAATGTGTGAACTTAGAATTTGTATAGATTATCACTGAAGCAATCTAATGATATGTACCTAAAGTCGAAGTAATTACGGTCATTATAAGCAGAATACTAGAAATAGATAAAAGATATAAACAGAATTGAGTAATACATTAAACATTTGTGCATGATTGTAGTACGTTAAAACAGTAAAACTTTCGTCGTCTGAAAAAACAACCTTGCAATTTTCTGTAATAATAATATACAACTCTTTTCATCAGTATTTTCTTAAGTCAATTTAATAATAAGATTTTATCTTAATTTAGCTACATACTTACTGAAGTCTAGCCAGAGAGTTTTTGAGGTGTACCTATCTAATTTTTAGGCAAACCATGCTTCGTTTGAAACATCTCTTACATGTTTGTCTATGAATGTATGTTTGCATGATGCATGGCTCATTGCTCTTCACAGAAGAGCTTCTGATGCTAATTTAACCTGACGTATCTATCATTATTCTTTTTTTTGTTTTTTCCAGATTATTCTTCGGGTATGGCAATGAAAATGGCGCCCGGTTAGTTAAAAAATATTTTTTACATTTTATTAATTTTTAAGATACTTCAAAAATAAATTTAAGTTTTTTGGATTATTGCTTGATTCCTCCAAGAGAATTATCAAAAGTTGTTTATTTTTCTAGTTTTTATTGGTGGACATTTCCAACAAAAAAGGTTAACTTACTATGGACTTTTAAAGCCTAGTTAGGTTTGGCTTGAGATGTGTATTAAGCCACGAACTCTATGTTAATTGAAAAGGTTTTTTACCTTTCTCTACCTATTGCCATAGGTATGATTGATACAATGTGTTAGACTATGGACATGAACTGTGTGCTGAGTTATAAGTTATTTTTAAAAATTCCTGTAAAATGTCAAAAACTGAGTTGAACATAACATTTCAATAAAATTTTACAAAAATAATTTGTTTTTAACAAAGTGACATACAGCTGGAACGCATAAAGTATTAAAAGAGGAATCGAAAAATCAGCTACCGTCGATACTTGCTGTTGGATATGAATATCTCTGGACCGGTTTTGGCATAACGCCATCATCAGCAGCGGCGGGGCAACACTCGTGCTCTCAACTAATAAAGTTTATCAGTGATTAACTTCAGCTAACTTTAACAGGTAGCTGATCCTTCGATTGCTTCTTCAACTTGCGGTAAATACAACCTTTTTTCGGGGGGAAAATGATGGCTACTTAACTTTTAGTTTAAATGTTAGATATAATTTATTTATTATTGAGCATCGAGTCCGAATATATGACCCCTCCCTCCCATCGAGTTTTGATTACTGTTTATGTTTATTCTGGAATATATCATAGCAAGACCAAGATTGTAACTCCTTGGTTACTTCATTTATTTACTACGGTTGGGAGACCGACGTGATTCTACCTTAAGCTTTGGGGAATTGAGGACAAGCGAAGCTTGATAGACTAGCGAATCCAGACATAAATGTCCGGATTGTTATGTAGAAACAGTTCTGAGATATATCATACCAGATTTGCTTCAGGTTTAAAATTTTGTATATTCTTTAATAAAAAAAAATTGTATTGACAAATAAACCAAAACTGTGTGAAATCGTTAGTTAAAAGGGGTATTATAATAAGAAATCAAGTTTTCATTTCCTTTTCTAAAGTGTTTAAAACTCTAAAACCAGACTTTTCAACATCTAACCTACTCTTTTAATAACAGTTTTAATTTAAAAAATCAACCTAATGAAGTGAATTCCCAACTAACAAATAAAGAGCTGCCAAGTGAAAAATTGTTGATTTTAAACTTAAAATGAGTCCCTTTAAAACTTTCAATAGAAACAAAAATACACTATAGAAAATAAAAGGTATTTTCAATGTGGTTTTTGTTCCTATTGAGGAACCTTTTCACAATCATTAGAAAAGAAAGAGACCTTCACTATGAAACCGCAAAATTACCTGAGAAATAGTAAAAAGGTCTCCTTTAGGTAGCTTAAACAATATTCTCATTGCTTTCCTTTCATATACCTGTTCTAGGAAACAAAAACATTTGCTTTCTATAAAAACCTTTAACTTGGTTTTCCCAATTCTAATGAAAAACCCCTTTACAAAGTCCGTTTTTTGGTTTCACTCAAAAAATCTTTACATGTTTCTGGTGTTTTAGAAACTTTAAAATAATTCTCTCCCAAAAATCTCATTAAAATGATACTCTTTCGTTCTTTTATATTGGGAAGTTTTTGGAAAATAAACCTAAAACTCTTTCCCTTTTTGGTATTATTCCCGTGAAATTTTATTACTTGTGGTTTTATAACAACCTCAAACAATAAACTTATTCGAGGAAGTCTAAAGAAATGTATATAATAATAAATTTATATCCATTATATTTGTTATCTAAGAGATAAAATATTATGTCTGAACTAACTCTTATGCTGCTAATTCTTAATTTTTATGACTCCTAAAAACTTTTTTATCCCAACTGTTCTTACTTAGGCACAAATGACACAATTAGTTTATTCAATTTTTATAGTTTTAAACTCGTTATATAATATTATTTTATAATAAAAGATTATTAAAATTGAAGAGCCTTAAACTTACTCCAGGTTTTTTACATTAAAATATTTTACTGCTTTTAATAAAAACGCCTATAAGAGCTCTCGTCAGTCTTCTACTTTTTTAACTTGGAAATTGTAAATTAATAAATTTTATTTTGAATCTTTAATTAGCATGCTTAAAAAAAGTTTTATGGATGATAATAAAAACTGCGACAGATATGATCAGGTAATTACGCGAGGTCACGGTTTGTCTATTATAAATCTATAGTGCAATAATGATTGTTGCATTGTTCAAATTTTATATTTTATTTAATTTTGGTACCTATAAATATTTATGGAATCTTATTTATTCTTGGTTATTAGAAAATGTAATATTTTTGCTCTGAAAATTTGAAACCGGGATTTAAACTGCAAGACCTGTTTTATGTGTTTCAAGTTGTATATGTGTGCCTTTTAACATCGTAGCTTTCAGTGTATTTATGCTACGGAATGAAAACTTAATGCAAAAATCAATGGTTGTACAATCAAGATTTTTTATGACATCATTAATGACTCAGCGAAAATTTATCGAAAAAACACGGACCGATTTAGAATTTGGCACCTATCTAGTCATACATAAGACCAACACATTGTCATTAGCTCAATTTTAAGCAAATGACAGGTATACTATAACTTCAGTAACTGACAGGTATACGTTTTTTAAAAAATTCCACTTGAGTAAAAATTGAGCACTTGTGTATCCCATTATGTAATAAACAAGTATACTAAGTTTTATTATAATACGGCTAGTATACCTACAGGTTTTGTTGGTACTAGTGTTAAGTAGCCCTTTGGAGGTGTGTTAAACTACTATATTATTTAAACACAAGAGTTTTTTTTGTATTTAAATGAACACTGATTTATTAATTAAATTTTTGATAATGAAATTTTAGTCTGTCAATTCTGTCTGCTGTTTTATAACTTGTCTGTCAATTTAGGCTGTCTTCATGTCTGTCAATTAGTCATTTCGGTTCCTTTCCGACACTCCCCTCAATTAGATTCTGTTTCTAGTGGATAAAGTTTGTTGATAGTCTGGTTAATGTCTTCTTGTTGCTGATGATGGTCACGGATCTGATTTGGTTGTCTTGACTTAGATTGATTTCTTTAATCCTCCCAACTTTCCATCTATTGCGTGGCAAATCTTCCCAAATCAAAACTACATCTCCAATAGTTGGTAATTTTTTGGTGCTCCCCCTTTTTTTCTTATAGGCTATCTGATTTCTTTCTCGCAATATAGACAAATAATTTTCACTCCAATTTTTCCAAAATATTTGAGCAATTTGTTTCCTTTTTTTCCATAAATTAAACAAATCTAGTTTATAAGTAGATTTAGTTAATGTTGGAGAGAGAACCCTTCTTCCGTAGTGCGCAATGTTAAAAAATGAGCTGGTGATAAGACTTCTCCTCCGACACTCTCTTTATCAATAAAAACTAAGGGACGTGAATTTAAAATAACCTCTATTTCAGTCATAATTCTCCACAAAGATTTGAATCTGCCTAAGGCTAAAACATAATATTCTAGGTCTATTGGGGGAAATTTCCGCCAAGGCCAAGAGATACTGTAACGCTTGGTTTCAGGATTGAAATCAATACTTTTTTGGAACAATTCAATTGATTTATTGTCCTTGTTGAAAACGGGTTTGTCAGTAATACCTATGGTTTTCAACTCCCTTAATTTTTTTAAGTCTAATTGTTCGTTAGAATCTAATGGTGGATTGGGTTTTGGAATAATTGTATCTGTTTGAAGAGTGTTTGTGTAAGTTAAAAAACTAACAGTATCTGGATTTGAATCAGAAGTATTTCTGTCTCCAATTGTCCAGCCTAAGGTGGAACTAATTAAGTATAAATCTCTTGAAATTTCAATTTTTTCAAAATTAATAAAATCAAAATAATAATCATTACCGACCAAAAGGTCTGTATCATTATTGAAAGTTAATAGATTTTCAGCAAATTTTGTTTTTTTTGTGGTATTGTTAGAGTTATGTATTTGTGCAATTGCTGTTTGCATAATAACAGATTCGTTAGTTGCAAGTAAATTTAAATCAGATGGTTGTGTTGTTTCTATTTTATGTTCAGACGTTTTGGTGTATCATCAGAATATGTAAAATGGATATTGGTATTTTGAGCTTTCTGGTTTTTTTTAATATGTATTGTTCACAAAGACTTCGATGATGATTTTTTCTTTGTTTACAATGATAACATGGCTTATCTAGTAAACATCGTTTAGGAGAGCAATTTGGTTTTAGACAAATAAAGCAGAGACCTCTAAGTTTTTGTTTCCGTAATTCTAGAGTATTGTAAATGTGACATTCATCACTCCAATGTTGGGAACTGCAAAATATGCAACGTATTGTTGTTACACTGTTGGTTAATGCATAAGCTGTATTAAAACGTTTGTTTCGATTTATTTAAATAAGATTGAGAATTATTTACAGAAGAGTCATGTCTGGATTGTACTCTTTCTCTTGCTGAAATTATGCTGGATATTATATTTTTTAGTTGGTGAGGGGTAATTTTTCTGGTATCAAATTGTTCTTCAACTTTTAATAATATATCATTGGGGAATTTGGACATTATCAGTGAAACAAAACTATTATGGGTGATATCTTCATGGAAAGAAGCTAAACAACGCATATGTTTTTCTATTGTGTCAAGCGTGTATCTGAGTGACTTTATATGATTATTTGCCATGGTAAGTTTCTTAGTTCTGTGTAGTGGTTATTAATTATTATAGTATCATCTCCATATCTGTCTTTGAGTAAATAGCAACATCATAGTTCCTATTTGTTATTTTTAATCCTTCAATTGCTCTGTAGGCATCTCCTACTAGAAGTTCTTTTAAGTATCTGAATTTGTCTACTGGATTCAATTTTGGATTTGATGTATTGAGGAATGAAATGAATCCAAAACTCGTCCCAATTTAAAATGTTACCATTGAATTTAGATAATTTCAATTTTTGGAAGTTTTGGGGTTTCAAATAAGTTGGCCGGATGAGAGTGTAGTAAAGAGTTGTGTGCTTGAGCTGAGTGATCTGTTAAACTCGGGTTTATTTCTGAATTTGGTATGATGTTTGCTGTAGAGTTTTCAGGGTGTACTTGAGTATATTATTTATTTTGGGGTTCTTCTATATTATTTAGCAAATCTTTCTCTTTTTCAAGGTCAGTTAAAGAGTATTTAAATCAATTGAGAGTTGAATATTGTGTGAGTTCAGCATCTTGTTCAGGATCATTTTCATGTGATAAATTTTGAATTTTTTCGTTTAAGTCAAGATAATTTGGAAAATGAGTATTAATTCTTTGGATTGTTGACTCTATGTTTTTGATTGTCAAATTGTCAAAATTTTCTTTGTTTGGTATAAAAGATTTAAAAGTTGGGTTTTAAGGACATTAATGTGACGTTTAAGTGCAGAAGAGGCCATGTTAAATTTACGTACCAGAGTTATTGAGTGTTTAGGAAGATAGTTCAGCACTTACAGTAAGTTTTCTTCTTTTGTTATAGTTTTAAGTTTTTCTTTAGTTTTCTTCTTAATGGTCAGTTTTTCCACTTTGGTATCAGTATTCTTCTAATGGTGGATCTATTTCCCTGTCTGCTACCACTGTGTTAAACTACTAATATTATTTAAACACAAGAGTTTTCTTTTGGTATTTAAATGACACTGATTTATTAATTAAATTTTTGAATAATGAAATTTTAGTCTGTCAATTCTGTCTGCTGTTTTATACTTGTCTGTCAATTTAGGCTGTCTTCATGTCTGTCAATTAGTCATTTCGGTTCTTTCCGACAGAGGGGAAACCTAGGATAAAAATAACATGTAGATCTTTATTTAGTTTTATGTTTGATTTTATTTTGAAACTACAATTTGTTACGGTTTCTTGTCTCACACTCCGAGCTTATTATAGTGTAAGAAACGGCTAAAATCAGTTGACAGCGTGGGAAGATAATACCAGGGAGTCAATAAAGTTATTCCTGGATGGTAAACCACACCCACCATTTAAAATCGGACCAACCTCATTGGTTCATCAACATTATTTTCCCACGCTGTCAACTGATTTCAGCCATGTGTTAAACTATAGTAGAAACCATTTAACAAAATCTTGGGCCATGTTTCCTCCAATATTTAATGTTGGTGCATGTATACATTTTTCAACCGGTATAATAAACATAAGGACAATAGGAAAGGAAATGCTTTAGATAGTTCCAAAACTGGAATTATGCTAGACTTGATGGTCCTAAAATATTTTTCAAATTAATGTTTTCTTCAATATGAAATGATGGTATTATAACAATGTGACATGGCTTTTATGAGAAATTGTCAACCGTGTTATGTATTATAGTTTTATGTTGGTCATGTTTTTCCCATCTTGTCTCTCTCTCTTTTCTTTAAAACGTTTATCTTTTAGGATAGGACTCGTAGAGTGTTATAGTCTTGGAAAGAATTTTATGGTGAAAAATGATGATCACGTGCGGATGCGGTCAGGCTCTCTTCTATCTTTCTGGGTTTTGAAAAAGTGTCAGGACAAATTGAATGTCTGTTTCGACTTAGAGTAATAGTTGATAGAATTACAGTGATAAAGGAATTTACTAAAAGAAAAAAAGCTTTCTTAACTTATTTTATACAATTTGATATTAAATATTTTTTAGCTTAGCATTACGAATATGACAACAAAATACATCTGTTTTAAGGCCCCCATACGCGTTCAGCTTTTAGCTCTGTCCAGCATGCGCTAACCCGATTTTGCACTGTCTTCCGGGAACGTGTGTGGACATAAGAGGCGGACTGCGCAGTCCTCCAGGTAAAGCTTTGCAAACTGGACTGCGCAGTCCAACCGGAGTGTGTATGGACCCAAGTGGCCTACGTACAGTCCAATTTTGTGGTTATGTTTTAATAATGTGTTTACATATTAATAAAAAAATATATTTTAAGAGTCTTTCGGCTAATGAGGAATACCCTGCATGAAACATCTCAGCTATGAGCTGAAATGTCCGCTATACTCAAAGTATTAACTAAAATTTGTTAAAAATGTGACTTCGCAGGATAAACAACAAAAACCTAATAAATGACATAACAAAGTCATGAGCGTTTTATTAATGGAGATAAAGACTGTGCAGGCCGGGTGGAGAAAAAAAACCGTGTATGGGGAGCTGCCCTGCGCTGGCCGGTTTGCGTAAAACTGACATTCCCAGGCCGACTGGATTTAATACTGAGCGTATTTATGTCATCACACCTCGGTTTGTCCCCGAAAACCGGAGTATTTCGCTCAGTTTTTCGGTTTATGCCTCATAGTTATAGGTTTAGTAACATTAGTTATCATTTTTCGGTCAATATTATTCCGTAAATTTGTGTTGAATTACCAGAAAACTTAAAATACGGCCGATAAACCACATATTTCAAGTGGGGAGTCGTTTTCGATGGTTTTTGGGCCTCTGAGTTGAATGAGAGTGGTACGGAGTCGATACGTGCTCTCGAATCCAGGGTACCTGGAATCGAATCCTGGGAAGGACATGTGGTGGTCCGCATGTCGGGCGAATTTTCTTTGGAATGCGTTTTTCGGTGCTTGACAAAACAGATACTCAATTATCAAGCACTACTCGAAACTCATTTTTTCTGTATTTTTCAAAGGAAATGCGCAGAAACCTTTGCAGAAGCAAACCAACTAAGCATTAAACTAGTGCTGATAATTGTGTGCAATGCCAATTTTAGTGGCATAGTTTTGTGTGAAGTTATTCGTTGAATACGATTTTAGTATTTTTAGGGGCATAGGACCCTACAACTTGTTTCTTAAACTAATGCTTGACTAGTTATAAAAAAAAATGGTCTTTTCCAAAATACAATAAAGTGCTATTTGATAACGTTAACTAGGTATTTTGAAATATTTTCTCTACCCACTCTACAATTTACAAAACTAAAAATTTATAATTTAATTAAAAAAATGTGACATAAACTAATACATATATTTATGTGTGTGTTTATATATTTAAAGTAATAGCAATATTCACAGTAGATATAATATTTCTTTGACTTTTCTATTTTATAGCTTATAGTATTGAAAAAAATAGACTATCAATGGTATAAAATATTCGGTTTTGGAACAATTTTCACGGTTTTATAAATTTTTCCATAGCACGATAAAATTAAACTGTTTTTCGACTGAGAATTGTGAGACAGCTCAAAGCAATAAAAGTTTTTTTCCCTAGCATTTGGATAAAAAGTAAAAATAGTATTTCCATTATCTAGAAGGTTTTTTACCTCGTATTTAAGAAAGTTTTCTATTTTCCGCAACTTCTATATCCATTACCAGTATTTCCCGCTTTTAGGTTTTTCCCCTGGAAAAAACAATGGAGTTTTTTTGTAGCACGCAACGCAATGACTTTAAATGATATAGATTTTATGGCGGCAGATTTATTGTATCTTCAGCACTCACTGCCAATACGTTTTATGTCCGAGGTCTCAGATGTCTGTCTACCTATGCAATACATTTATTTTACCTTGGATGTCTACATATACACGCGCAATATAAGACTTTGAGATCTCAAAGTATAAACTTCTGGAGTAATTAAGGCATAATGAGGTCATGTCTTATAAACATAGGTACTGGTGAGTGTTTTATACTCACCACTTCATTTTATGGTTATAAAAACTCATAATAAAAATATACCTCTGATATGTTTAGAAAAAATTGGATTGATGCATATGGTTTGATGCATTGATGATGCGTGTGGCTTTTTTGCTTTAGAAAAAATAAACGGTTACCAGGTACCCTAGAACTTTTCCTCATCACTGCGGATTCGCTATGCTCACCTCACTACTTCGGACTCGCTTCGCTCTTCCTCAAAATATACAATTCGACAATTTTTTAATGCATTAGTAATTACATTAGTTATATTCCCTGCGGTCACCCATCCAGGCACTGACCTCCTTCGATTCTGCGTACCTTTTCGACAGATTCGACTGAAATCATAGATATATTTGTCTTATTAAATCGAAACTTGGTATACTTATTCATTACGTAAAGGAATACGTTTGTTCCAAATTTTAAATCAATTGGATTATTTCCAATTTTATTATTCCAATTTTATGAGAACGCATACAAGCCATTCAATAAAAATAAAATAAAAACATTATTGCAGGTTAATCAAGTCGTGAAAAATAATTTTCCGAATAGCGCAACTAGATCTAAAGATTTATTTTTGTAACAAGTTTCAACTCTCTAGCGTAAATGCTCTGGGAGATTCAATGATAACTACAACAATCCCACACACACTCACACGCACGCACATATACAGACAGACAGATAACATAGTGAAACCATTTAGGAGTTCTTAAATACGCTTAAAACGGATAATTCCGGTGACATCCCGGTTTTAATTTTTTTCGCAAACACAATACTTTTCCTATATATTTATGGTATAAATGAGGAAAAGTAATAAAATGAATGAATAGAAAAAACCCTTGAAGTGCAAGTCAATCTAATAATTTTCCTTATTTTGCTAAGTTTTAAAATGACACGCGCACACACAGTCAAACATCATAACCACCAGAACAACTTGGACGTTTTAAAACGTGACGCAAAGAGGTACGTTTTTGCGACGTGGCCATTTAGAAAATTATTATTTCAATTTGGATAACGATTTCTTTGAAATGCTTTCTTTGAAGAAGGCAGAATAAAAATATAACTTTTTATAATCTCCCATTGACCAAGTTTATGCCTTTTAACTTTAATAGCTGTTAACTAAATTCCCTTTTTGGGTGGAAATTGCGCCCAATGTCTTCCTTCTCTAAGCTCGTTATACTAAAAGCTATAAAATTGGCACACAGATTACTTTTGTGCAATTGAAAATGTTTTTAAAATTTTAGCTTTTAAATTTTTTTATCACAAATAAACGCTACATGTTGGAGCCAATCCAACTATTGTACCTTTAAATTTTTGAATTTGTGTTTAGCGCCTTTTATCTAGGTCTTAATTTAGTTACAGTCACTTTTTCATGATAGTTGGTAAAACTGATTTGGCAACATAACCTGTTGCTTTTGGGCTTTTTTACGGTTCCTATAATAGGTACATATAACGGTACCGTTATACGTTACGGTTCTCGCTAGGTTTAGCGATAACTGCTAAACTTAATTAATTAATTAATTTAATTAATTTTTAATTAAATTTAAGTATCTATCAGTAACTCTATCAATTTATAATTTTATGATGTGGTTTATTGTGACGAATTTTCCAAAATAGAGCTTCTATCGGTGAAGTACATTTCACCCTATTTCGATTTTTACTTCGTAGTATTAAGATTCTGATTCACCCGGTGCTCCCCTTTTCATTTATTACAGTCCTCACTTATCATTTAACCAGCTTCTACTTTAGATGAGTGGCCGGTTCAGGTGAAAACCCACCGATGCTTCAAAACTACATATTCTTTCATTTAATTTCTAATTTGTTTGTCTCTGACTAATAAACATTTATTACTAATACAACATTTGTTTAGGTTAAACAATCAAAAAGTAATTTATATACATTGACTTTAGTGGCATTCAATCATTTTTGAACTAAATTAAAATTCTTTTATCGAATACCTGAAGTTGAAATCTGTTCTGCGTTGAATTTATTAAAACTGTAATATCATACTTCAAATTAATAATAAAAATACTTGAAATTGTTGAAATAATTTGAAAATTTTAATTACGTTTTCTAGGCTTTATGATGCAATAAAATTTCAAGGGAAACAAATAATTACGTTTGGCTTTGTATTTCCAATTTTATGGTTTTAATTTTCCTTCAAATGGAATCAATTTAGAAGTTATTTTTCAATACATACCTGAGCCAGTTAATTTGATTTATTATTTAATTTTAAATTATTGGTTTTGCTGAATTTTGTTAATTACTTTTATCATATTTCATATTTAATTATTTTTTTTTAAATTATTAGAGGATAAAAGTTAATTAGCTTGTTGTTCTACCATTTTTAATCCATTGAGGACCAGTGGTCAATGCAGGTAACCACCATATTTAATACCCTTATTTAAGTCCCTCCTAATAAATTTTAAAAACTGAGTTCCATGCAATTTGTAAAACAGTTTTGGGGGAGGCCTAGTAAAATCTTTAAAACAATTAGTCATGTTTTATTTTGCTTGAACCATTATTAATTAGTGGTTCTGCTATAAGGTAACACCGGGCTGCTATGGGTTGATTTTTTAATAAACCCACTAGCTGTTATGCCCGAGCTTCGCTCGGCAAATAGTTTTTTATGAAACAACAAATTTGCCATGAATTGAACAATTTTTTGGCAAAATGCGAAAATTTTAAATTACATTAGCTCATATCTACACCGTTGCGTTAATTATAGAGGTATTAGTTCCTATATATCAATATATAAAACATATTTATTGATTAATAACATGTAAATATATTTGCATAGCTTCCTAAATAATTTTTCAAGAGATGTTTGTTTCAATAAATTAGAATAAACTAATTTAATAAATTAGTTTTATTAAATTATTAACTTACCCAGGGAAAGAAGTAAGTTTTTTCTCCCTGGGCAGTAAGTTGGGTTTTGAGGTCAATGCCGAAGGAACCATATTATTTAAATCTCGAGGTTTATCGAAGGATTAATTAGTTGGTTTCCAAGGCATGCTGAACTAACCATTAATAAGAAGCCGAGGGAGTTAACTACTGTTCGGGAGCGACGAGCTGTTTCTCCCGTAGTAATTTTAAGTTTTTATCTCCAGGAGGGGAAAATAGTATAATAACACATGTTGGTGCAATATATTTAAAAAATCAAACATTATAAAAATATTTATGTAAAATGTATTTGTATTTTTATCTTTTAGTTGTAATAAACAATATTATTATTATTGGGCGAACGGCAGTGATTTCTTTCATTTCAGAAGTTTGGAACGGCGTGTATGTTTCTGTATGTGTCATGATAACTGCCGAAAAAATTAAGCGTTCTTAATAAAGCTTTGTATACATGTAGTAATAATTAGTCTTCCGATCTGTATAGTTTTTGGTAGAAGTAGGGCCAAAATTTTAAAATTGACAGTCAATATTGCGGACCATTTGAAAAAAGTTTTGAGTGAAAAGTAGTGTTGCATATTGTTTTTAAGGTCTTAGAGAGTAGAAAAAGAAAATAACATGTTTACATATTATAATAACATATTTATACATTTTTGCATCCTAGCGAGCGTAGCGAGTCCCTTACAATATTTTCCATATATATTTATAGTATCTAGCGAGCACTTGCCTCTAAATAATATATTTAAATTATAATTCTTGCAATCTAGCGATCAAAGCGAGTTGTTATCAACAATGTAACTTCTATCAACAATGTAAAAGCGATTTATCGAGTTAAGCGAGCAATTCACTAATGTTTTGCATAAATATTAATAGTATTCGGTAAGCGAAGCGAGCCCCTAATTATGTATATAACTTATTTTATATTTCTTGCTATCCAGCGAGCAACATTTCGCGTATGCATGTATTGCATTCTAACAAGCGAAGTGAGCCACTTTTAAATTATTTAAGACTAAATACCAATATTTGCGTATTTATTTAGAGACTTCAGCGAGCGAAGGGAGTCTCTATAAATGTACCTAATGTTTTCCATTAATACTATCGAAACGAGCCTGTAGTCAATTATTTTTATTGTATGTATTCTTCTGACGTTAGTTCCTGATGCAAGGCGTTACTAGTTATTATTAATATAAACAAACAGTGAGTTTTAAAATTGAGGTATGCTTTATAAAATTACCTTTTGATTTCTTACACAGTTTCCCTCCTCAATTACATTTACAAGTTAATTTAAATGTTTAATTGTTTAACTAATCAATCAAACTTATAAATGAATCACACAAAATAAAATAATTTTGAAATTTAATGACAAGAATTAGTTAACAGATATTTGCTTTGTCACGCTACAACGAGCAAAAAAAAATAGCAAGAACAGCATTTTGTAGGTTTTTATTTTTACTTAAAAATTATTTTCATAATTCTATACCAATTGTTTACACCGGGACTTCTTGTTATCAAAAACACGTTTTATCTCTAGACGGTGTGTACAATGTGAAGTTGATTGACTAGTTTTTAGGGAGTTAAGAACCACTTTTCACTCCTAAGGGAGAAAAAGGTAACTTTTTCTCCCTTGGGAATAAAAACTTTTTCCTTTCTTATTATTGGGGTTAGAGCCAATTATGTCCATTTTTTTGGAAGTGGTACCCTCTAAATTAATAAAGGGGACCGATCAATTTTGGTAACCCATTCTCTGGGTTGTAGCGCAAAATGTATTGCGGGGGTCAGCTTATAAAATAAAATAAACCAAATAGAATAAAATATGAAAAAAACGTATGAAAATAAGAATATAACAATAATTAAATGACATCAACGTCTGGAGATAAAATCTTGTATGCACCTTGGGAGTATTTTTTTTCCACTCGGAGTTAATAATAATAAATCGTTTATTTATATATTACAATTAATTACACATTATAAATAAATAAAATAATATAAATTGACCATTTGTGTCGCATAAGCTCAAAGCTTGTGCGCGACACGAGTCTACTCCTTATATCTAATGCTTATATCTACTCCTATATCTAATTAAATAAAGTAAAAATCATTAAAAAGTATACATTTATAAATTTAAGTCAACAAAGTTAAACAAAGAAAAGAGGAAAAATAAATGAATTGCCTAATTAGGTACCTAAGAATTTTTTTAACTTTTAGTTAATATACATAACTCCCTTGGCTTTGCCTCGTAAGTTAAATGCTTTGGTTCCCTCAGCTTTTGCTTTAGGAACCAACTAGCAGCACAGAAAAATAATAGGATTCTTTACTCCCTTGGTGCATAAATAACTATTATCATTCTATGTTTTTAGGGACCTCTAATATCCCGTATATTATGATACTTAGAAGTATGATAAAACCCCGTGTTTTATCATACTTCTGGGCCCAAATGCCTTTGCTAGAAATGCATGTAGTGATGTGGTGAGGGGGGGGGGGGTGGTAGTAACGTTGTTGGGCCCTTTTTGCTAGCTCCCTAAGCCAGTGTTCTACGCCTTTTATTTTCAAGTGTAGGTATATTTCATCTAATCTAGACAGAAAAGCCGTGAATTTCTATGGTTATTCTCATGCTTTTTTCAAACAATCATATATATTTTCACTGACTCTTATAGTCTAGTGAAAACTAGGAACAACACGTGCCCTCGCTGTTAAACCAAACCTTCCAATTCACTTCAAACTACAAGGCAGACACACTATGCTAGAAATGCATACATACGTTAGTTGTATATGTACATGTACATATATACTTCTTTTATCAAAACATTATTTTTCATAACCAGTGACCTCTGAAACGGCTTTTGGTTACGCTTCCGTGTCCAATCTAGCTTTAAGAGCCACCTCATTAGCAATTTTTTTCCAAAACATATGTTTATTTTTAATTTTTTTTGCCTAACGTTGAATCAACAAAGTAAAATACTTGTAAAAAGAAGATGTAATAATGAAAAGAAAGAAGGTTTAATTTAAAGGAAATGAAACATTATTACGTAGTTAAGTCAATACCGTCCCTCCGAAATGACCCTGTAGTATTTCTTTGTTGTTCTCTATGTCAACAAACTTTAAATTTAAGGACATCATGCTTTTTTACATTTAAAATGCTACATTTTACTTTTTATGTTCATTACTAAGTTGAAGTTTTTGTCTGTGGTTTTTATTACTGTTGTTGAAAATTGTCTTTTTAAAATTTCCTGAGTTTCATTATGTCTTGTTGGATTTTTTTTCTACTTTTTAAGTTTAATTTACTATTCTTTATAAGAATAAAGTGGTTACAGGGTATCCGTCTTGAATTCGCTTCGCTCATTTTATTAATTCAATTCGTACTCAATTCGCTTGCTTCTGACAGTAATACTGTCCGTTTTATATTTACCGGACATACATATTACTTATTTTTATACATTATTAAAAAAGGCAACCTTAATTTTAAAAATTTGTTGACTCTATTTATTTCTTTATGTAAGCTCTTCAGTCGCAACAAGATAAAAAGCTATCTTTAAACTATGTAGCAGATTATTTTGTACACAAATTTTCTATTAAATTTTATTACCAAAATTTTAGGAAAACTTTGGGTATGTGGCCGTAGAGCCGAAAACAGTTTGTTACTTTAAGTGGAATATTTCTTTCATTTATTAATTTTGTGATTAGTTGAAGTTATCCTAATTAGATGTTTTAAGGAAGTCAGTTTTTGACTTGTTATTTTTTTATTTTGTTTTTAGCTGAAGTTTGCTAAATTTTGGATACCCTTTTTTTTTTAAATGTAAGGTGAATTTTTGTCGTTTCATTTATTACTTGTGGTCTCTAATTTCATGGCAGTCTTATGTTTAGGTGATACCTTAAGTTTTAGCTACTGCTGATTAGTTTAGCATCTTATTCGCTTAGTTGCCTTTTGTTCAGGGTTAAAGTCTAGTGCATGATGTGTAGATGATGAACGTACTTATTTTAATCGATCATATAAGTTGTCACTCCAAAATGTACTTTCAAGTTATTAAAATCTCTATTTCATTCTTTTAAATTTTTCCAAAGTCATCTGCAGTTTAGTTTACGCTACTCAAGTCTTATACAATTCCTTTATTTTAAGTTACACTTAGTTGGGTTGGTTTTCGTTTTCATCCTCCCTTCTTATTACTGGCTTAAACGAATTTTGCGCCTGGTATATATTAAATCAGGTAATGCTTTTATGAGGGGATTTTGAGAAAATCTACTCCTCAGTGATGTGAATGAGTTAGGTTAAATGATCTGTTATAACTATTTTTGGCTGTGATGTTATTACTATTTCACTTCTGTTATATTTATACCAGAGAACAACTGTTTCAGTCAAGGATCCTAATGCCCAGTAACTTTAACTCATGGCCTAATGGTAGTATGGATTCACCTCTAGAGTTTTACTCTAGAACACAAACCGTTCTTTGTTGTTGGCACTTTATAGTAAGCGTCCAAAAGTGTATGTGATGTACGTAAGTGTAATATAAGTGTCCATAAGTGTCCCTGTGATGTCACAGGGAAGTCACTTGTAGAGCAGACGATCCTTCGAAATAGCAGGAGTCATTCCTCTTCTGGAGTCAACTGCTTTGATTACGAGGGTTTAAGCTTTTCCTTTAAAATATCCTTATTTTAAAGGGTATTTTAAAATAAGCGTTTCTTTTCCGCTGACAAAAAACTTTAACAACTTTTTTTTGCGGGGTTAGTCTAATATTACGACTTATTGAGAAAGTTGGTGGAAATTGAAAAAGATATTTTAAAATTTTTCCTCTTGATTTTTATAAGTAGAGATTTTAAAATCAGTTACTTTGCAGAGCCACATCCCCTCGTAACTTATTATTGGACATTAAAAAATTAATTGTAATATAAACTAAAAGATCTTTACCTTTCATGTCTACACTCTATACAAGATTTTTAGTACCACACTACCTCAAGCTGCGGAATGGCCAAGTCACAAAGTGAAACTGCCAAGACCTCATATATTTACAAGGATTATGGGGAACCTATGACTTGGCTTATTCAACGATCTCACAACTTTAACGCTAGACGGCTCTTTGTTACATGCTTGTGTTTTTGTTGGGATAAGGTATAGAAAAAGAAATAGGGTTTTTCCTGAAGTGCCTTTTTTTCCTAACTTAAAGCCAAAGGAACCTAGAATTATAAATTTCGAGGCTTAGCCGAAGAAATGTTATTCCTCCTATTTTATTCTTTATTTTATTTGATTTTCCTACCAAAATTGATTAATTATTCCTCTTACATATATTTTTTAATTTTCTTCATTTATACTGTAGTCTTGTTTAGGAAAAGTTATTATGTGTTTGCGCTAATATTCTGAAAGAGAGATTTCAAAGGAATTATTTCTTTTAGGTGTTTTTAAGATCCCCCAGGAGGGTTCTACCATGTTATATTTGTGTGTGTCTGTTATCATCATAACTCCCAGTGTATTAACGCAAGGGAATTGAAACTTAGTAAAAAAGTTGATCTTTCGATTGAGTTGTGCTTTCCGGAAAATACGTTTTCCGTATTTTCCGTAAAAATAATTTTTACGTCACTAACTAGCCGACAACATTTTAAATCCCACTGAATGTTGAAAAATGTTTTGATCAATTTTAAATTAAGCATGCATATAAGTCTTATATAAGAACAATAAATGTGCTGCTTTTATTGTATTTCCATTAATTCCGTATTATATGACATCTATATAATGCGGAAAAATTTAAATATGTTAAAAATAAAATAATATGATTAAGTTGAACTTAGTATTAAAATACTGTTTCATTTCTATACGGACCATTTATTCAATCGGACCATCTTAAGTAAAGTAATTAACTAAATAACTTGATTGCCTTAAGTATCAATGCGTTAGATAATCGATTTATCAACTATTTAGGTCATCTCTTATAGAAATTATGTTTGAAGTCGTCCAATAAATTTTTAACGCCATTTATTGATTGAACAACTCATTAACCTAAAAGAAATTATTAACACTCGAATAATTTTATATAAATTAATTATTTTGAAATGTTTGTTGTAGAATACCCAAACGCCAGAACGCCAGACTCCTCGGTGCCTCGAAGGATGGTCGATATAACTAGGGATAAACCAATTAAAGTCACCATCAGGGTCGTTGTGCCTGTCAGGGACCATCCAAAGGTAAAATAAATTCAATTAACCCTTTTTTAGATGTATAATTTTTACGCTTTTTAGCTGACCTTTATTAATTTAGAGCCTGGAGGTTTTTATACTGCACCGATTATGAATCAAATATTGCTTTTGACTGCCAAGTGTGATGATTTATTTAATATTTTACTTGTTTTAGTGAATTTTCAATGTAACAAATCGCTTTTGAAACAATGAAAAGCTCTCTAATTCTGCTAAATTAAATTCTGTAAAATACAAAATAGTAATTTATATATATATATATATATATATATATATATATATATATATATAATATAATATATATATATATATATATATATTATATTGTATAGATATATATTGATATATGTATATACTAAGATATTAAGTAGGTACTTATGTTTTATAGAAATGATTGTTCTTGTTTCCTTTTTTTGTCCCAATGTCTATGCTTCTTTCGAATATTTACAATTATTAAACCTAACCCAAAGTACGCGAAAACTGCTCTCAAAACACCCCAAAAAAGAGGGGGTTTGTCAAGTATTAAAACTGATGTCAACCATTCTCAAAGTATCAAAGGTGAGCCAAATTTTAATTTAAGCTTGACATGGGTTTGTTTTTATCTTGTTGCGGATCAATGCTGTAGTTCCGTTCTCTTTACTGCTTAATTATTGATTAGCGTGCTTAAAACACACTTCATTATAAGACCAGCCTCTCTTATTTATATTTTGTATTTAGATACGTTTAGTTTTAGGAGGAATCGGTTTCACTTCGATAGAATAGTGATAAAACCCATGTGCGTATTGTACTTAATTTTCCTCTACCTATTCGAAGGAAACTAATTTTAATGAATATTAAAAAGGATAATTTCTTGATAATAAATTTTATTCCTTTAATAACCTCCATTTGTATCTAATTTATATTTCGATCTACCTTAAAACCGCATTTTCTTATATAGATATTTAATTAATTTAAATTAGCACTACCTTTTGAAAATTCACCACAAAGAAGAAAAATAGATGTAAAATGAAAATGAATAAAACCCTTGTTTAATATTATCAGAATAATATGTTATTTTCCAATAGTTATTGAAAATAACAGGGTGTGTATCAATCTTGAAAACCTTAAAAACCTTGAAAGAGCATTTCATTTCACTCCTGAAAACTTAGAAAAAACCTTGAATTTAAATTTAACCGTGAATTCAATTTCAGGAATTTTTTTTATTTATTTAAAACCAAAGAATCTTGGTATTTATCATAAAAGTAATGTTTAAAAATGTGAACTTTCTTAATTTGAATTGTATCCAATGCAGTTTCGTTTTAACTGTATTTTGTTTTGTTTAATTTTATATTAGATCTCTGTTATTTTAGTCTACTCTTTCGGACTAGGCTGTTTGTATTTTATTTAGCAAATGCCTAAAGGAAAAATGAGGAGGAGGGAGGATTTGTTCCTCTACTACCCCCCCCCCCAATGGTAGCTACTATTTACAACAAAACTAATACAAAAAACTGCTCCAGAAAAAAACCTTGTCTTGGCAGCTTCGGTCAAGAGGGTGAATGTTGCTAAAACTGAAAACATTTCAAACATTAATAAAACGCGGAAAAAACGGTTTGATCGATTTAAGATTTGGCACGCATGTTGTATGACCAATATATTTTGTAAGTTTCATTTTTTATCAGTATTTGTTCAATTTTTATCGAATAACTTGTGTGCGTTTTATAAACAAAATCGATAAATGATCTAATTGAAGTCAAATTTGGTACAAGTGTATCGGTTTTTGTAATAAATAACTAAGTTTTTTATACGGCAAGTATATTTATGGGTTTTGTAGGATCATAAAAGTTAAATTCAAGCTTGATAAACATCAAGCAAAGTCAATACCTGGATGGGTGGCCACTTAAAACAAAACAAATGTTATTATTATCTGAGGACGAGCGAAGACGTTCTGCAGTATAATTTTGCAATTTGTATTTTCCGAGGAAGAGCGAAGCGAGTCCGAAGTTTTGAGGATGAGCGTACCAAATCTGATATGGGTAGAAAAGTTCCGAGGCACTTTATACCCGATTTTTTCAATTATAAATACAAGCAATAAAATTAATAAAACCCAAAGTTGAATATAATCGAATAATAACAAGGTTTTCTGGCAAAATTTAGAAGAGGTATAAATTCATATCCATGATATAAACCAATTAAATTAAAACCACTTTTTAAAATAAAAATTTAAAAACTTACTCAGTTTTGAGTTTTTAAAATAATAAAATATAACTTTTGTTTAATGAACTATTTTTTTATTTTATTTAACATTCTAAAGCAGTGCTTGTTTTTATTTTTTTCAAACAAATATATACAGTATCGCAACCATTATATGCTTATCACAAAGGGATATTTTTTATTCACAGTACAGTATTGATTATTTTCATTTGTTTATTGTTTAATTTTTCGTATAAAATTTATCTTCATATTTTATTTCTTTAAAGTTCCAAACTTAATCTGATTTATTTATTCATTTCATGTATTTTTAAAAGTCTTTTTTTCTCTTATAGGTGTATATTTTATTGTTGGATAAATTTTATTATTTATAAATATTCATTCTTGTGAATAAACCAGTACAATATTAATTTAAATATATTTTTATTTATTTGCATCTATTTAATTTGACATTTTCAAGAATCTAACCCGTTTTTACGTTTCCTATACACCTATTATCGTAGGAATATAGGGGAAGTCTTGTGTTGATCCTAAAAATCTGATACTTTCATAATCAAAAGGTTTTTCTTCACGAGTTGTCATGCAGTTTTTTCACGACGTTCAGAGTGGTTTCCATCATGATCCCGCTAGGTCCAAACTAGAGAATTAAAATTTTACAAAAAGAGGTCTAGTTATGCTGCCCGTTAAATTAAACAAATTTAGACAATGTTGAACCCGTTTTGCTGAGTCGTCTAATTATTAGAAGCAACATTTATGTGTTATTCTTTTAATGTCGAGTTGGCTGTTATTTTGGAAATTTATAGTTTTATAAAAATTAAAACTCTCCTCAAAATAAGATTTTAAAGAGAATAAATTAATGTTCCTTTAAATAATTGATAACAATAAAAGCTACGCTGGTTAGTATGACAAAAGGTATACCTTTTGTTACTATTTTATTGTTTTCGTGAGATGAGAGATCAAGCATTTTTCAAATAACTTGTTTAAAATGGCTATATCTTCTGTAATACTTTTCTAAGCTTTAAATAACCTTAAGTAAATAATACCCTAGAAGTAGGATCTCTCCATCTGGACGTTATAACATCGAGATCGGAGTTATAGGCACAAGATAATTATATATTTTTCTGAGGTCGAGCGTTGGAAGACCTACCCTTATATTTGGAGAAACCTAATAGTTCTGAAGTTGGGAGAAAAAGAACCGAGGTACCCACCCAGTAGCTGTTTTTTATACAAATTTTATATTTTTTTATTCTATCATAGATATTGTTTCTGTTGTATTAACACTTAATATAAATTAAATAAGCCTCTCTTTGAAGAATGATAGTGAAAGCAATGAATACTTTAAACAGTAACAATATTCATGTTGGAATAAAAATACGAGCCTTCGGCCCGTAGCCGCTATATATTTTTTTTTAAATTATATTTTATTTTTTGTATACATATATCACACACACACACACACACACACACACACACACACAACACAACACACACATATATTATATATTATATATATATATATATATTATATATATATATATATTATATATATATATATAATATATATATATATATATATAGTGTGTGTGTGTGTGTGTGTGTGTGTGTGTGTGTGTATATATCAATTGTTATTATCTGGTATATTCCGCTATGATCTGCAATCTTTAAATTAGTGTACAAAAATACTTTGGTGAGTTAGCTAACTTGCCCTTATGTTTCGTCGAATCGATCAGTGTTCAGAAACAAACGCTGGAATAATAAAATATGAAACTAATATTACCTTTTTTTCTACAAATGTTTTTGTTTTTAAATCGGGTTATATTTTGCTCTATATTGAAAAGTTTTTTTTATATATTTTAGCATTATATAGTATCCGAAGATATAGTAAATATGAAATCAAGGTAAATATGAGACTCTCTTGAGAACCCACCCCGATCATACCCGATCCCACCCGATGATCCCCGGGGACATCCCTTATAGACCAGTCTTATTTTACTTATTTATCCATTTTGTTTTGCTTTTTATATAAAAAAAAACTTTTTAAATATATTTTTCAAAATCTCTTTTTCCCATATTGTTCAAGTGTAATAATCATGTCTGAATTACCTGATAACTTTTCCACCCTTAGTGGGATGCGCTACGCGTACCCACACCACTTTAAACTTGCTTCGCTCGTTCTGGGAATATGAAAATCGACAGGCTTCGCTTTTAGTGAATATCCTTTAAAAATATTCGCTTATGGGATAGGCGGCATTGCGGGAGTCGAGTCTCGGACCTTGTTAAGAACATTTAAGGATGAACGGAAGAACTAAGATCACTTAGAGTCCATCCTATTTTACACTTTTTATTGTATTATTCTGCTCAAAAAATGTTTTTATAATAGTGTAAATAAACCATTTATTTATTTGTCCATATGTGCAGAGAGCCAAAAATCCGTTTCGTCCATACCAATCCACATGTCCTTTATTAAGTTCATCTGTCAAACAGATGTGGGATGAAAGACTTATACATTTAAAAAAATCAGAGACGGGGCATTTTATCCTCACTACATCGGATACAGGGCACCTTATCCTCACCACATCGGATACGGGGCACCTTATCCTCACCACATCGGATAAGGGTCACCTTGTCCTCACCACATCGGATAAGGGGCACCTTATCCTCACCACATCGGATACGGGGCACCTTATCCTCACCACATCGGATAAGGGGCACCTTATCCTCACCATATCGGATTAGCTACGCTCATCCCCACTACTTTGAACTCGTTTGTTCGTCCTCAGAATATACAAACCACCAAATCTTTACTGGAACAAATCTTCAGACTCTTCTCGCTTGTCGTCTGATAGTAAATGCATCCTTTTTATTCCCAGCGGTCATCCATCCAGGCTCTGACATCGGTGATTATCGTTTATGATCACGAAAACCGTAGATATACTTGCGGTATTGAAACCTGCATCAGTTTACATATTTATTACGTAATATCCTGGTACCAAATTTTAACTCAGTGAAACTATTTACCGATGTTTTACAATTTAAAAACGTATGCAAGTCATTGGATAAACATTAAACTAATGACACCTGAAATGAATAATTCAGGTTAAAACCTATTTTTAGATTTTTTTAAACACAATACTTGTTCTATTAACCTAGTGTATAAATGAGGAAAAGTTATAATACTCCGTGGATATTTATGGATACCTATAATAAACTTATTATTACAGAGGTTCCTTTATCTGTCTCAAGTGGTTGAGAAGATAATAAAGAGGATTTCTTAGTTTTAGATAATTAAGTCGGTCTGGTGGCTCGGGGAGATTGATTGACGGGTTAGCATAGTTGTGGTTAGATGATTGTTAATCCCCCTTCAGTCCTCTTGGTTTGTTCCTAGTTTAATTATAAGAGAGCTTGGCAGACCATTCTCTTGCCTTAGTCTTTAGATCTAGACGCTGGAAGATAAAGACCAGAGCAGCTCGGGTTAAGAAAGCTACTGTTTGTTGAAGTACTCTAACACTCTATTCTTACCTTAATATCTTAGAAAATAGAAAATTTCTTCTTAAAACCTTTTCTATTTTAAATAATTTACAGCCTAACGAGAACAAGCCTTTTAGACCCTGTCATCATTACCGTTTCTCTTTGTTTAGTGATGTAATTAGTCGGTCCTAACTATTTATTTCAATATGTTTAGTATGTAATAAAATTACAAATTTTATTTCAAGGAGGAGTATTGCATTTAGCACTTACCGCATAAGTGGCAGGTATTATGCAGAGCAAAAAAATAAAAAATACCTCTGGTCTATCGCAAAATATCAAAAATCTTAGACTATGCTTACTCTACTTTCTCTATTTACTTATTACTTACTCTAATTTTATCCTGACCTTTTTAATTCTTTTAGCTATGCTTTCCTTTTATTCTTTTACGGCTTCTATATTTTAAATAATACCTAAATAAACGATCACTATTTTTTTACGAATTTACTTGGAACATATACTGAAACGTGCTTTAGTAGCAAATGAAGGAAGCAATTTTTAATAACATTATTATATTTTTAACCTCTTGAGAGACAGATAAAGGAAAACCTGTAATAGTAAGTTTATTTCCTTGATAGAAGTGGCAGGTAGGCTATACGTTGAAAAATAATTTTAACGAAACGAGAAGATTATTGTTGAGAAATTGGTATATTTCTCATATTTTTTAGGGCTGATGATGTTGTACGTAATAATTAGAGATATTAGAGATAGACAGTGCAATTTTCTTTTCACTCATGTTGCTCTGTGTATGTTTTGTATTTTCTTGGTCTTAATATAATGTTTTTAAACAAAGCAATATTTTTAAAATATGGAGTGACATTATTGATTTAATAATTGATGCTCCTTTACCAAATATTAAAAATATTCAACTTTCTGGCCAAAAGTGGCTGCGCGGTAAGATTTTTTCTCGAAGATTCGCTGTATCAGATATATATATATATATATATATATATATATATATATATATATATATATATTATATATATATATATACATATACATGTGTGTGTAAAATAAATAAGTACTTATATCGTATATATCGTTATATCGTCCACAATTTTAGGTGATGCCATTTAAACCAAAAGAAAATATATTTATTTATTTAACTATTACTATATGTGCTAAAAAAATTTAAAGGTAACAATATCTTTTTAATATCAGTGTATTAACTGATTAGAAAACGGTAAATGCAAAATCTATTGAATAATTAAAAGAGAAGAGTTTGAAGTATTTACATTAACAAGTTTGTGAAACTTCAAGTGTGGTTAAAGTGTTGAATACTAAAACCACTTACTTGTTCTGTGGCAAGATAAAACTTAATAAATTTTCAATCAACTAAACTTTTTCAATTTAATAATTTAAAAGTTTTTCAACGTATCTGAAGCGATATGCATGTAGTATTCAGTTTGTTGTAAATAATTTGTGTATTGCATAGGTTTGTATCCTCATGCGGTAAATTTGCAAATAAATTTCTCTAAAAATTTTATAAAAATAATTGACTATAGTTCAAATTGGTCTTCCTTTTGTTTGCTTTTATTGTAGAATTCAGAGAAAATGTAAGATTTTAAATATGCGTGCTTTTAAATTCAAAAAGACGTATAATTGTTTTTATCTACTTATGGCTGCAAATTTGCTCATTACGGAACTGTTTTTAAACTGCAAAATGTCATTTTGCCTACACTGTCAACAAAATATTTAAAAACAGTACGGGAAATTGCTTGGTAATACAAAACCTCCTAGGGAGTTATGGTACATTTAAATACTTAGAATAATACTATATATAGAAGGAGCACAAGGCCGTAAACACAATGTAATTCCACTGATAACACGAAAGCCGGTTGACTGGTGCAACTAAGTAATGCTGCCAACCTGACAACAAAACAAATTTTAAATATGTGTCATAAATATCTATTAATGAAGAAAGATCGTAAAGAACAAATATAATAACTTAAAACTCATGCTGAGTATTTAATAAAACTGGTCTTAGATGGCAAAAGGGTGGCGGAATACAAGAATCTATATTTAGTTGATGAGGACTACTTATTATATATAATTTTAATAAATACGTTAAACTACAATTTAAAATGCTTTAAATATTGTAATGCACCGATATTTATATTAGTATTTTATGAATAATCAATCATTAATTAATAATAGAACATAATAATTCAGCAACCGGAAGTATTGCCAACTTTGTTTTAGAAGATTGTATATTGTTAGGGTGGCAGCATTACTTAGTTGCACCAGTGAACCGACTTTCGTGTTATCAGTAGTGCTCCTTCTATATAGTATTATTCTAAGTTTTAAATATAATGGTAAGAAGGTCAAAACTCCCTAGGAGGGGAAATGAAATTATTTCAGGTTATAATGTTGCAGGTTATTAAGTAAATTTTAGTGTTTTTCACTTCGTCAGTAATGATTCTTTGAACTTGTTTTTTATATTTTTTTTTAATAATATCACAATATATTACGGTATAGTTATTATTATTAATACAAGTATTAATTTTTTTATAAAATAATTTAATAAAATAAAGTTGGCAACCCTGATATCTACGGCTTGTGTTAATTTTTTACCATGAATTGTCAATTTGTGTAATCGGTTTTTTTTATTTTTTGTTCATTTACTTTGTTTAAATAAAGGCAGTAGGTATTATGAAACGTATATAAACAATAACTTTTATAAACAAACGAAAGTTGCTAATAATCATAATGAATCAGATAAATAATAAGGAGAATAAACATAGAAACATTGTTGACATTGATATTGTTGACCACACGCCACCTGATATTTTAAGTATTGCATCAACTTCAAAACAGTCATTACTGTCAGCAAAATCTCGTAGTAAGTATATATATTCAAAGATTGGTGTCAGTCAATTGTATTTTTTCACAAAGATTAAACGTTATATTTTGAAGAATAATTAACTCTTGTATATTTTTTTTCTGCCGTAAACAGATAATTATATATGCTACTATGCAGCAAAGGAAACATGCTGACTCGTTCTGCAGCAAATATTTGCAATTTTTTTCCTTCGCATTAAATTTAATAGCCTGCTATACTTAAGAGTTTTTATTAACTATGTATGTAACTGGTAAAGCTGTAATGATTTCTTTTGGAATGAATCTAGCCTAACAATTCTCTAACTTTCCAGCTTATATAAGTTCCTTATAAATATTCTGACTTAGACCGAGTTAAAAACTTTTCATCAACTTGAGTAACTGTTTTAGTAAAACCTAAATCAATACAGTAAGAGAAAACTCGTTTCCATCATTGACTTGGTTTTCATTGTCTTTTTGAAATCTAAATAAATACAATTTAGAAATGTAGGGGGTTCCATGTGTTTTATACCGTATTAAGCAATTATTTTAATCAAAATTAGAAAAACTTTATATTTATTTAGTTGCAATAGTTCAAGCACATGTTGCCCTCATGTCAAAGTAATGTCTGCATCTGTGGATTTTACTTTATATATTATTAAATATTTGTTCTCTCGTAAAACTCATAACCAACAATATCCAAGTGGCATTATTAGAGTGTTTTTAGCTTGGGTAACATACCTTTACTGAGCTACACAGTTCAACCAAGTATATTCTATTTAATGCTACAAACGACTTGCCTTTAATGTAAATAGGTATTACAAATTTCTACTTGACTGGTGTATTACAATAATTATAGTTTAGAATAACTTACTATTTCTGCAAGATGGAAGTTGTGAATAATATGCGAGCATTGAGATATTGACAATTTGGTTTGCATAATAGACCTACAGGATTGCTAGTTATTTGCTTCAATGGTTTGGCATTTGACAGATTTACCGCAGATCGATAAACATCCGGCTCAACACTGACTGATGAATATAGATATTACCTAACTATAATTAGCTATATTATTATAAATATTAAAGAGCTTATTCCACAATGGTTTTGTTGTACGTTGACTGTATATTGTAACCTTAGTGCTCTTACTGCTTTAATATTTATGCCAATAAAGTGGTGTCAAAGATGTCATGATAATAATAAATGCCACTCTAAATAAAACGTGGATAGAAAGAGTCTATTTATAATTTAGTTTATCAACTTTTTTGCATTATTCTGAATAATTATGTATTTTTAAACTTCTGTATGCGCTACATTTTCTTTTATTTGTGAACTACGAAGTCAATCTTCAAAAAAGATTATGTTGCCATCAGCGTGGAAAAGCCTGATAACCCCGCATGCAATACACATGTCTAAATCATATGTCTACAACATCTAGGTCCGTATGGTTCATCCTAATCCATACTGGTTAAATAACTTTTTATTGTGTTTGTGAAAAAAACCAGAACGGTGATGTCACCTAAATCATCCGTTTGAGGTGTTTTAAGACGTCTTAAGTGGTTTTCACTAAGTTGTCTGTCTGTATGTGGGTGTGTGTCTGTTATCATCTTAAACTTTTTTTACAGTTTAATACACTTTAAATTAAATAATACAGTTTAATTAAACTTTATCTTTGGTTCTACTTGTGCTATTTTTATTTATTTTTTTATAACTTTATTGACAATTGAATTTCGAAAATTTATAATGCGCGAAAAAATTATAGGTCGGTTTGAGATTTGGCATGCATGCATTTCGTATACAAGACCCAACACATATGTACCTAGTTTCATCTCATTATCAGCATTAGTTTAATTTTTATCAATGACTTGTGAACGTTTGAATTAAATTTTGGTACAAATATATCCCTTTATTTATTATATAAGTTTGGTTATCATAAGTTAAGCAGCATCGAGAGGGGTCAGTGCCTGTAAATACATCGCTGGGAATAAACGAATGTATTTACTGTCTAACTTAAGTGAAACTATAATTTTGTATACATGTATTGCATTGTACGATTGTAACTGATCGAGATTTCATAAATGGTTGTCTATTCTATCTACTGTCTGAAGACGAGTTTAGAGAGTCCGATTTATATATTCTATGCGTAGGACGAGCGTAGTGAATTCGATGGGGGAAATGTTTCGAGGTTCTCCGTACCCGGGTTTTATTTATATTTTCGAATTAAAAATTTACACATTTTAATGTACCACTTTTCTTGACGGTATTTACTAGTAATATCGTAGTTAGTTACAAAATTTAACTAAGTAAGTAAGAATATCTTATGTATTATATCTTACATACATATTTGTAAGATGTTTATTGTAAGAATATTATTAGTAGGAGAATAAGGAATTTATATAACTTTATATTTTAATTATTTCTTTTGGACACTTTCTGAGCGTTAATCTTCCAGGATGTAAAAATCGATGTAGATGTGCTACTTTTGTAAAATGTTCCTCGCTGGAACTCAAAATAAAGGATTTGAGAGTGAAGCAGCCATATGAGTTCACTTAGCAAAATAAAGATGTACATGACTCGAACCATCAATGCTGTAATTATAAAATGATAACAGTTCCTTGATGTTGAAAAATTACCTTTATGGTGTCATCATTATATTGGTGTCATCCGCACAATGACATGGTGTCAATTATTTACATTTTACAAAATATGGTTTTGTCAAATAGCATGCTTTGCTCTACCTTTAAGTAAATATTTTACAAAAAAAAAATACAAAAATTTTTGTATGAATCAGCATTTGTTACTATATTTGTTATTATATATTTTTGAAAAATATATAATATTATATTTACTTTTATTTATAATAACTATTAGTCATTATCATAATTATTTATTCTAATATCATTAGAATGACTAGTATCTATTATTTACTAAATATATTAATAATTGTTCATAATTGCATTTTGATATCAAAGTTGTAATTAAGCAGTGTAGAAGTCAGATTACATTGTCAGGAGGGGACAATGTAATTGTAGACGTGCATTTGATGCTAATTTCTCTAGATTTGAATTATATATGCATTATATTAATCTACTTCGTTATTGGTTAATAATAATATTATTAAATGAATAATTCATAATAATGGTATATTATATACCATTGAATTGCTATTTTAATTACATGTTTTGATAAAACAAGATTAGTGAGAAAATGGTAAGATACATTCACATGAAAAATATAAAGTGGAGATCCATATGAATGATATGTTACAATTCTGTATTACATAGATTATCACATTAATATTAGGCCAAACTAACATATTATTATATAAGATTAGCACATACTATTAGGACATATAGCATATTATATATATAGACACATACTATTAGGACATACTAGCATATTATTATATAAGATTAGCACATACTTTTAGGACATACTAGCATATTATTATAAACTCGTAAGTTTAGCACATTACTATTAGGACATACTAGTATATTCAGTAAGATTAGCACATTACTATTAGGACATACTCGTATACTAGCATTTTTAAAACAATGTTCCATGATCTTTCCATGGAATTATTGATATTATGTATTACACATAGAAATATTATTTATCTACCCACAGTAGAAAAATGTGTCATTACTTTACTTTTTATTTGAAGGATTTTCATGATAAGTCAAATAAAGAGTGCAGGAAGGTATTACTTATACAGGTAGAAAAGGTTTTTTTTAAATACTAAGGGATTACTCTTGATATTCCCAATGCTGGAAATTTCTCAATTTTCAATTCTTCAGTTGTCTGATATTTTTTATCTATTCTTATTTTTATACATTTTTTATTATTTATCTTTTTTATTTTATTTTTTTATCTTGTCCCGCCTGAGTAAAATGACTGTATTTTTTCTCTACCCACCCTTTCAAGCCACTAAACTATCGCTGGGAATAAACGAATGTATATACTGTCTGACTTAAGTAAACTATGTCTCAACGCTAATACTTGTAACAATCATAAATGTTGTTGTATTAATCAATAAAATGAGTAAAAAAAATTGTCTGATAAAGTTAGATCTAAAAATGAAGATTATTACAACATTCCATGATAAAATAGTTTTTATTTTATGTTTTGAAATTTTTGTCCGTACTATACCTCTCTTGGGTTGAATAAATATTTTCTACTAATAGAAATTTTGCTTTTTCATTTTTATGTTCTCAATGTTGAATTAGTTTAATTTATTTTACTGTAACTATGCCTGGAGATTATCTGGTGTTTTAATTGTTATCCTATCTAGTAAATCATTGCCGTCACTCTTTTCTTGTTTTTAAAAAGAAGAGGAGAAATTATAGTGCACTCTTATCAGCTAATCAACAAACATCTCGTCGATTTCAAAGAATATAATAGGAATAGAATGTCGAAAGGTATACAAGAGCGTCAGACAGAAGATAGAACGAAACTCTGTGCTGCTCTCTAGCGGCAGCTACGAAACAGTAAATACCATGACCATCTTTTTTTCAATATATTCTTTGATTGACTTTTACTTTTATAAACAAAATGGATTTTTTTACGTCTACAGAAATCGTATTTTATAAATTATATAATAAAGGTTGTAAAGATTTTTGCATTAATGTTTCCTTTTGTGAGTTTAAATTGTTTAATGAATATGAAATAGTTTTTAGCATCATTTACAAATATTAATCTTAAATATTCGCTTATTATGCAAGCAGAAGAACAATGCAATCTCATTAAATAGTTGTGGTTTTACTAGTGATAAAACTATGATAAGAACTTGAAATGGTTATAATGACAATCATATTACGGCATAAAGTTATCAGAGCTTGTTTCTAGAATATTCTCAAGAGAATCAAAGAGAGCATTAATCTGAAGAGGTTTTCACGAGGAAAGAAAGGAGCTTATCTGTCGTGCAAACTTTACTCTTTCTATCCAAGGCTTCTTTATAGCAAGAGAAATGGTTCAGAAAGGATGAAGACACTGAAAAGCGAAAAGGCTTTAGAGAAAGACCCTAAAAGGACTCTACAGGCACCACCTCCTTTTGAAATTGATTCTAGGATTTCGAGAAATGTTAAGTTTCGGGATTTTCTTCCAGAGAAAACCTGGCTGCTGCTCCGGCATTTTCTTTCTTCGACTACTTATCTTACCATTCGTCTCAACACAAAACGTTACATAGAATCTGTTTTTTTCGAGCCTCTTAAATATACTTGGTCACAACTTTTTTTCCGAGAACATGAATGGATGGTATGAGCTTATCTTCTTTCTTATAAAAAATGAACAACTATTATAAAGAAAAATGCTCCCTTTTTTATTTTGAGGGGAAAGGCAAAAGATAAAGTTGACCAAAAAATATACTTCAAGTTTATTTTATCAACGATATTTAATACCTTTGTTATACTTTTATTCTTATTTATTTTAAATAGATATTAATCTAAAATATAGTAAATCGTTCTAGTTTATTGTAAAAAATGTGAAATTTTAAATCTTACTTCTTTTTATCTCGCTATTATTCACAATAGCTGCCTCCGCTGTCGAGGGCATTAAAGCGTCGATATTTATACTGACTTTTGCCACCACGGTGGTCTAGAGTTAGAATTCTAGGTTTTGCTCTTAGTTTAAATCAGATTATTGTGCTAATTAAAATCATCATTGCCCCCTTTGAAATACACTCGGAGCATAAGGGTTGTTACTAGCGCTTGTGGTGATTTCCGTAGGGTTTATTTCTGATGAGCCGAAAGATTCTAAACGGTCATTATGATTGCTATTATTATTCGCGAGAGGTGAAGCACCCTTCTACTTCTTGAGTATGCACAAGTTATAATTTGTTGTTGGCACTGCAATCTCCATGTACAATACCTCTTCTGTAATTATATCAATGTTTGTTTTTCAAAATATTTTCTTAGTAATTGAAGAATTCTGAGTGTTAAATTCTACTATAAAAGTCTTGTTTCTACATAAAATCAATGATAATTATATTGTTGTGATTACATTACTTGTTTAATCCTAATGACACTAATTCAGGGAAAGAAAAATACGACTAATGATATTTCAATCATTTACAGAGAAAAATTGGCTTAAAAATGATTCGAGGATTAAATATTTTTATCTATTGCATTACACTTATATATTTTTACATTTACACGTATACACATTACACTTTTATACATACGCACATATATTTTTATCTACTTCCGGCATCGAATCTAGGCATTAAGAAGTCAAGCCGTGAAATATCCCCGTTTATTCATTTAAATCTTGATTTAATAACTAATTATTATTAATTATTGTAATCCTAATTTGTAGTTCTTTCCAATTAAAATTAAATATAACTATTTAAAGAATAACTGTTACATATTTTCTGCCGTAAGTAGATACAATAGTATATGCTATTTTATTATGCTGCAAAGGAAATATTTCTGACTCGTGGTAGCAATTACCACCGACTACGCCTTTTTTTTGTCTGACTTGGCGTCGTCTCATCAGCCAAATTGGTTAATTACCAGCCTCGACATGGGCTCCGGCTGGTTATCTCCATAACATGCCCTCGCCTTCGGCTCGAGGCTGATTTATAAAACTCGTTTGCAAAATTCCATTTCGCTGCCTGGTAGTATACTATTAGTATGCTATTAGTACTGTTAGTATACTATTAAGAACTACTTTCTTCTTTAGTATTCTATACTTTAATTACATTTAAAAAATCAGGTATGGGGTTCCTCGGAACTTATAATATTCCTCATATTATAAGATTTGCTACGCTCATGTTCCCTACTTCGGACTTGCTTCACTCGTCCTTAGATAGTAAATACAGTAGTTTCATTTCCAGCGGTCACCCATCCAGGCACTGATCACACTCAATGCTGCTTAACTTTTATGGTCCAACAAAAATCATAGATAAACATGTAATTTTAAAAAGAAACTTGTTTTACTTATAGATTACGTAATGGTTTTTACTTGTATTGAATTTCAACTCAACTATATTATTTTCCGATGTTTAAAATTTTTTAAAAAACGTACACAAATCATTTGTAAAAATTGAACCAATGGTGATAATAGTATCATTTTTTCTAAATTATTGTTGAGTCATTTTTGCGGGTTAAAAAAAATATTTTCCGAATAGGGCAACTAGAACGGTAGACTGATTTTTGTACAAAGTTGCATTTCCTTGCATAAATATACTAAGAGCTACGATGATAACTGACACACACACACACACACAGACAGACAGACAACTTTACGAAAACCACTCAGGAGGCCATATAAACACCTGCATTGGATAATAAGTTCTGTTGAGATCTCGGTCTTGGATTTTTTTGCAAACACAATTCTTTTCCTATATTCCTACGGTATAAAAAAAGGAAAAGTAAAAACCATGGAATGGAAACGATTTAAACACCGTTGTCAAAAGATACGTTTTCATAAAACTTTTTATGTTATAAAAAAATGCAGGAATAAATGTATTTACAAGGAATTTTTCAATCTAACATATAGTGTCATTTTTTTAGTTTTGTATTTATTATTTTTTCCTATTAAATTTATTATTTATATCGTAAATATTTTCAAAGAATTTAAGCGACAATATACTGGCTATTGTCAGTATAGAAAGATTCATAAAAATATTCCTTAAATTCTGTGTCCTGTTGTAAAGGTATACGTAAAGTAATTTCGTTGCCTTCCCGGGATATGAGAGTAACGTTAAACCCTTTAGTGGCAGCATAAATATTTTATTTTATTAGTCTTGGAGAATGGTTACAATGTTTATGCTTTACTACGATAAATTTCCTCTTAAACAGGTTGTAAAAATCCCCTCTTTTCCAGTCCTGCTTTTCCTGTATAGATGTTTACTTTAGTTTAGTATTAAGCTAGTTATTCCTTGACGTTGTAAAATTTTACTAATAGCTCTGAGGTATTTTTCTTATTCAAAACAGTTTAGTTTTGATATTTTATGTACGATTTAGTTTAGTTTAACTAAAGTTTAGTTTTTTTGGTTAAATATATTTTTAATTTTCCTCCTTTATACCGTTGGTATATGAAAAAAGTATTGTGTTTGCAAAAAAATCAAAAAACGGGATGCCACCTGAACTATTCCTTTCAGATTTTTTGGGGCCTCCTGGCCTTAAAAAATGGGTTTTAATTTATGCTTGAGAGTTGAAACTGGTACAAAACTCAATCTTTAGGGTTAGTTTTACTACCTGGAATTTTTTTTCTACGTCATTAACCCGTAATAATGAATTAGCAAAAATTTTAACAATTTATAAAAACACTGGTAATGTCGATCTGATTAGGATTTAGCTGACATGTTGTCATGCATAAGACCAAGAACATATGAGCTTAGTTTTATCTCATTCTCAGCATTACTTTATTTTGTTTTTCAAATTATTCTTTACCTTTTTTAAAAAAAAAATAGTAAGAAATAGAAAAATAACCCAGTTGAGTTGAAATTTGATTCAAGTATATCCCTATATGTAATAATTAATGCTGAGTTTCAATACGGCAAGTATACCTACGATATTTGCTGGATCAGAAAAGTTGAGCATCGAGCGTGGTCAGTACATGGATGATGTAACAGCTGGATATAAAATAATGCATTTACTATCTGGGAACAAACAGAGCGAGTGCGAAGACATGCTGCGGTATAAATCTGGATATTCTTATATTCTTAGGTCGACCGAAGCGAGTCTTAGGACAACCAAGGAGTTGGAGGATGTGCGTAGCAAATCCGATGTGTAAGGAAAAGTTCTAAAGTACTCCATACCCGATTTTTACTTTTCCACATTATACCGTAGGTATATAGAAAAAGTATTGTGTTTGCAATATATATATATATATATATACGTTTTATTGTAAGTTTTAATGTTTCTATATCTTTCTTTATAATTAAGTATATAATATATATATATGTATATATATATATATAATATAATATATATATATATATATATATATATAATATACATTAACACGCGCACACACACACGCACACCTGTGGGTATATATATATATTCTTCTTTCCCTCGTGTGTGCCTGTTATCATCGTAGCGCCCAATGTATTTATACTTGAGAGTTGAAATTTTGTACAAAATTCAGTCTACCGCTGTAGTTGTGCTATTCGAAAAATATTTTTGTCATCATTAACCCGCTATAATGACTCAGCGAAAATTTCGAAAAATCATAAACGTGGAAAAATGATGCAATCGGATAGAGATTTGGAATGTATGTCAGGTATGAGAATAATATATGTGATCAGTTTCATCTCATTATCAGCATTACTTCCATTTTTATTTCCACGTGTATACCTTTACTTATTAAATAAGTACACTATGTTTCGTTTCATTGCGACAAGTATATTCATGATTTTTGTAGGATCATAAAAAATAAGCAGCATTGAGCGTGTTCAGTGCTGAATGGGTGACCGCTGAGAATGATACGGATTCATTTACTATCTAAAGACGAGCGAGGCGAGTCAAAAGGCATGTTGCAATATAAATTTAGTGAACTGTATTTCTGAGGACTATCGAAGCGAGTCCGAAGCAGAAAGGATGAGCGTAGCGAATCCGATGTAATGAGGAAAAGTTCCGAGGTACGCCTTACCCGATTTTTTGATACTTTTAAGAGACTTAGATGGCCTCCTTGAGTTTTATTATCTATTTTTTCTCGTTACATATAGACTATAAAAAAACTTAGTATCCTTTAGACGAAGTATGCTTATGCTTAAAACTACACTAAACTTATACGTAGCTAACTAATAAGATAATTGTTTTTACGTTAACAAATAATTTATAAGCGTTAATTAAAGTTGCACATCAAAAAGATAAGACTTTAAAACAAAAGTAGTAGACGATTGCTACTTTCAGAAAACTTAAAGTGATGACAATTATCTAAAACTAATTTAGAAAGAACCATTATTCCCTCTCTGTCTCGATCTTTCTCTTTCTCTCTCTTTATCTATCCATCTCTTTCTCTCTATCTGTCTTAATTTCTCTCTATCTTTCTTTGTGGTCAATTAGTTTAATGTTAAGAGAAAGAAGAAAGTTTCTCGTTACCTAAGTCTCACACCTGTCACCAGGTGCTTTATTAATGTCACAGGTCTCCAAAAAATAGTTTCAAATTATTCAGTTTATTTTAGTTTGGTGTAAAAATTAAA
>JACMZG010001863.1:45772132-45799632 GCA_018340805.1 Microvelia longipes | reverse complement strand
GTTTATGAAATTTGTGATCTAAGTATTTTTATGATATGATTTTCTTCTTCTTTATATGTGATCTAAGGATATATTTATTATTTTTTTTACTACTAATCCTCATTTATACCGTAGCTATATATGAAAGTATTGTTTGCAAATAATCCGATCCGGGATTTCACCTATTTTATTCTTTTGGTGTTAAGACCTCTGAATGGTTCAATATTTTTTACTACGCTGTGGAATGTTTTTAATAAAAACTATTAACTCCGTCCTTTCCACAAGATATTTACTTTATCAAGGCAGAACCGGCTTTCAGCCTACGCCATCATCAGTGCCGGAAAGATATCGAGCCGTCAACTGTCCAGGACCTCTGTTAAGAGTTTTGAGTCGTCTCCAAACTCTTGAGACGGAGTTGATGTTTTTTATTCTGAATGGCTGTCACAAAGTTCTGATGAAAGTTGCAGCCTTATCGTTAGATAGTGAAAATGGAGCTGTGTAACATCACAACGGATAAATGAGAGCATTATGAAGTATTATGAAGATATGAGAACAAAGTAATTAATTCAACGTCAATTTAGAAATTAAAGCGTAATAACAATGGAAAATGAAAATGTTACGCATCCTTAAACCTTGTTTTTCATAGATATACTAAATAAACCTAGTTTAATTACTCTTCTATTTATTATCTATAGGTATTTCATGTAATTAGGGAGACATAAAAAATAAAATTAATTTAATTAATTCAAGATTAATTCAAAATAATACTATTAAAGATGTATAAATTCCTTAAAACATGATAAATTATGAAATGAATTCACTTTCTTTGGAAACTTACTTTGTCAAAAAGCTATATAGTATCTGGAACTTTGTGTACTGCTGTTACATTGTTAAAACAGTATGCAATGTGTCGGTTATAGCTTGTAGCCCTAAGATAAATGGTTGAAACTGTCTTGCTATAGATAAGACCTTGGTTGCTGTGGGTTATAACAACTGCCTTCTAGATATGAAATATAGCTACAAGACTTCGTAGACCTTAGACAACAAAATCTACTTTTCCTTTAAATTTTACCCCCTACTCCTCTTGTTATATATTTTTCATGATAAATTGTAATCTTTTTTAAAAATATGAACAAATTGATGAAGAATATTCCTTGACAGATTGTTAATATCTTGGAGATGATTTTAAATGTTTTTTTGTTTCTACGTTTTTAGCGAATTTTCATGAAAAAATGATGCGTATGAGGTTTTGTATGACGAAACTGGTTGAGCTTAATCAGAGGAGCTAAGTGAAGCAAACAGTATACATAAAATTTCATGTATAATTACACCTGTGTAGGTGAATAACCTTTACAACTCTTGGGATTAATGATGCTAAAGGTGGGGGGGTAGTCAAAAATTATTTGCATATCTTCTCCTTGGATAGCATATTCTCTTTCTCAGTTGCCCCGAAGGGGCCACAGTTATTAAATACTATGAATACTGGCAAATATTAAATTAGTAGAATGTTTAGGAAATAATGGTCTCAAATATTAAATAAATAGAAATTTTATTAAATAGTTAATGATGATTTGAAATATTAAATAAGTTAAAATGTTATTGAATAGTAAATAATGATGTCAAAAAATAAATTAGTGGAAATGTTTTTAAATAGTGAAAAGTGGTGTTTTCTTCCTTTGTTACCAGCAATAAAAGAGTAATTATTGGTTACAAACTTTGACTACCATTTCACCGCAGTGTACACTCTAAATAATAACTTTTAGATATTTACTACGAGCCTACTTACTTAAATGATGAAAATATTGAGCTCATATCAATTTACAATTGTTTTAAAATAAATTTCAGATTATCTTACAGATGTTGAGTAAATACAAATTTGATTATAGAGAAATGTTTTTTATACAATTTTTAATTTTAAACAATCTCTTTCAGTTATATTTTTAAAGTAGTTTATATTCAAAGTATTATATGATTTTAACTAAAGAAGAACGTAGAATAGGAAGGGGCAACATTTTTTATTTTATGTATTATTTCAAGGGGTTAGTATAATTGAGTTTGTGAGCTTTTCTCGTGATGCTTCTATATAGGTTCCTGTATTATAAAATGCGAACATAATGAGAAACTGCTTTTTTAAACCCTTCTTGTTTCCATTAATTTTTTGGGATCCTTATAAAAAATATAATTTGCTTCTTTAAAAAATATAAAAAAGGGGAGCATAATTTCAAAGAATAAAAAAAATATCCTTTGTTAAAAAAGGGAAAAATAAGAAAGTAATGGGCTTGCCTAACTACATCTCTGAATCCTATGTACTCTAAACTTAAGGAAAATACACTCAAAGATAACATCCTTGTAGCTTGATAAATTTTACTATCCTTTTCCTTACTGTTTTTATAGCTATCTCGGTTTTCCTTCTTTGTGACTATATTTTCCTGATTGTAATCTTGCTGAGTGGGTGCTGATTTTTGCGAAAAACAACAAGTTCCGTTTGCACTTAGTATTTTCTGTATTGCGGATTGAAATTTAAGTCTTCTCATGTCGAAATAGTTTGTCGAAAGGATTTTAAAGTCTTTATTTCTATCGTTTTGCTTTTTATACAATATTTATTTAAGTTACCATTAGGATATGACGAATTTACTTAAATTTTAACTGTTGCTTTTCACTAAATACATTATTCAAAGATTATTCTTATTAATGTACTTCTTAATAAGAAATGAATGTACTTCTTATTCTTAAATTCTAATGTACTTACATTGTTTTCAACATCACTGTTTTGCCTGGATTTATTACATAATATTTTTTTATTTATTTCACAAATAAGAAATTATCTTATATACGTATTATTACGTATAATATCTTAATATACGTAGAACTATTTGTTCACTGTTATAATATTTATAATTTTTAAGTAAAGTTTTTTATGATGCCTAGCATATATAAAATATATAAGCAATAATAAGAGACTGAGACTGACAGAGTTTTTTATGTTTTAATTTATCACGGTTGTTATAAATCGTGATGTTAAATTTAATTTACTATATAAAATTATAGTTTGGACTGATATGATTATTATTTTCTCGACCGTTTGAAACGTGACTGGATGCAAGAATTAGATATTACGTAGAATGTTTAATTAAGTCACTTGTACTTTAATTAAAGTAAAAGGCATTGAACTTTATTTTATTTAGCCATTAGAAATCACTTCCGAAATATATAGGTGATTCTTTTTGGCCCCATGGTTTACTTTTAGTAATAATGCGTTATTAACAACATCTATGTGCTTTTTTGGTGTCAATGCTACAGTTAAAGAGTGTGCAGTGCACGGCCTCTGAAAAACTTGTTATTCATCTTTAAACAGGGTAGTTGGGATACAAACAGGGTAGTTGTCGGGAGGCCTAGTACTCATATTAGACTCTCACCTAGATTTTTTAACGCAGAATACGATGCCGCCAACGCTCCTAGTGGTTCGTTTCGGATTTTTCGTTTTATACGCAAATAGAACTAAAAATAATTAGTGTACCTACTACAGTGATATCATAGCGTAACGAAGTTTTTGGATATTATTTTTCTCTCTTGAAGTTTTTAGTAAATTAACGAAAGAAAAAAGGTCTCCATTGAAGTTATTACAAACCGCAAGAAAGCCCCGCGGGTTACACGAGTTGTGGTTCCTTTTCTTGTTTCTAAAACTATATCCCTTGTGGACACGAGAAGGACCCTTTCTTAATCCTTTCATGGCTTGTTTGTCAAAGAAAACTTCTTAAAGAAGTCAAGAACCTAAACAAACAGTAGCCCTCGAGTGGAAGTGCTTCTACTTGTTAAGGTCCTTAATACCAGACCACCTTGTCCCTTCCAATAAGGGACTGAAGGATTTATCTCACACGAGTCCATCAGCTGATCTTCTTACATTTTTCATCGGGTCGTGTTATTCTACCGTACCTTTAGCTTTAACATGATAAATTTTGGATCTAAAGAAAATATGTTTTAAAGAAAAATTACTATATTTTCTCATAAAAATGTCTTCACCTTTTTTGATTCATTTTCTATAGAAGAAACTGTTACAAATAACATCACTATAAGTATAACCAGATTATATTTCTATAAAGATACAACGTTATATTTCAAGTTTTTTTTAACCAGGTTATGATAATTCTTAAATAAAAATAAGCTCATTAAAACCCATTTTATACTTATATCAGTAAAGAACTTGTTAAAAAGAGAACCTCGGTTCTTTTCCTCGCAATTTCGGACTCGCTTCGCCCGTCCTTAGAATCCTATGATTATCCAAAGCTTAAAGTGGTATTACTTCGGTCTCTACTCTATAAAAATATATTCGAGATATGTAATTACTAAAAAAAAACAATTATTTAGAACTGCTGTTTTCATTAATTTTACTTATACATTAAAATATTGATTCAAAGTGTTGGGTGTTTTATCTTACAACCCTAAAGTCAAATAGCTATCGATTTTAACTACTTGTCCTTGATGTTTTCGCTATCATAGGATATTTCCTACGTCGAAAAATAGTGAAAACATTAAAAGCTATATAGGGCGTAAAAATTGGAAATTTAAGTCTCAATGAGGTTTAACAGGATCGATTTTTTGACGGTTTTAGCGAATTTTCAAAGAAAAAATGAGCTTATGAGGTTGGAGTCTTATGGGCTTGGGGTGGGATTTTTTGTGTGTGATAACTTTTGAACGTTTTATCGGTTTAAAATGAACCTTGGTACATAAATCGCCCTCATTAATGCCCCGAGCTCTATGGTTTATGAAACATGCGTGACGTCCTTAAAACAAATAATTTAGCAAAATTTTCAAAAAACTACAAAACTTCTAGAAGATGTCAGCTGTACAAAAAAGGAAATTTCCTGAAACAGACCGGAGGCCCCTCGTTTTATTTTGGATGATAGGTTTCAGTAAAATAGGTTTGCGTATTTAACCTATTTTGAAATAGTGCCACCGTCGCTAATAAGAAAATAGTAATGAATGTGTGATCGACGTTGAATTATGGGTTTCTAATTTATTTCTATTTTTAATCGATCTATCTCTAAATCTTTAAGTGATTTACTTTTGTTAAATTTTAGGATGTTTAAACTCACTAAAATCACTATTTTATTAAAAAAACCTTTTGAAATGGATTGTCTCGAGTTTTTCAATAAACTGATAAATCGGCGAAAATCACAATAAGTGTTTTATTTTATTATTAATAAATTAATTTAACTTTTAAATAATTTCAATTTGCACAAGCTCACAAAATTACTATTTTATTGCAGTAAATTAGTTGTCACTTGTACTTAGATTAACTGATAAGATGATATATTTCAACCTTTGTTTTTTCTTTTCATTCAGAAAAAAAGTCATCAGACATGTTACTTTTTGTTTTGTACTAAACCAAATTTTATACGATAAACAATTTTTTAATCACCCTTTCTTTTTCCCGCCAATAGTATTACCAACCTGACAACAACCCTTTTGAATCGCGAATAAGAGGCATAGGTTTTCTCAATCAATAAAACTGGAACTAATATTAATTATTAAATTAAACTTCATATATTTGTGAACCATACATAGTAGTATAGTATATGTTTAAAATATTTCAATCCAATCTCAACATGACATAAAGATTTGTGATTTTTTGAAATGTTTGAGGGGTAATTTTTGTGGTTTATTGGCGCCACACAATAAACAGCAATTCATAAACAATAGAATTCGGGACATTAACATGGTTGATTTTTGTATCATCAACCTTAACTTAATGTAAGTTTCATTCCGATCCTAAAATTCGTTTGTATGAAAGCTATCGTATCCCATAGAAACGTCTAGGAACTATATTCTTGTACATACAATTTTTTTTCTTGGTCAGGACGGCTCCCTTTAGAAAAATCTACATCAACCTCACTCTCCACCTCCATAACTCCAACTAACTTTGGACTCCAACTCCAGCTCACTTTTTCATTGACAATTCCCTAAAATCTGGTAGAAACCTTAAGTTCCCAAATTGACAGCTTGGATGATCCTAATTGATTTGTTACAGTATGTACATACGTATGTATTTCATTGTTTAAGACATTATTCACGTTCATTGTTTCATGCAATAACTACCCTGTATCATGTATCTTTTGTGTGAGGAAATAATACAAATGGTAAAATTTGGTACCAACTGTATTATTTCCATTGTTCGAAATATTATAATAAACAAACGAAGGTGTTTTAAATCCAGTTTTTAATAAGTTTCATATTTCCGTCTTCATTTAATTAAAATTCTACTTTTATTAAAAAATTTCTATTATATTTTCAAATAAAATGTTATCAAAGAAATTTTTGACATTTCCTAATAATATTTGTTACTCAATTATTATTTTGAGAGAACTGCTAATTAATACTAGCCCTAAGGCTAGAGATGCTCTGCTTCAAAGCAGAACAAAAGGATGGAAATTATGAAAGCTATTCAAGTATAATTATTTGTTTTTTCGATACTCTTCTCTCTTAGATTTAATAGAAATTCTTAGGATTGAAAGTTTTTTTTTATTAAGTACGTTGGCTTTTAAAGGCTTTAATGAAATGTAATCTCTTTTTTTAAAAAAAAATGCTTTGATACTTACCTCAATTTTAATGAATTTTCCAAGAAAATTAGCTTATGAGGCTTATATATATATATATATATATATATATATATATATATAATATAATATATATATATATATATATATATATATATATATATATATATATATATATATATATATATATATATATATATATATATATATATATATATATATATATATATATATATGTATATATATATATATATATATATATATATATATATATATATATATATATTATATACGTGTCTGTTTGTGTGGGCATTCTTGATCAGGTCTTTTTAGTAAAACTACCTCATCCTTCTCTAGTAAGCTAATTTTTCTCTATCGTGTATGAAATTTAAGGTACTTCTTTAGATAGTTACTCCCTAATAACAAAGTAAGAAAAAGAAAGGTAAAGGGCAAAAATGTATGTGAAAAACAAAGAAAGAAGAAAATGGGCACTTTCATAGAAAAGGGACCCTCAAACAGCGGTACCTTTTCTATATAAGTACCCGTGGGGTGACATTATAGACAAAGTATTGAATATAATGAATTTAATAAAAATAAACTGGAGATATTTAACCTCTAATCGGACAGGATGTGAAAATACATGGACCAATGAGGGACCCAATTTTTATAAAAGTACCGATTACTCTTTTCATAGTGAGGTGGGGAGTAACCATCTAAAGAAGGTTACACAGAGTTCTTCTTTAAATGGTTACTCCCCTCATAGAGTTGTTGGGGACTAACCATCTGAAGAAGGTTACTCAGAGTCCTTCTTTAAATGGTTACTCCCCTCATATAGGTGTTGGGGAGTAACCATCTGAAGAAGTTACTCAGAGACCTTCTTTAAATGGTTACTGAGTTGATGGGAAGTAACCATCTGAAGAAGGTTACTCAGAGACCTTCTTTAAATGGTTACTCCCTCATAGAGTTGAAGTGAAGTTACTCAGAGACCTCTTTAATGCTTACTCCCCTTAGTTAAGATGCTATATCTTTGTCTTTCCCCCTATTCTAACCCCAACAAAAGCCCCAATGCTTTTCTACATCCCCGGGTAAGAGCGTATAATAAGGTGAAATATATGAAGATTAGTAATAAAATCAAAAAAACTTCATTAATCCTAAGTAATGACAGAAATATGCAAATCCTTAAAAACCTGTGTGACCGAGCTGAATTTGGTAGTGTGTTGTATGTTTAACATATATTAAAGGTTAAATTTTATTACAAGTTTTTATCGATTTTATCGACTGGCATATGTAACATAATGTAGACCAATCACGTTTCAGCGAATTTTTATTTTTTAAAAGATACGCTAATGGGATAGGTGTCTTGGCGGGAGTCGAACCCGGGAATGTGGCCAAAATCTGTTTCTATGGTCCCTAATTTCGAAAAAATGTTTCGCAGAATTATATTTATAAAGTATGACCGCGGATTGGGTTGCGTGTGAATGACAAAAAAATCATTTTTCGGAAAGCAGTTACTCCTCATAAAAACTTTTGTTTTTTTTTTAAAATGAACATTTATTGCAATAAAACATTTTTACTAAGAACCTTCCACCCAAACAGTACACGTTTCATAAAGTCGCCAATAGAGATCCACGGTAATTTTGATAATTCAACAAAATGTTATTATTTATAAAATATCACCTTTTCAAGAGTAACTGAAGTGTGTTATAAAATGTACCTCGCCCCCTTAATATTTATCCCATATTTCAGATAATAGAATAATATTTTTTTGTTATGAAATGTTTTAATCATTTATTAATTTTGAATGTAAAAAACTGTTTATTCTTTTCATTGTTTGAGGACTAAATTATGAGGGGATACTGTGGGGGGGGGGTACTAAAATATTATAACTGTATTTTTAATATTTTTTGCAAAACTTCTTTTAATATAGCAAATGAATACGTTCATAGAATCAAATGTTTTTGGAAAATACTTTTTTAACCTACTTTACTTTTGGTGGTTTTCAGAACAATGGTACTTTTAAGGTACATGGTACAAAATTTTAAATTAAAATTCAGAAAAATCGAAGTTTTATGTCAATTAAAATTTTTATGAAAAGTGAATTTCCATTCACTTTACGAAAACATCTTATAAATTCACAGCCCAATCCCTTTACAGCACTAAAGCCTCTAAGAGAGAAGTAGAATCATAATCGAGTTTACGATGGAAATATACTATTGATAAAAATGTTTTATATCTATACTAAATTACACTATATTTTATATTTTGTTTGTTTCAGGTGAGTGGAGTAAAAAGTAACCTTAAAATTAATTCTTTTGGTGAGTGATGACTTTTAATTTAGCAACATATTTTTTTTTGGATAAATACTCTTTTCAGCATTGTTTGTGCTGAAAGTCACCTTTTTGCTCTATAATACTTATATGGAGCTACTGTTATAAATTAATTAGATCAGAAAGATATGAAGTATATTAATCTATAAATTGAAATGAGTTTACTGTAATGATCATAACTTATCTGTTTCGTGATATTAGCAAGACATAAATGTTAAATAATTAGTGCTTATTAATACTTGTGTACAGGCCCGTAGCCTGCCAAAACTTGTATGGAGGGGGGAGATCAATCACGGAGGGGGTTATGTTTGGCCCCTCCCTTGCTACGAGCCAGCTTGTGTGTGCCCCCATAATACTAGATGAGAATTGTTTGGGGCATATGAATAGGCTACGTGTAAGTAGTGAAATATAGTTTATTTAATGTAATGAAATCTCGTCTATTCTATGCCCTAAACTAATTCTAATAAATTTGTGCTTAATTTTGACTCCTCTTTTCAGTTAATATGTTAACTACTTATTGTCGCTCGTCTAAACTTTAAAATATGATTATTTTATGTTTTCTTCCTATTTTCACGCTCAAACACACATGTCTAACTAATATGAAATAACTTCATTGACAGTCAGGAAGAACCCACCTGGTCATTTATTTATGGACTGCATTTCTACCTTCTTTATTCACCTTTAAAAAATAATGGTTAATGAAATATTTTTATAGTTAAATAAGATTAGTTAATTTTAAAATAATTTATTATTACATAATTTATAAATATTGCATTTTTTTATTTACTTTGAAACTAATTAAAAAAACATAGTTGAAATTATTTTGTGTTTTTATTCTTCATAAAAAATATCTCTCTTAGACTATCTTATTAAGTTGATTTCTAAAAAAATCGTTAATTAAGAAATGTGCTAGAGTTTTATTTATTTAGTTTTAGGTGTTGTTTTGTTTGAAATTGATTTGGGTTAAAATATATTCTTCTCTAAATTAAAACTTGGTCTACTCTGGTCCCGGTATAGATATCCAGGCAAGAATAACTAATAAACTATTTTGATACATAATGATATTTAGTCCAAAAATCTGCTGAAACATGACTTGTTTTTTATTTTCACTGTTTAGAAAAAAGGTTGTGTGTATGCATATGCACATTTAGCGAATTTCTGAAGGGAAATGAGTTTGGGTAGTGGATAGGGAGGGCGGAATTTTAATAGAATAATTAATTTTGTTTTTACCTTATTAAACTATTTTCAATTGTAAAAGTAATAATAAAACAACATATATATGACAAGTATTGTTTCTACGGTCTCTGTTAGATCATTAATGTTAAGCAACATCGAGCCAGGGCAGTTTCTGGATAGATGACCGCTGGGAATAATAGGATATATTAACTGTCTGAGAATGAGCATTGTGAATCCGTTATGGTGAGGAAAATTTCCGAGGAATCCTGTACCCTATTTCTTGTTTCATACTTTGTTTATTGTCAACAGTGTTTAAGCTCGTGGACATGACGTTTACGCTTTTCTGTTGGGGACTATGCACATTTTCAACAACTGCAGTCTCAAAGTGTAGTTTCTCATTTCTTATAATCTTGACTCGAGTATTACCTATAATTGATATTGACGCATATTTTATATCTTTACATATTAGTATACTGTTGAGTAGGTATATTTATCACTTAACATTTTTGCATTTTTATCTGGATTTATTCTACACAACTATTTTTAATATTTTATATTTATTTATTTTTTTATACTATTTTACTATGAGTAAACATATAGAATAGAGTTGTTATCAAGTTTGAGAGATTATGTGTACAAATTAATTTTGAAAAATAGTTATAAAACTCTTAAGTTCAACTTGTGTAAATAATAAAATTATTAATTATCTTAAAATTAAATCATAAAACTTCAAATTGTTTAAAATGATAACTGTTTTAACGACATATTCAAACAGAATGTTATTTAATAAAAAATAATTAATAAGCACAAAAGGAATATGGACGTATATTTTGAATAACAAATTGTTTTAATTATTCAATAATAATTACATTCACAGTCCCCTAGAGGATTTTTTTTGTCATTTTTTGTTAAGAGCTTAAACTCGTTTGTAATTCAATCTATTCATCGAGAAAGACTAACAAATCTAATAAACCTTTATAACAATTAGTAACCGGAACGAAAAATATATGATTAAAAGAAAAAGCCCTTAAAAAAGAATGAAAATTATAATCTTTAAAAAAAGTTTTTGTTGAAATTTTTATTTTTCTTTACATTGCAATTAAGTTAAAATGGATTTTCTATTATTTTGCTCTTTTGTTATTTATTTAGAAAACGATTATTATTGTTATTTTTAATGGATAATTGTACTAAAGTCATTATTAATAAAAAAAATACTTAAACTATTTTCACTACTTCTGTAATTTTATTTTGTTATTGAGAATTAATTGTTATTTAGGACCAAATGATTGTTAATTGTGATTTATGCTTTACTTACTTTTTAAAGTTAAAATAATTTTAAGTAAGGTCAGGTTAAAACAATACTGAAACCATTACTTTTTTTCTTTTTAGAGAAATAAGAATAAATTGTGCTCCATATTGCCTTTGTATGTTGTTTGAAAAAACAACTGCTCTAGAGCTACCCTTTTACTCTACTACTGGGTTAGAATTTTTCTTTGTACTTATTTATATCAAAGGAAAGTCTTGGGTGGAGTTTTGTTGGGAAAACGGTTCCCTAGCGTGAACTTGTTCACAGTGTTGAGCTTTCTATTGAATAAAGGTTTAACCATGCTCAGTCACGTAGAAAATACTCATCAACACGTTTCCACGATTAACCCTTATAATCTAGAACTTTTTATTTCTTTCTCAGACTCGCAGAGGCTATTTTTCCATTTCCTTTTATTTATTCCAGACGAAGGTTATATATATATATTTAAAAAATTAGTAGTTTTTTATAACAGTAAAATTGCGTTGCTTAAATAGATTTTTAAATTCATTGTTAGGGTTTTAATTACTTTAGGAAAATTCAAATTAATTTTTGGTTCGTTTATTATAGTGGCATAAACATTTTTATAACCCTTATAATATATTTAGATTGCTTTAGGTGTAATTAAAATGTTATTAAAAAGTAGTTAAACAATTTTATATGTATTCTTATTAAATACATTGTAGTTACTTAACCTGTATTTTCTTCATCTTATGTATTTAAAATGTAGATATTCGCATAATTATTGTTTGAGATCTATTGATGTGATAATGCTTAAGCATTGAATATTAATATAACATGTTTTCCTATTACTTGATTTCAAATAGATTATGCATTAAATTACAATATTAATTTTTATAAAACACTATTAATAGAAAACATAAATCATTAAAGAACTTAAAACATACTTTTACTTTTTCTCAACTACTTCGTAGGTATATAGGAAAATTATTGTGTTTGCAAAAATTCCGAAACCAGAATTAGCAGTTTTAGGTGTTTTTAAGGCCTCCTGAGTGGTTTTCTCAAAGTCGTCTGTCTGTATGATGTGTCTGTTATCATCGTAGCTCCCTTTGTATTTATGCTAGAGAGTTGAAACTTTGTACGAAAATCAGTCTATTGTCGTAGTTGCGTTATTTGAAAAATAATTGTTTTATTTCGTCACTAACTCGCAATTATGACTTAGCGAAAATTTTGAAAAATCATAAAACGCAAAGAAATGATACGTCTGATTAAAAGTTGTAGTCATGTAGATGACCAAAATTTGTGCTAATTTTCATCTCATTATTAATATTAGTTCAATTTTTATCAAATGAGTTGAAATTTAGTAAAAATGTATAACTTTCTTTAATAAGTAAGTACATTAAGTTTCGTTTCAGAACTACAAGTATATCTATAATTATTGTTAGATCATAAAATTTAAGTATACATTGAGCATGGTCAGGGCTGTATGGGTGACCGCTTAAAATGAAACGGATGCATTTACTATCTCAGGATGAGCGAAGCAAGTCCTAAGACATGTTGCAATATAAATTTGGCGAATCGTGTATTCTGAGGACAAGCGAAGAGAGTCTGAAATAGGGATGATAAATAGGGATGATGAGCGTAGCGAATCCGATGTGACAAGGAACCCAATACCTAATTTTTTTGTAGTTGCCTTAATTAAAAATTTGTATTTTATTTATACGCATTGAAAAAATGGCTCAAATCTGACAATAATTGAATTGCACATTGGGATGCAGTTAATGTAAATATCTCGAACATGTGAATATAAATATTCCAATTCGCTAGAGAGATTCTATAAGGGTTAATTATTATATATTACTTAGCTTCCGGTTAATGGTCTTGGTTTTAATAGGATGGGGAAATAATAATCATTTATTTAAGCCTAAGGGGTTTGGCCCTGATAAATAAAGTATAAGATTGCACTCAGGGGGATTCTTTAATGCAGTTTACTATTACATTGCATTTTAATTAACTGCTCATATTAAATACCAATTTAAAATCTAATTTAATTAATCAAATCTATTTTAATTAAAATATTAACATAATAAAAATTTAATTTATTTAATTTATTTTTTTTCTTTCTAATTATATTTTATTATTATATTAAATATTTTATATTAATAAATTATTGAATATTTAAATAATTGAAATTGAATGAAAAAAACATTTAAATCCAAGGGCTGTTTCTGGGGACCATCGAATAAATATTTTTTTATTAAAGTTTCATATCTTTAATTTATTTTGTGTCATTAAAAATAATAACTTAAAACTTAAACTATATATTTAACTAATATAACTTAAAAATCTGATTAAGCTGAATCTTAAGATTTAATTATTCTACAAATATAGCTATTGATGTGTAATTATTTTAAGTTAAAAATTTATGACTCTGACTTTTTTGATGATAGCTTTTACTCATTAGCACAATTTAAATTCAAATTTAAATACAATTGTGTTTCACATTTTTTACAAAAAAACAAGAGTTGTTTTTAACTTTTTTCACTTCTCACGTCTAACAATGGTCCGCTTAACATTTGGTATATAGGTTGATGTCAGTTGTAAATGTGTAAATATGTAAATTGTGTTTGTGAAAATCAACAAAACATGTTGTTTTCAGTGCTGGAGCTATTTAAGTTAAAATAATATCCAATTTCATGTAGATCAACAAAAGATATTTAATTTGACTATTTACTGAAGAAATTGTTCACAAATGGGCATAAAATTATGAACGTAAATAAATCTTAAGATTCTGGTATTCAGAATTCAAGATACTACAACTTAAGAATATTTCGATTCCTGCTAACTATATTTTATTAGTATAACATTTTCTGTCACAGTTATCTGGCTCTATCTGAATACGGAAAATAAAAATATATTCTACGAATTTAAATGGATAGAGCTAAAACTAAAAGAAAATACAAAAATAAAATATTGGGAGAGGAAGGTATTTCATTAAACTCAAAACTTCTTGATCAAATTGATCTAAATGTAAAGTGTTATAGTAATTATAATAATAATGAATTAAAGACTTATTACCTTCAATTATAATTTTTCTTTGTTGATGTAACATATAACCCTTCTCTTCATTACACCTGGCTTAACTATCTAAAAAAATATAGTTTTTAGTTTATTCTTATCACATTAAAAATGTTAATATTCCCTAAATAAAACATTTTTCTTACTTTGTAAATTAAAAAATCATGATTCCATGAGTCTGCAGATTTTTAATAAATATAAACATCATGACGAATCTAAAAATTTGTTTATTCTTCTTTTTGAAATATAAGTATATAGTATAAAGGTGTCTGACCTAACCGCGACCGTAAGAATCCCTAGGGCAGAGACCATGTTTTTTTAATTGTTGGCTCAAATATGTTTTGACCCATCACTGTTTCAAGCCGGATAATACCCCCTAAAAACTAAATAAGTTAAACTCAGCGATCTACTTAATAAGACATTCTAAAGATAAAAATGTAAAATACTTAATAAAGAAGATAGATTTTGCTTCTCTACCTCCAATGGAACTAGCAAGAAACCTACACCCATTTTTTTATCAAACATCCTTGTTTTGGTTTCTGTATGTATGTATGTATGAGTGTATGGGTGTGCATATCTTTGATACAAGTGCAATTTTATGGAATTGCTTAAAAATCAAATTCTACGAGAAAAAGAACTAAATATATTTTGGTGTTAATACAACACGCCTTACCGAAAGGCGTCATATCAAACTATTACAAAAAACATGAAAAAATGATTTTGAAAAAAAAATTTGTTTGATAAAATGTATTCATGAAAAAAATATGATTTTGTTTGGTGTTTCGAAGTTTCTGAATAGAAAGAAACCTCTACTATATCTCTCGCTTGGAGAAACAAGAAATAAATAGATTTTGGGGCAAATCCAACTCGTATCAAAATGGTATCACTTTAAACTTTAATAAATCATAAACAAATTGATTTAATAACAAAGTTTGTAATGTTTTGAATATTTACTTTTACTCATTCATAAAAATGTATTTTGTTTAGCCTCAAAAGGCGAAACCGAGATTTTACCTAAATAACCCGCTTCAAGAGTTATTTTACTGATAAAAATTCGTTAAAATGAATTAATTGCTGAGGAAAAGTGGCTTGTCTTTCTCTTTGGCTAAATGCAATATCGTATTCTATGAAAATACTTAAAGCATGCACTTGAAATCCAAATTGTAGAGCTTTTTCCTTATTTAAATAAAAAAAACTCTCTTTTAGATTTTGCATGGAATTAATGTCTTCTGAATAAAATTTGTACTTAAATTCTGGCAATAAAAACCATCTTATAAGCTGTTGATTTTGCTCTCTTATTTATTTTATTACCAGACATTAAAGATACTGTAATTACCTTCTTAATGCTTGTTATAAACATTTAATGGCCACTAATCTGATTACAAGCATTTGTTTTTTTAAACATTTGGTAAAAGATGTTAAATGCTTTAAAAGCTCTAATATCCTGCTCTAATAAATAAATACATTACTCAGCCGGAAGAGCAGAGTAAAGCTTTTAGAGTAAAGTCTTGGAGTAGAGAGGTTTTTTTTGTTTAGAGTATTAATCCAGATATATATAGGTATTATCTAGATTATATAAAATTAAAAGTCTCTACCTTTGTCTGTTAGTGCAAGTTTACTATTTATTTTTATTTTAGTTTACTAAACGTCGACTACTCCTGGTGTAGATGAATAAGGAACCCAAGAGAATTTTCCACCATGTTTTCTGAACTTGTCTGTGTATTATTGAATTCCCAAAGGAAAATAAACTTACAAGGTTGAGGTCATGGAGAGGGATTTTTTTTTTTTGTTTTTTCAACTACTCATGCTCGTCTAGTAATTCCTAGTGCACAAATGGATGATTTGTTAATGTAAAAAAGATGTAAACAATCAATCACAGAAATTTAAAGCCTTCTGAAAGTCAAAGATTGTGTATTTTAACTAATAAAATATGCTCATTTGAGCTGATTCCCGTTAGAGATTAAGTATAAACAAATCTTTTTTAAGAGATATTTTAAACCCATGCAAGATTGCAATTACTGAATTGCTTATCTAACAAGTCTTACCAAGTACCTATATTAACAATTTTATTTTGTTGTATACTACTCAATAAAAAATGTCAAGAAAAAGCAGTTATCCTACTGATTTTCTAAAATAAGTTAAAAGCAGTCGTTGACTACAATGAAAAACCCGTGTTTTGTTATTTTCGGCATTTTTAAACATTGATCTTTAATTTCTGTTTTACGACCTGTGTTAATAACAAAATATTAACATATTCTTATTCTTCTAAAAACTTTTTATCTAATTAATTTGAATATTCTTAATGTTTTGATAAAATCTCGCATCTGCCCTGCTTTAAACCTTTATTTTACTTTAAAAGAATAACAAAAAGAATTTAATTTTTTGTGAATAAATTACAAACATTATCAAACCCTCCGCGCCAACTCAAAATGTAAAAAAAACTGAATTAATTTCTGAGAAAAATCTTCTTTAATGTATTCCCGTCAGTTATTAGTGTTTAAATTATTCCTGTTTATCATACTTTCTGATTATAAAAATTAAGTTTGTAAAAACTTCAGATGTATGTTTGATGATAATATTATTATGATCTTACTAGTAAAGAGCGTTTTCAGCTATTAGTCTTTACGTGCAGTTCTTATAACTATTAATCTTAATGTTGGAGTTTAATGGTGGAGTGTATATGACAAGATCTATTTATAATTATGTTTCTAAAATCTCTAGGAAATCGAAATTCATGGAATGTAAAGGTTGAGAGAGTGAATGAACATCATGCTAATTTATATGCTCGGTTATTACTCATTTTTATCCCATCAGCTTAAGCCGCATTCATTTTAATCTTATTATACTCAAGCTGTTCGGGCCTGATCTCTTATTACAGCGTTTCTTCTTGTGTTTATTCCTAAGACTTTTTTCTTTTCCTAATAGACCAATTATTATGGTAAAATCTCTCCTTTTCAATTTATTTTTAAGGAGTAGTTACCAAAATTTAAAATTCAGGACCTTAGAGCCTATAGTTATATCATCCTCTATCTGCTACGGTTAAAGTAGATTGGTCCTTTATATTAATATTCATGGCTCATCATGACTAGAAAGGTTTTCGGTGGTATTTTGGAAAGTCTGCGGCGCAACGTCAATTAGTGCCTACAAAGAGTCCCCTTTTCTTCGAGAGGGATTAGTACTAAAGGGGACTTGTGATTGTTGATGAGGTTTTTATTCAAAGGTTTTTCCAAGTGCGGAAGACAGTGAATAAACACAGACAATAAGTTGAAAAAACTTGGCAAGCAAATGACAAAATTATGCTAGGCACGTCTGCAGACCAAATTATGAGCTATATTATCACTTTTATAATAAGAGAGGAGTAAAATAGGTCGAGAAGCTTTATATCCTCACAACGTTCTGCTACTCTGGAAACTTATGGATTTTTTAATTAACTTTTAATCTTTTTTACATCAAGAGAAGAGCATTTTTAGGGTTTAATATTATTAAATTTTCAGACCAAAAGTATGAGAACTTATTCCGTCTGAATATTAATGTATTTTTTGTTTTCCTTATAATTTATTTAATACTTTTAGTTTGAGGACGATACTTCATCTTGAGTGCAACAACATACCAAGTGCTTTGTTATTTTTTTGTTTTATGGAACCTTTCTGTTTCACTTTTTTAAAAGTAGTCCAGCAGTACAAATGAAACGGCAACTAATTAAAATGTTAGATACGTTTAAGATTTTTTAAACCAACACTTTACCAAATATTGAATACTGAATAGTGCTAATTAAGTAGTTCGCATGGAAGCAATGGAAAGGAAGAAAGCTCCTGGTTCAATATATACCTGTATGAAGGATTACTCTCGGAAGACCTTATTAAATCAAGACAAAATTTTATACAAAAATCAAGCCCATGGAAACGGAGACCTTCAATTTATTAATAATGTATGACGTCATTAATCTTGATAAATAAAAACATAACAGTTTATGTCCCTCTACTCATTATTATATTTTGATAACAGAGCCGGCTTTAAACCTTTAACGGTCATCATCAGTGCCTACAATGATGCCTACAATTCACCTTAAATTTTACCATCCATAATTTATCACTTTATATTTTACCATATTCTTTATGGCCATATTTTACCACCATATATTTTACCATCTTCTTTATGCAATATTTTATCACCTTATATTTTGCCATCTTCTTTATGGCCATATTTTATCACCTTATATTTTACCATCTTCTTTATGGCGTCATGAAAGTTTTAAAAAATTCGATGGAGTGGGGAAAATTATATGTAGTAGAGTTTGGTGTCCTTAGTTATGTTCTTAGGTCTCTTGAATCTCTTTTAGAAGCCTAATTATAGCTTTCTTGGACCATTCCTTTGGCTGAAAACCCCAAAATCATTTGTAAAAACAATTTTTTAAACTTGTTTTAAAGATGACATAAAAGTGTTTTACTTTATGTTTCTTAGGATGCTAAAGCAAACAAAAAAGGTTGCAGAGCAATATGACCAACACACTCGCTAACGAAGCGACAACTCAAGGCGTATATTTTATTGTGCGTGTTTCACATTGTATTCAAAACGCTTTGATAAAGGCCTTACCTTCATTGTTAGATATTATTGATTAATCTTAGTGGTCTACGTCTAATATAGAATTTTAATAGAGTAGAGTTTTCTCTAATCTTTGCAATAGTACATTACGCAACTAAAGAGAATAACGGAACTTTCCATACAAGTGTGGGTTAGCAGCCCCAGCCAAACGAGGATTGTAACACCTCTAGAGTATTTTATCTACGAATATTAACTTTATAACAATAAGTAATTGCATTATAAACTGATATCGAATGATATAAAATGATATCGAATCGTTTGTGGCATTTTCGGTCGGTGTTATTCAGGCAAATCTGTTAATAATAGACAATCATTCAATTTCAATAGACAACTCACTCCACTTTAAACAGATGTACTTTACTCAATATACTTTAATAACTACTAAAAAGTTACTTAAGAAAGCGAAGTCCATAAACTACAAGAATTGGTAACAGGTATGCTGCTGATAAGAACTGACAAACTTATGAGACATGAAAGAGAGAAAAAATATTCTTAAATAAGTAAGAAGTATTTTATAAAAAAAGACGCTTTTCGGTGCGCGTTAATGTAATGTAATGTGAATCGTTGAATAAATTTGATGCATCATGATCATCATTAAATTAATATCCGTAGTAGCTCAATTTATCTTTAAACTTAAAGTTCAAAACGTTTGTACATTTTATGTACCGTAGGTACATAAAAAAGTATTGTGTTTGCCCAAAAAAATCGGAAACCAGGATATCACCTGAATTTTGTATTTAAGGTGTTTTAAGACCTGCTGAGAGGTTTTCACAAAGTTTTCTGTCTGTATGTGTGTATCTGTTATTGTCGTGTCTGCCAGTTAACTTTAATAGAGAGTTGAAACTTAGTACAAAAACTAATCTTTAATTCTAGTTGTGCATCCGTAAAATATTTTTATAACTAATAAAATAATAATTTTTAATGAATCACTATCCCGCAATAATGACTCAGTAGAAATGTCGAAAACTCGACATTTCTCGATCGATTTGAGATTTGGTATGCATGTAGTCTTGTGTAAGCCAAACATAAGTGTCAAGTTTCATCTTACATAAGTTCAATTGTATAGGTTTTTTAAAAAAAATGTAAAAAACGGAAAATATTTCTATTTAGTTGAAATTCGGTACGAATATAGCCCTTTGTGTAGTAAAGGAATATATAAATTAAATAAATATCTTTTCAATTCAGCTATAGTACATCTTTGGTTTTTGTTAGATCATAAAAGTTAAGCATTATCGAGTGCGATCAGTACCCCGTGCTGGATAACCGTTGGGAATAAAACCTATGTATTGAATATCTAAGGCCGAGAGAAACGAGAGTGAAGTAGAGAGAATGAGCGAAGCAAATCCGACGTGGTGAGTTAAAGTCCCGAAGTACCCCGTCCCGATGTACCCCGTCCCGTACCCGATATTTTCACCTCCTTGTTGTTTATCTCGTGTATATAATGATGTGAGTTGAGGTTCATAATATACCTATTTGAATTATACAGATTATAATTTAAAGTTATTACCTTTTCGTTGGTAATATCTATGAATTAAGCTAGCCCAATTTATATTATTCTGTAATTTATTGCTAATTAATTGTGATGGGTAACTAATTAGCTTAAATAATTTTATTTTTCTAATTATATTAGTTAATTAAATCATAGTGACGTTTATGGCTAAAACGTAATAAATGTTTTTATTCATTAAATAATAAAATGAATACATTTATATTGAAAAATCGGACACGGGGTGCCATGACATTTTTGCTACGTTCATCCCCACTACTTAAGACTCTTTTTACTTGTTGTTGCTTAAACTGAGTGATCTAACAAACAATGCAGATATACTAGCCGTATTATAATAAAACTTAGTATACATATTAACTATATCAAATGCTACATACATTTGTGCCTAATAAAGCGTTCAAATATTTTTTTCTTGATTTATGAATTTCGCTGAGTCATTACTGACGTCATAAAAAATTCTAGAAAGCCCATTGAGATCTAAAATTGTTGTACCAAGTTGCAAATTTCTAACATAAGAAAACTGGAAGCTACGATAACACACTTATACACATAACTTGGTAAAAATTACACTAGAGGTCTTAAAAACACCTGAAATTTAAGTTTTAAAATCCCGTTTTTAAAGTTTTAGTGCAATCACACTACTTTTTCTCTACTTTCCTACTGTAACTGGGAAAAAGTAAAAAGTATTATCTAAAAATGTAAATTGAATAAAATTTCCTTTTTGTGTGAATATTCAAAAATAATGTCTAAATATTTCAATTTTCATAAATCCAATTATTGTCAATAAGATCAGATATAAAAAATGATCAGATGAATGAAAATGACATCAAATGAAGAGAATGACTAGATGAAATGAAACGTTTAATTAAATCTGGGAAACTTAATAACTAATTACGCTATGCACGAGTAATTACCTATTAGTAGGTAATGCAGCGACTTGGAGCACCCCCCACTCCTCCCCCTAGGCCACGCCCTTACCTAGATGCATTGTGAATTGATCATCCTTGATCGGTATATCGTTAGGTATACATGGAGGGCTACTTCCTTAAACACCCTCTACACTTACTATGTACCCCCCCCCCCCCCTTTTCGATGTATTATGTTCGTACACTAGACTTAACTAAAATTCTCTCTCCTGTATTTACCTACCTTATTATGATATTTAATTTAGATCCCACCACCCACAACTCTTACATCACCTACCCCACCCCTTTACTTAAGAATAGATTTTCGGCTGATACCGTATGAGTTTTTTAACGATGGCCAACCCCTCTCCTCAACTCTTGCTTCATATTAGTTTTCAGTTATATCCCCCCCCCTCCCCCTCTACTTAAGACCTGGTTTTAGTCTAATTTTTCATCTTATACCCCTATCGTATGAGTTTACCTAACGAAGAGCCTCCCCTCTCCTCAACCCTTGCTGCGTGTTTATTTTTCAAAACATAATATCCGGTTCATCTACCTCAGTGGCCGTGATCGTTATAGTACGCGACTTGTATGCAGGAGGACTCGGGTTCGCAGCCAGTGCTAAGATTATATAAATGGTATTTCTAATTAACAGATTTCGCCAACTTTAATTAATTCTTAGCGGATAGTAGATACAATCTACCTGAGGTGGTTTCTGCAGAGTCCATACCCTGAAGGGTCGAAAGGCCTTAAAACGGACATTTATTTGATTTTATCCCTCTACTACTTATGACCAGATTTAATATGTCTTGCAGAGCCTACCCCACCCATAACGCAGGTCGGGTGGCTACTTTGTAACCATATTATCCCCACCATCTACTTCAGACCAGATTTCTGGTCTAAATTTTTTTCACCTGATACCTCTATTATATGGGGTTAAACATATTTCTTACCCAAATTTCTTGCGCCATGTTTAGTTTTCAGTTATAATACCCCCACTCCTTTTTCTAGAGCACACCCTCTAAAATACTTGCTAACTGTGAATAACTTCTTGATCAGCTTTCTAGCTTCTTATTACAAGTTATAGCCATAGTTTTTCGAATTCCATAATCCTTTAGGGTCATCAAACTTTACTTTTTAGGCGTGACTTATTTGATTTGAGTAGCAAATACGATAAGATACTAGGAAAGCTGTCAAAGTGTGACTTCATACGAGGAGGGTAGAATATCCTTTCTTCGGGTGCTTTTTGCTAGATTCTCAAGAAAGATTCACAGTATTCCAATTATGATTCGGATCATCATATAATGACTAACCCCCCCCCCCCCTGTTGATCAAGATTTTAATATTATTACCCCTACCCCAGTCACTTATAACCCGATGACTTTAGTCTAATTACTGTATAATTCTTTTACTGTCATGTGACACCTGTAGTTTACTACCCCTGAAAGTAGTCAATCTAAACAGATTGACTTCTTAGCCAAGTCCTTTAACTCCTCCCGCAACACTCATTTAGAGTACATACGCTTTTATGGGATGGTTACAAAAAACTAAGGCTGTATGTACACACTATTTGGGTGGCAAGGGTGAGAGGACGCATGCGCCACAACTACACTCCACTCTACATACTTCTTACTCACTCACTCATTATACTTCTAACTCACTAATTCATTCAAACAAATTAATCACTTTCATTTGTTATGTAGGTTACTTCATTTTAGGTTTTAAGGTTAATAATACAAGTTAAGTACAGGGTTTAATTATTTTATTTACATAAATAAATTTTTAGGAGTTACAAATTTTCATTTCAATTACATTTAATTTTCTTGTACCCCAAGGCAAAGAGTCATAATTTTCTAATAGTTTTTCTTTTCCTAAAGTTAAGTTGAAATATCTTCTGTCCATTTACAGTAACAACATCGTGAGCTTTGGTTCTTCTTATCTGTTTCGTACAAATATACTTTGGGGTTCATCTTTCAGTACCATGTCTCTCATTTTTTCAAAGTTGACATCTTTTGATGTCTCATAGTTTATAGTTATCCCTTTGACTTTACACACAGTGTGATACAAGTTATTTAGAGGACTGTAAACTTTATAAGCGTAGTTCTTCGGCCCACCAGATACAAACTCTTTAATATAGCTTCCTTTTCCGTAAACTTCTAGTTCATCCGTCATATCCCCTAAGAAGCTACCTACTGGAACTTCATATTTTCCTGGTTGAGAAATGTATATTGCACAATCTGTATCAAAATATACCACCCGATTATCTAGCTTGTCCAAATAGTCGTAGAGTTTTAATCTTGCTTGGGCAGTCGTGTAAGCTGCCAAAACAACATTTACAGTAGGAAGAACATTGAAACATTCTTCTTTGTATTCCCCAGTTAATGATCACTGTCGTGTCATTTATCATTGTTATATTATTCACTTGAATAGCAGGATCTGACAAGATTTTAAAAAACTCCTCCGCTTTGTTAACAATCGTACTCTTAGGCTGATTCTCTTTCTGACCCAATTTACCCCAGAAACTTGTAATTAGGCATTTACCTAATAATCTTAAGCCAGGATTAAAAGCTATTTCATCAGGATTAAGTTTAACACCCTCCTTTTCTAAATATTCTTTAATATACTGGTTTTTTGATTCTTGATTTGAACAGTGAAGAGGCCAGCCGGAAGCCTGTTGCTTAATCCTTAAAAATTTGTTTATAAAACCAGTAAAAAGCCCCTCGGTATCTTTGTTGTACTGAATAGTTTCATACTTCCATATTTCATAAATATGTACCACGTGATACCCTTTTTCTATGGCCTTTCTAACTTCGTCTATGACCCATGTCCCTGTTATGGCTCTCTCTTCCACACTATGATCACATTTTTTCTTTAATTCTTCAGTACAGGACCGACAAAGCGAAAACATTAACCTACCGTTACATTTCACTGGTAATACAGGGTGATACAAGTCTTGCGGCGGTAATATTTTACATTTAATTAGACCTTCTGTAGAATTTAAATTTAGTTGACGACATTTAACATCACCGACGTAAACTTCTGGGTGACCCACGGGATATTTACCAAACTTATTCACCCAAGGGTATAACGAACACACGTCTACATATTTTATCTTTTCGTTTTCTTTAACTTTGTAATATGTTTTAGTAGCACCTGTTCGACCTCCATAAAAACTGTCCCTAGGATTAAGAGGTAAATTTGAAACCAGAGGGTGTATACTAATGTACTTTCTGATACTAGAATCTTCTTCCACTTCTTTCCTAAAGTCACATTCCCATTTTTCAATGACGTCATAACCTTTACTTCTTAAACGTTCTACTTTCATATTAGTACTAATAAAACGGTTCTCCATTGTATCCATTGGGTCATCATGAACGGACTCCTTTCTATTGTACCGAATACATCTCGGGCATCCATGATAAAAGCACCCGTGAAATTCAAACACTTGATTAGTGTTTTTACAATACCCGTCAACTTTTACACCAGCCACTATAGCTTCTTTACTTTTGGCAGCATGAATAATATCAATATTGTTTCGACGTTCTTCCCAAATCAACCACTGGACAGCTATTTTAGACTGGATATCGTTCCATCTGTAACCTTTCTTAGGTATTATTCCTATAGTATCTTTTTTTAAGAAATTTCTTCTAAACACTTTATTACAAGCCGAAGGAAGAGTACATGCCTCTGTGAAAGGGCACACGCTACCCTCCTGCATTATAAGTTTCCTAAATTTCAAGCATGACTGCGCTAAAATTTCTACATCGGATACACAGTATTCAATAATTTCCTTTTTCATATCAAATTCATCGTTTTTATGTTCTTCGTACCACTTCAAAAATTCAATCCGGGCGTCTGGCTTCATATGATCGGGGTCGTAGTATTCAATGCGGGGAAGTAAACCTTTGTAATTCGAAAACTCCGATCGGTTCAAAAGATGCGGAAAATACCCTTTTTTCAATTCCGTCAAGCCAAAAGCTTTCGGGAGTGCACTTAAAGCCATCGGAAAGTAGTTGATGCTATCCAAAAATTTAATATTGCCAACAGTCATTGAAATCAAACCGGAACCCCTTGTTATTAGTTCCGGTGTTAAATTTGTTTGTGTTAATATATAACTTAAAATAAACTGATGATCGAACCGTCCGCCGTTATGCGCTATAGCAATCACATCTTTAAATTTCTTTCTTATAGTAAGGAGGTGGGTAAACGGTGTTACAGGGTCATCGCATTTTACTATTTGTAACCTAACACCACATAGTTTACAAACTTGAACATCAGTCTCTAAGCATTCATAACAATATTGCTTAAAAACACACAAATTAGGCTCATGAAGTAAGCTTTTGTTCTTTAAAGTTTTCTCCTGTCTCGTTTCTAGATCATAGATCACAAATAAAAAATCTTTAGTTTTGGGTTTCCCGTGATCTTTTTGCATGTAACATAGGTGTTCGGAAGGCTGGTGTTTATTACATATTTTACAAAACACTTCACCACAAAAGTGTTCTCGACTGGACCTTATAGTTTTAAAACATTCATTACATTGCGTGATTTCTTTACACACAATACTTTTCTCTAAAGAACCAGGTTTCCGGTGGTTTTCGAAACATTCCTTACTCCTAAATTCTCTACGACATTCATCACATTTTATTTTCACGGTGCTAATACAAGCCGGTGATTGTTGACAAGCCGGACATTTACTTTGACAGCGGTGTGCATTTTTATGGTCATACGGCACATGACACATTTCACAGTAATAATTGCACACAAAGGCAGCAGTTAAAGATGTAATAACATTGTAATGTCCATCACAAAAAAGAAGGTTTAAACATTTACCTGCACCCGTGTTCCCTTGAAACAAAACATCCCTTCCTTTAGTACCGTAATAATAGACCACTATGTCATAGCCTTCAAGGAACTCTTGAAACTTTTTCAATTCCGGAATCCCACAGCCTTCTTCAGGTATTCTAACTCCAGCCTTTTGTATCAATTCTAAACTCATAGTAGTTTGAATGTTTTTTGTATTTAATCTAATTTTATTGTACTCCGGACTCTCATCTATTCGGCTTTTTGATACGACTAAAGCCCGAGGCAGACACAAGTTATCCGTATTCTTTATTGTAATAATACCTTTCCTCTTTATGCATTCTTCGGTAAAACTGTTAAATTTTCTAGGTCCCATACCTTTACCTTTAGGCATACGTACAGTTGTTACACTCAAACAGAAATTATCCGATTCCAAAGCCATAGAATTGGACTGATAAAGATCAGAAATAACTTTCCAAACATCTTCGAATGTTACGTCACGAGCCTTCTGAAACTTAAGCCAGCCTTCTCCTCGTGAAAAATCTTTGTTGCAGAAAGCAAATCCTAAATAGTCATCAGGTTTAATATCTTTTGTTACCTTAGCAACTATTTGCTCTACGGCTTCTTTTGGACGGTTTATAAGTTTTTCTTCTGCAGCTCCATCTTGCGTCTTGATTTTAAACTCGACAGTTCTTCCTTTGAGTCCAAACTTACGGATCTTCTTGACACAGTCTTTTACAATAACAAATTTTTCAGACATTTTAAACTTGAAAAGTTAACTAACGAATGATCTAATTATCACAAAACTTCTTCTTTTAAAGACTTTCCCCCACTCCTTTTTAGTTAAAGACACGCCTACTCCTGAAATTTTACAGATTTCACGAAATTAACCGGAAACGACCGAATTCAATCGGACAAATTATTTGACCGGCTTTAAAATTCAATCGGATGAAGAATTGATTGAGTTTATAACCATTTTACATCTTATAAAATTATAATCATTCCTAAGGCATTTTTACTACATTAACACAAACTGATAAGTTATCTCTTACAACGAACCCACTTTTCTTGAATGCTTCCCAAATTAACTCCATGTTTACGCGTTGGTTTTTCTTTCTCAAAGAAATACCTATGCGGTTTTCCATATACCTAGTATGATTTTAATCTTAAGTCCAACCACATCTTTTTTCATCGGCTGATTTTATTACATACTCTAACAAACCTGCTATAGACACTTTAAACCATTCTAAAGGATTGATATTTTCAGGCGACATTTTAAGTCTTACTATGATGTACACATTTTCAGCC